>JAUTXW010004863.1:0-89236 GCA_030620095.1 Kuschelorhynchus macadamiae | reverse complement strand
TAGGCAACACTTTTACAAAATTAAAAGATAGGGATGAAATACAAAAAACATCAAACATTGTATACAGTATTCCTTGTTCAGAGTGTGAGGGTATTTACATAGGCCAAACCTCTAAGGTCCTAAAAGACAGAATAACTTCGCATAAAAGCGACTGTAGATTAATGAAAAATACTTGTGCACCTTTCAGAACACACAAATCAATCAGGACACTTATTCAACTTTAATGATATATATATATATATATATATATATATATATATATATATATATATATTGTTCTGGTATTTTACTCCGTGTGTTCATAAAAACAAACTTTCAACTACTCTAGTTCTGAAAAAATCAGTTGTTCTTTTTCCGCCAAAATTACGTTTGGCATTTTCAAAGTTTTTTTCTCATGCGAGTAGATTATTACTGACTGAAATGACGATTTTTTAGCTGTATTAAATATCTTAAAACATATCTTAATATAAATAAAAAATAGCTAAAATTGTTGTTAAGTACTTAAAGCTAAAATATGTTCTAAAACAAGTCACTGGGAAAAAAATCAATATTATCAGAATATTCAATATAGTAATTAATTTGGTGAAAACAACGAAAAAGTCTTAGAAACACATAATTTGAGCATTTTTAAAGTTTCGGCAATATTTTTTTTCGTTGCGGTTCCTATACTAATGCTTGCGTCGATTTTCTTATAGCTCTAAATATTATAATGGCAATAGTGGCTATTTTGCCCTTTGTCCCAAATGAAGAAGTAAATATTTTCTGAACCGATTGTAATAATTATCAAATTAAAGAACTCTTGTAACTAAATTTATATACGGAGGAATATCTAACTACAAATAAATTCTATTACTGTCGAAAATGTCAACATTCGACACTGTTATCCACTTCCGTTTTGAATGGAATCGTCGAATTTTAATATTCACTTTATGTTATCTAATAGATTTAAAAAAATCTAATGGATTTTAAAAAGTTAAAAGCTGTCATTTTGCTCTAAGTTTAACTGTTTGATCCAAAATAGCTCTTTGTGACCAAATGAAATTTTTTTTTATACATAGTGGCTCAGAAAATTATAAGTCACTATATGAGTTCTAAATAGGTACGACCCAAATAATAAACTTTATTATTTTTTAATCTTTTCTGTTCGTAGATTTTAACAGGTTGTAATTCAAACAGCTTGACTTATAGAAAAATGGTTTGCACTTTTGAATGAAATAGACTACAAAAAATTTATGAATATATGCCTAAAATATTCTCAATAGGTCAATATTCAAAAATCAATGAACTAGATATTCAAAATTACTACAGAAAACCGGTTCAATTAGAAAACAAAAGAAACTATTTAATGCAGGCAAATTAATTGTTATTACATATTCTAGTCCATAATTTAATGGTTAACCCTAGCGCATCATAAGTTGAAGGTCTTATATGCAATTTTATTAGACAAAAATGAGTTTATGAATAAACATTTTCTCAACTAGAATAAATCCATTAGCGGCAAACAAAAACAAATTGGCATAGGTTATAATTTGACTATTCCTTGAATACCGATCACTTTCTTGATGTACGGGGTGTCTCAAAAAAGCGAAACAAATGTCTTTTTTATTGCCATTTTCAAATTTTTTTTTTATTTTGGTTTTTCTTCAAGATTCGAGTTATTTTCCGTGTTATATATTAAAAGTATATACAACATTATAGTATATGTATATAACCTAGATTTATTTGTCTTCGACACATTAAAGTTTGGAAATTTAAAATTTCAGATTTAAAAACGTTGTAAAATCTAAAGACTCCTATCCTAATTGTATTAAGTCATTATTATGGCATTAACTCCTTGACCTAAGAATCCACCTAAGAAAAAAATAAATAAGAGTTAAATGCTAGTTTGATTTGGAAAGTGAAATACAGAAATCATAACACAGAGAATAAAAACCAAGATAAAAATGTATAATCGATTTTTTGACATGTCAAACCATTTATATTTTAGTCTTTCAATATTTAAAATTGTGAACAACTGTGAAACTAGCATCTCACTCTCAGAATTTTGAGGATGTTGCTGAAATGTGTAGAAATAACAACAAAACAATAAAGAACGTAACATATAAAGAAATATGGTGTTTTTTTTTAGTTTTTAGCAGTTTTCTCGGAAATTAAATCTAATTTGGGTTCATCAAGTTTATATATTCGCCTCAAGAATTCATATCCACAAAAGTTATTAAAAAAACTTATATAACACAGCTCCAATAATCAACCCTGGAGAGAGAAATGATGGAATAAGTCCCAACATCAGTGCCTTCGATTCTCAAAATAGACCGAGGTACTATTTTTCGTACCTTACATAAAAGAAATTTCAACAAAAATAACTACGTTGTTCAAGTATGATCCTTCAATTAAAATCGCCTTTAAACTTAATAAAATAGTAGGCAACACTTTTACAAAATTAAAAGATAGGGATGAAATACAAAAAACATCAAACATTGTATACAGTATTCCTTGTTCAGAGTGTGAGGGTATTTACATAGGCCAAACCTCTAAGGTCCTAAAAGACAGAATAACTTCGCATAAAAGCGACTGTAGATTAATGAAAAATACTTGTGCACTTTCAGAACACACAAATCAATCAGGGCTCTTATTCAACTTTAATGATATATATATATATATATATATATATATATATATATTGTTCTGGTATTTTACTCCGTGTGTACATAAAAACAAACTTTCAACTACTCTAGTTCTGAAAAAATCAGTTGTTCTTTTTCCGCCAAAATTACATTTGGCATTTTCAAAGTTTTTTTATCGAAGGCGAGTAGATTATTACTGACTGCGAATGACGATTTTTAGCTGTATTAAATATCTTAAAACATATCTTAATATAAATAAAAAATAGCAAAAATTGTTGTTAAGTACTTAAAGCTAAAATATGTTCTAAAACAAGTCACTGGAAAAAAAATCAATATTATCAGAATATTCAATAAAGTAATTAATTTGGTGAAAACAACGAAAAAGTCTTAGAAACACATAATTTGAGCATTTTTAAAGTTTCGGCAATATTTTTTTTTTCGTTGCGGTTCCTATACTAATGCTTGCGTCGATTTTCTTATAGCTCTAAATATTATAATGGCAATAGTGGCTATTTTGCCCTTTGTCCCAAATGAAGAAGTAAATATTTTCTGAACCGATTGTAATAATTATCAAATTAAAGAACTCTTGTAACTAAATTTATATACGGAGGAATATCTAACTACAAAATAAATTCTATTACTGTCGAAAATGTCAACATTCGACACTGTTATCCACTTCCGTTTTGAATGGAATCGTCGAATTTTAATATTCACTTTATGTTATCTAATAGATTTAAAAAAATCTAATGGATTTTAAAAAGTTAAATCTGTCATTTTTCTCTAACTTTAACTGTTTGATCCAAAATAGCTCTTTGTGACCAAATGAAAATTTTTTTTATACATAGTGGCTCAGAAAATTATAAGTCACTATATGAGTTCTAAATAGGTACGACCCAAATAATAAACTTTATTATTTTTTAATCTTTTCTGTTCGTAAATTTTAACAGGTTGTAATTCAAACAGCTTGACTTATAGAAAAATGGTTTGCACTTTTGAATGAAATAGACTACAAAAAATGTATGAATATATGCCTAAAATATTCTCAATAGGTCAATATTCAAAAATCAATGAACTAGATATTCAGAATTACTACAGAAAACCGGTTCAATTAGAAAACAAAAGAAACTATTTAATGCAGGCAAATTAATTGTTATTACATATTCTAGTCCATAATTTAATGGTTAACCCTAGCGCATCATAAGTTGAAGGTCTTATATGCAATTTTATTAGACAAAAATGAGTTTATGAATAAACATTTTGTCAACTAGAATAAATCCATTAGCGGCAAACAAAAACAAATTGGCATAGGTTATAATTTGACTATTCCTTGAATGCCGATCACTTTCTTGATGTACGGGGTGTCTCAAAAAAGCGAAACAAATGTCTTTTTTATTGCCATTTTCAAATTTTTTTTTTATTTTGGTTTTTCTTCAAGATTTGAGTTATTTTTCGTGTTATATATTAAAAGTATATACAACATTATAGTATATGTATATAACCTAGATTTATTTGTCTTCGACACATTAAAGTTTGGAAATTTAAAATTTCAGATTTAAAAACGTTGTAAAATCTAAAGACTCCTTTCCTAATTGTATTAAGTCATTATTATGGCATTAACTCCTTGACCTAAGAATCCACCTAAGAAAAACATAAATAAAAGTTAAATGCTAGTTTGATTTGGAAAGTGAAATACAGAAATCATAACACAGAGAATAAAAACCAAGATAAAAATGTATAATCGATTTTTTGACATGTCAAACCATTTATATTTTAGTCTTTCAATATTTAAAATTGTGAACAACTGTGAAACTAGCATCTCACTCTCAGAATTTTGAGGATGTTGCTGAAATGTGTAGAAATAAAAACAAAACAATAAAGAACGTAACATATAAAGAAGTATGGTGTTTTTTTTTTTTTTAGTTTTTAGCAGTTTTCTCGGAAATTAAACCTAATTTGGGTTCATCAAGTTGTTGGGCGTATCTTGCATGATCCCCTGCTATACCTTTGTCACATTCAAAGGATGCAGGCGCTCCTATCTCTGGGATTTTCCTTTAAGGATTATCTTCGGCAGGTGGTACCTTAAAAACCTAGCAGCAAACTCAACTTTGTATCATCCTTTTTACTAACGAAGTCAATTTTTCAAGGACTTCCATTATGAATTTCCATAACAACTATTTATAGGCAGACGAGAATCCTCGTGGAATTGTCGAAACTTATTTTCAGGAGCAGTTTTCATTAAATGTATGGGGTGGAACAATCGGGGATCATTTCTTTTCATCTGTTCGAAATACTGCTGACTCATATAGGCACTTTTTGCAAAACGCCTTTATTACTTAAAGACTTACCTCTTATGCTGAGAAATCAAATGTGGTACATGCGTGATGGCGCCCCAGTACATTTTTCTATTTTGGCTCGGGAGTATTTAAATGAAGTATATCAAAACAAGCAGATAGGACGATGTGGACCTCCATGCCCCTCTAGGTCTCCCGATCTAAATAACCTAGATTTTTTCCTATAGGAGAATCTCAAGTCACTAGTGTAATCGGTGAATACATCGATTATTAGATGAATTTGAAACCGTAAGAAATACTCCCCGGATGTTTAAATGAGACAATTTCTGGGGAGTATTTTTTTGTCTTATTGCTGTTAATTGTAAATTATTGTTGTTGAAACCTAAATAAGGTTTTCTAATAAATACATCGCTATTGCTACAAAAACCGAGTTATCCCAACTTTAATTTTTAACTAGATAGTGAAGAATAAAATGTTAAAAGCAATAGAACAAAAGATTATGCAAATAACGCCAAAGAAATTAGTTTCATCTAGATAATTACAGAAAATCGATTTTTATTTTTTTTTCTAGATAAAAGTCGGAGATACGGGAAAACTACAACTTGACAAAACGTTTCTAAATAAGATGGAAAACCGATTTTATTTCTTAGACTCTTCCAGCGGCGCACCGCAAAAAAGTTCAAAAGGAGAAAAGAGGAAAAAAAAATATTAAAATTACAACACCCTCCAGCGTTTACAGACCTAGGTTTATTTAAAATTTCGGTCATAAAATAAACCAATGAATCACCCCCTTCAGTTTGTACATGATATTTAAGGACACCCTGCGTAGGTGAGATAAAGAGTCTCTTGACATTCTCAAAAAGAGAGTCATAAAGAATGGATATAGCTGATTTTGCTTGGCCTTAGTTTATGAAATTATCTTAATTGGAGTCACTTCCCAGTAAGTAAACTACAGTAACTGGCTTTGCAATTTGCTGTATCTAAAATTTGGCTGTACTAAAAACTATGAAACAAAGTGTTATTTTCACCAGACTTCTTTTGTCATTCTAGGGAATTACCAATAAAACAAGTTAACATTTTCAGAATGCAAAGACTAACAGGGTGTTTATTAATTGAATGAGGATATTGAAGCAGAAAAAAGTAGTCTAAACTATTTAGATAAATCTGGAGATCTAGGTGGTCATGCTGAGTTCCATCTTGACCAATCTAGCGATTGTGACAGGTGTAATTTAAAAATTCACGCACTCCTATGCTAAAATATAGAAGTGCTCCATCGTGCATTAGCCACACCTGGTTTCTTAAAAAAAAGAGGAATATGTTCAGGTAGTAGCGACAGTTCTTCTTGAAGAAATAGTAAATATGATTGTTCTTGGTAGAAAAAATGGACCATTCAAATAATCATCAATAATGTCAGCACAAATATTTAATGAGAACTGTTCTTGACGACTTGATTCCACTGGCATGAAGATTTTCGTGTGCCCATAAATGGTTATTATGAAAATTCCTAATTGAGTTTCGAGAAAAATTAGCTTCATCCGTAAAAAGAACGTGCCTGCCAAATAGCGGATTTTCCAGTAGCTTTTGAAGAAACCCCTCACAGAAATGAATACGAAATGGGAAATCTCTAAGGAGTAATGTTTGAACCCTTTGAATATAATAGGGGTATAATGAATTTTGTGCGAGAATTTGCCAAACAAGTATATGCAAAATATTTTTTGGGTTTTTGGCTTAAATAAAATTTGAAATTAAAAGAAATTATTTACCTGCTAAGATCAATAGGCAGTCTTAAGTTCCGGATCCACTAGGAAGGTACCCGAGGAACGACACTACAAAATGATTGTTTTCTGGACGTTTCGAGAGAAAGTCTACCCGCTACTACATTCTCGTAATTATTTAATCTTCCTTGTGCTAGTTTCAGGGTTATCAACTTCACGTAAAACCTCTTCCTTAAGTTTCGGTGTTTGTACCGTCCGATGTCTCATTTAGCATGATGGTCTACATTTAAAGTTCCGGTCTCATGAAGATGCCTAATTCGAGAAAATATTCTCGGATCGGATTGGATACCGCTTATGATATATCCGCCTGGCTTCGTATGCATTTCCGTCAACGAGCCCGTAAGTAAATGCATGTCAGCCATTTCACTATTTGTAAAATTTACCATTCATTTATCAAATTTTAACTTTTAGTCTAATAATAATTATTTAGTGTATTCATTCTGTCAACTTCAATACTGTGATTGTATTTACGTAAAAGGAACGTCAAAAATTATGAGGCTTTATCAGTTATGGCCGCCTAGATCTCCAGATCTAAATAGTTTTAACTACTTTTTCTGGAGGCACCTAAAAGTTTAATTTACGCAATGTCCAACCACACTGGAGAAGTGTTACGAAATCGTATAATAGCATCTTGTCAAGCCATAAGAAACACTGCACATAAGAAGAAGAGTTGATACTTGCATACATGTAGATGGAGCACACTTCCAACAATTCCTCTAAATAATCTGTGTGTTTACTTGATTTGCCTTTTCTTGTAATTTTAAATTGTAAACGTTCTTTATTAAAAATTGAATTTGATTTGATTTGAAGTTTTACTGTTTACTGCACATAAAATGAATTTCTTTTGTTTATCAGAAACCGGTCATCGTTCCGAAAAAAGTCAATTGGTCATTTTTATTAAAAAAATAATAAAAGACTTCGAAAGTAAATTTTATTTCGGAAAAAAGTGCAATGGCGTATTTTTTTTCATTTAAAAATATTAAAAGGCATGTTAGAGTGAGCGCCAGTGAGGAACTTAAAAAAAATCGCCTAAAATATACTTTTATACGTGCTTAATACCTACCAAAATTGAAAGACATATCAAAAGGCGTTTTGAAAATATTGGGTGAAAACAATTTTTTTCTTAAAATTTTAACACTTTGTATCTCAGAAAGTAGGTATTGTCGGATCCATGTTTATTTGAACTTTTGACCTCAGAATAATCCAAAAAATTACCTTCCTTATCATATCGGCATTCAATTAATAAACAACACCTGTACATAACATAACTATAGCAGAGAACAGCCATTTAATCCAGTTGTGTATGGATAATTGTGCTTGAAGTTTCTAAGTGAAGATTAACTATAACAATGGATAGCAATCATATAAAAAAGTAGGAATATTCCTTAATATTATTGTCTGATAAAAATGTTTATTTGAAGTTCAGGTCTACTCTTCGTTCTTTAGAATTGGAAAAATGCTGAACGACACGTTCGCTAAAATTGCACGCACATTCCTTTTATAAACGATTTCTCGATACTTAACATTGCTAAAGCGGATAGTCTAACTTGGCCCAACTCCTCAACAAAATGTATAACCCCTCGAAAAACTCCTGGATTTTCAGACAAAACCGTTTCATCATGGCCACGTAGTGCTAGCTCGAATGCCCCACAAAATTTTACACAATCTATAATTTTGTTTAAAATATAACGACTTTTGGATACCTTTTCATTAAAATCTTTTTCTATAAGCTGTGTCTAGCTGAGTGCGAATATCAACACTTCCGACCGTAGCATAGCTCACTATTCAGTTTTTTTTAAGTGTTTAAAGTCTTAAACACCGGTTTTGCACCATAATGAGACCGACGAGTCCTTAGAAAACAACAAACAAACATAACAGTAAAATGAGTTAGAGACTTCACAACCACATATCCAATTAGCTAAATCGTACAAACTTTTGCGAAAGTTTCGATTTTTTGTCTTTACTAGTTTGTCGTATACTAAGTTCTGGCAAACTGCGACCACCTACCTTGAATTTTGTTATTTTCTCAAAATTAAGTTCGTTAGCACTGTTAAGTTGTTTAATTGTTTGCACTACCAACATTTTATTTCATCTACATTCATAACTCAAACTTAAAAACAGACTACCTTGAAATTGGTTATTTTTTGCAAAATTTATTTTTTTGCACTAGTTACAACCAACATTTTATTTCCTGTATATTTCCAACTTACACATGGATCATAAAAATAAAAAAATATATATTACAAAAAACAGTATATAAATCAATTTTCATCGATTAAAAACGTCCGAAACAATATCGACCGCGCGACCTCTGAACAATTGAACTTCCCCATGCCGACGTGATGCCGGGACCGACCGATCGAATTATGAGAGAGACTGGCTGACGACCCAAATTGCACTTTCATATTCCATTTGCTATCACATTCGGCTGCCGCTAGGTAGCTGTGAAATCCTCGGGTACTTTCGTCAAGTTTTAAGGTAATCAGGGCAATTCAAGCTAGCTTAGTATAGCGTATTTTATTATACGTAAGGAACGCAACGAGACCATTCGAACCGCCGCGCGGCTATTAGTGTAGCGTATTTAACTTTTCCCAAGGTTCGCGTTTTATTACAACTATTAGGAGGGACGGTCATACGAATAATTTATTTTCTGATCCTATGGAAAAGCCGCCACTGGTTGTGCCAGGTGGCGTTACTGAAGATATCTACAATGCGCAAATTCTTAATGCATTGCTTTTGAAAAACAAACAGACTTTAAGCCCGCTACTCACTATTCGTTGCTTCGTGAATTCATTCCTTCGTCCGCAAAGTATGGAGGATTCGGTTCGCCCATTCGATTCGTTGCGTGACGATTCCGTCTTTTAAGCGGATAATCAAGTAGGTTTTGATCTCGGCGAGCTATCCATGCGAAAAGAATCTTTTGTTTCTCGTGTATTTTAATCATTGAAACGCATGAAATCGATGTGAACGAATTAAATAAAAATTGATGCTTAGTGTGGATGAAATAGTTGTCAACTCATTGATTCGCCAATTCGTGTATCCATATGAATCGAATCATGTACACTACGTTTACAGACTACAAAAAGGCTCGGTTCTACATTCTTAAATATCTAAGTATATACAAGATAGACCCCAAATTATAAAAGCCCTATAGCGGTTGTGGCCGTCCTGGTGAACCGTCTGCATTTGAGACACAAAGAAACTGAGATTGTATCGGCACCGTTTAACATAAAAAGAGTTATTTTTCACGGAGACAGCCTTAGCCCAATATGGTTTTGTCGAGACACACTTTCATCGCTCTTGAATGGAACCCAACAAGGCTTTGACATTAAATATAATAGACACACCGAACATCCTCTAACGCACTGTACATGAATGATATTAAAATGTCATTTGGACTGGATCAATGCAAAACATTCACTATTCTGCTAAGGACTCTGGTAGAAACAAAATACCAATTAGCGGATGGTGGAACCATAGACCCTATGGATAAAAATGACGTGTACAAGTACCTAGGCCTGTGCCAATCCAGAAGAATACTGCATAAAGAAGTACAGGAGAAAACCATAAGAATCTATTTGAAGTGACTAAAAGATATCCTGATTTCAAAACTAAATGGAAAATATATCTTTAAAGCAATAAACACCTTTGTTGTACCCGTCGTCACTTACAATCTTGGTGTTGTCAAGTGGACACGCCATATTTAGAGAGCAAGCTTATTAATACACGTACTATGTTAACAAGAATTAAAGTGATGCACCCGAAATCATGAATTGAACAGTTGCATCGCCATAAAAAAAATAGAAGGAAGAGGATTAACTGATATAATTCATCTTCATAACAGACTGGTCAATCACTTACAGAGGCATTTTTTGGAATCGACACAACTGGGCGCTTCATCAAAGTGTTGTCAGGGCAGATAAAGATTATACGCCACTTAAACTTGCTCAAATTGCTCGGAATTACATGACCGACACCTACATAACTCACACCAAGAGCATATCGACAATGAAGCATCTAACAGATGGCTGACTAATGCGGGTTTAATTATGGAAACTGAAGGGCTCATGGTCGCCATACAAGACCAGGTTGTAGCAACCAAAAACTAGCTCAAATATATATGCGATACAACAAGGTCTGCGGCAAAATTATAAACCATATTCCTATATTCACTTAGTGTAGTTCTCGATATGATACACATAAACTGTATTGGGACAGATCAACAGACGATAGAACCCTGCTGCTCATTCCATTGGGAATATTAAGGACATTCACAGCAAAAAAATATTGGTATAACAGAGTAGAGTAACTAAAGACCCATATATATATATATATATATATATATATATATATATATATATATATATATATATATATATATATATATATATATATGTTGATTTTTACTCCTTCACGGATGGAAAAATACAATGTGTTTTCATTCCGGGTGTACATCCGTTCACTATTGTCGTTCTGAAAAGAACAGTTTTGCTGACGTTTCGCCAAAATCACATTTGGCATTTTCGAAGCTTTCTTTCTCGCGTCCGAATAGAGACTGATGATTTTGGCGAAACGTCAGCAAAACTGTTCTTTTCAGAACGACAGTAGTGAACGGATGTATACCCGGAATGAAAACACATTATATATATACATATATATATATATATATATATATATATATATATATATATATATATATATATATATATATATATATATATATATATATATATATATATATATATATATATATATATATATATATATATATATATATATATATATATATATATATATATATATATATATATATATATATATATATATATATATATATATATATATACTTATGGAATTTTCTTGGGTATTTGGTTCACTGAATTAATTGGCAAGTTTTAGAGATCGGCAAATATTTATTTCATAGCGTGAGTTCAAAACGTTTCAACCATATTTTGGTCTTCATCAGTTGTCTGTAAATACCCAAGAAAATTCCATAAGAATATAGTTAAAGGTTCCAGAAACGTGTATTCCTAAATATATGTATATATACATATATATATATATATATATATATATATATATTTTTGTCGGTATTTTCTTGGGTATAGGTTAATATAAAACCAGTTCTATAATTTTACATCGACGTTTCGCTCACCATATTGAGCTTTCTCAAGATGAAAATTTATTTCCTAAAAAGACACATATATATAGTTAAAAAACATAAAATTATCAAATTTAACCACATTTTTTTAAAAAACATTACATCTAAGTTTTTCGGTACAAACAAACCAAGACTTTACAATATACAGAATACACTTAACAGAAAATTAAAATTTTTATTTGCTACGTACCTTGAAAATGACATGTTAATCCTAAACGGAATCGAGATTAACAGTGATTTCTATAGCATTGGAATGCTGTTAGTTTATAAGAAATGATACATTTTTTTCCTTTTTTTTAAATTTTATATATGATATATGTTTGGGTTTCTGCTATTTATATGTACAGGATGTTATGTGAGAATAGCTTTTTCTTTGGAATAAACTTACTTAGAAATTAAATTATGATAAATTTGGTTTAAGTTGTTGATATCTTTTTTATCATTTACAGCATTTTTCTCCTTTTTAATCTGAATCATTTCTTTGATTGTTAGTTTCCGGTAATTAGTTTCCTGATCCAGAATTTGTGTTTCTTTAAAATTGAACTCGTGTTTTTCTGAAAGTTCGTGTTTGTGGAGTGCAGTAGAGGCATTTTTTGTATATTTGTGACCGTTTAATCTACTATCTAAATATTGTGTTGTCATTCCAATATACTTTTTTTGAGCAATTTAGACAAGGAATTGAATACACCAAATTTGATTTCTTTTTATTTATTACCTTGCTTTTCAAAGGCGTGTAAAGACTTTTTAATAAATTATGAGCTTTATGACAGACATGTATATCATGTTTAGATAAGATGTGATTTATTTTTTCCGATAGACCGTCTGTGTAGGGCATTGCAATGTACTTTGTGTTTAGATTTTTTTCTTTTTCAGCTTTCTTTATATTGTTATAGAATAAATGTGTCCTTTGTTTAAAAATTCGTAATATGATTTTCTCAGGATAATGGTTATTTAATAAAGTTTCTTTAACTTTCTTTAAAATCTCAGGCCGATATTCTGGAGAAGTAAGTGAAATAGCACGATCGGTCAGACCTATTACGACGCTATTTCTTTGGTTCTTAGGATGATTGGAGTTAAAATTTAAGTATCGACCTGACCATGTTTTTTTCGTATACCATTTAGTTTTGATGTTTTTATCAACTTTGTTTCTTATTAGCGTTAAGTCCAGAAAGTTTATTTGATTTTTGTCTTCAATTTCTGATGTAAATTTTAATTTGAGGTGAAAGTTATTAAAAGCATTTAATAGATCGTTAATATTATTTTTTGGAACGGCAGTCAAGCAATCATCTACGAATCTTTTAAAAAAAGGCAATGTAAAATCAAGTTTACTTATCACGTTCTCCTCCTCTAGGTATTCCATAACCAATTGTGCGACAATGGAGGAAATAGGAGAACCCATAGCGCAACCATCTAATTGTTGATAATATTTGTCTGCATACTGGAAATAATTGTTATTCAAGGTAATGTTAATAGCTTCTAAAAATTCATTCAAAGGCAGTGTTGTGTGTGCTTTTAGTTCGTCCCATTTTTGTCTTATTATCTCCGATAAAAGTTCATTTGGAATGTTTGTATATAACGAGACAACATCAAGGGATATTAGTACATGATCATTTGGAACTTCTACCCTGTCAATAAAATGTTTAAATTCAAAGGAATCTTTAACGAAATAATCATTTTTACCAGTTATGTTAGACATACAATTAGACAAATACTTTGATAATTTATAAAAAGGAGATTGGATACAGGATACAATGGGCCTTAAAGGTATGTTAGCTTTATGTAACTTTGGTAGACCATATATTTTGGGTGCTACTGCGTTATGTATCATTAGATTTTTTGCTTCTGTATCAGTGAATATTTTTTTGTTTAACATTTTTTTTATAAAGGTGTTATTTTTATTTTGATAAGAGTTTGTTAAATCACTTTTTAGTTCTTTGTATGTATTTTTGTCACTAAGTAATTCCTTAATTTTTGTATCATAATCCCCAAATTAAACCTGATAAATCAAATAAAACTGTGATTATGAATTCTCATGATTATGATACAAAAATTAAGGAATTACTTAGTGACAAAAATACATACAAAGAACTAAAAAGTGATTTAACAAACTCTTATCAAAATAAAAATAACACCTTTATAAAAAAAATGTTAAACAAAAAAATATTCACTGATACAGAAGCAAAAAACCTAATGATACATAACGCAGTAGCACCAAAATATATGGTCTACCAAAGTTACATAAAGCTAACATACCTTTAAGCCCATAATCCTGTATCAATCTCCTTTTTATAAATTATCAAAGTATTTGTCTAATTGTATGTCTAACATAACTGGTAAAAATGATTATTTCGTTAAAGATTCCTTTGAATTTAAACATTTTATTGACAGGGTAAAGTTCCAAATGATCATGTACTAATATCCCTTGATGTTGTCTCGTTATATACAAACATTCCAAATGAACTTTTATCGGAGATAATAAGACAAAAATGGGACGAACTAAAAGCACACACAACACTGCCTTTGAATGAATTTTTAGAAGCTATTAACATTACCTTGAATAACAATTATTTCCTTAAAAAATATTATCAACAATTTATGGGTTCTCCTAATTGTCGCACAATTGGTTATGGAATACCTAGAGGAGAACGTGATAAGTAAACTTGATTTTACATTGCCTTTTTTTAAAAGATATATGCTTGATGCCGTTCCAAAAAATAATATTAACGATCTATTAAATGCTTTTAATAACTTCCACCTCAAATTAAAATTTACATCAGAAATTGAAGACAAAAATCAAATAAACTTTCTGGACTTAACGCTAATAAGAAACAAAGTTGATAAAAACATCAAAACTAAATATACGAAAAAAACATATATACTAAATTTTAACTCCAATCATCCTAAGAACCAAAGAAATAGCGTCGTAATATATATATTTCATTACTATATCGGCCTGAGATTTTAAAGAAAGTTATTTATTAAATAACCATTATCCCGAGAAAATATATTATTTTTAAACAAAGGACACATTTATTCTATAACAATATAAAGAAAGCTGAAAAAGAAAAAAATCTAAACACAAAGTACATTGCAATGCCCTACACAGACGGTCTATTAAATCACATCTTATCTAAACATGATATACATGTCTGTCATAAAGCTCATAATTTATTAAAAAGTCTTTACACTCCTTTGAAAAGCAAGGTAATAAATAAAAAGAAATCAAATTTGGTGTATTCAATTCCTTGTCTAAATTGCTCAAAAAAAAGTATATTGGAATGACAACACAATATTTAGATAGTAGATTTTTCGGTCACAAATATACAAAAAATGCCTCTACTGCACTCCACAAACACGAACTTTCAGAAAAACACGAGTTCAATTTTAAAGAAACACAAATTCTGGATCAGGAAACTAATTACCGGAAACTAACAATCAAAGAAATGATTCAGATTAAAAAGGAGAAAAATGCTGTAAATGATAAAAAAGATATCAACAACTTAAGCCAAATTTATCATAATTTAATTTCTAAGTAAGTTTATTCCAAAGAAAAAGCTATTCTCACATAACATCCTGTACATATAAATAGCAGAAACCCAAACATATATCATATATAAAATTTAAAAAAAAGGAAAAAAATGTATCATTTCTTATAAACTAACAGCATTCCAATGCTATAGAAATCACTGTTAATCTCGATTCCGTTTAGGATTAACATGTCATTTTCAAGGTACGTAGCAAATAAAAATTTTAATTTTCTGTTAAGTGTATTCTGTATATTGTAAAGTCTTGGTTTGTTTGTACCGAAAAACTTAGATGTAATGTTTTTTAAAAAAATGTGGTTAAATTTGATAATTTTATGTTTTTTAACTATATATATGTGTCTTTTTAGGAAATAAATTTTCATCTTGAGAAAGCTCAATATGGTGAGCGAAACGTCGATGTAAAATTATAGAACTGGTTTTATATTAACCTATACCCAAGAAAATACCGACAAAAATATTTCATAAGGTTAAAGAAAAAAACGAATTATATATATATATATATATATATATATATATATATATATATATAGATATATATATATACAAGATGTTCAACTAAGGGTGGCTCTCGGCCATATCTCAGAAAGTATTTGCCCTAGGTTATTTAGGAAAAAAATTTAATAAGTAAATCGGCAAAAATAAAAAGATTTAAATTATTTTCGACTTTATAAGTGTGCCGCTAGAGGGCGCAACACCAACCAAAGTAGAAAACACGGTTTTATTCAAAAATACTCCCAATTAAGCCTTATCAAAAATACTTTTTTTGTAATCTTCTAATAATTCCAAAACTTTTCGTTTCAACTTTTTTTCGCTTAATTGTAAAATAAAGGGGGGAGGGAGGGGTAAACATTGGATTCAAAGAAATTAAATAACTTTTGTTTGGATTAACCGATTTTAATGATTTTTTTTTGTTTTAAAGAGATTATGTGTAAGTTTCTTCGAGAATATTAATATTTAGATTTTATTTTTTTTCCTAGCCGCTAGATGGCAGTTTATGACAAAGTTGCAAACTTTTGTTATTTTCTTTAAAATTTCAAATACAATGGTTATTTTTTCTTTACATAGAAAAAAAGAACAACCGCTGTATTTTCAACCTTTGATAGACTCAGTGAATGTATTCAAATGGATGGTAGACATTTTGAACATTTTAGAAGTTTATTATAAATTTTGTTTTAATGTGTAGTTTTTATAGTTTCATTGCAATTGAATTTATTTTATAATAAGGTCCGTAATTGATTTCGCGGTTCTACTTATGGTTTAGGCATTCAAATTAAATTTTAAAATAATTTTGTCTACAACCGTGCGTAAAGTACTCGCTTATGCACTATTCGTAACTAAAAATTTGTAATACAAATGAACAAAATACTTCAGACAATCGCTAAGATTCGGGCTACAATATTTATATTAATTATAAAATAGTCATTTTACATACTTGATGCATAATTTTACGCTCAGCGTAGCTCATTCCAAGTCTTAATGAGATGACAGCATACCTAATAAATGCGGAAAGCAAATTTAAAGTGAGTGACATCACATCTTGTCAAAAAATAAAGTTATTTCAAAATAACTCAGACACGAATAAAGATATTAACCCACGGTTTTCTCCAGTTTATATATTTTTTCATGTTCTTTTTTTCTAAGTAAAGAAAAAAATACCATTTTATTTGAAATTTTAGAGAAAATAACAAAAGTTTGCGACTTTGTCATAAAATGCCATCTAACGGCTAGGAAAAAAAATAAAATCTAAATAATAATATTCTCAAAGAAACTTAATCGGTTAATCTAAACAAAAGTTATTTAATTTCTTTAAATCCAATGTTTACCCCTCCTTTTATTTGAAAATTTAGAGAAAAAAAGTTGAAACAAAAAGTTTTGGAATTATTAGTAGATTACAAAAAAAGTATTTTCGATAAGGGTTAATTAGGAGTATTTTTGAATAAAACCGTGTTTTATACTTTACGGTTGGCGTTGCGGCCTCTAGCGGCTGACTTACAAAGCCGAAAATAATTTACATCTTTTTTTTTGCCAATTTACTTATTAAATTTTTTTCCCCGATAACACCCTGTATATATAATTTGGTTGTATTTTTATTTTTGAAATTGTAGCAAAGTTAAAAAACAGATTTTAATATCGATAGAAAATTAGATTTAAACTTATTTACGCAACTTACCAAAAAATTATGGAGACTAAGAAAAAATGTTTAAACTCTTTAAACACTGCATTTGTTAGTAATAATTGTACGGATAGGTTATGTGCATCATCCTAGACTGAAAATTTTTTACTATTTGCACATAATACCTGCATATTGCAATTTTTAAAACTATTATTCAAATTTGCAGATTTTATACAGGAGATTACTAATGATGTCCTTGTGTTTTTAATTATACACACAAATAAGAAACAAAAGAATATCAATTTGTTAGGCTGGACGACCAAAAACCCCTTAAATCTGTTTTTTTTATTCTTGCCCGAGAATGGATAAGTTATTACCATATAATTACGACACGCGATAAGGACAATTACGGCCCAAAAATGAAGCATTCTTTTGGCATACGAGTATTACGCGCCATAATCATACAGCGCTCTTTTATTACAATTCTTTGACTAGGTAACTGGCACTTTTTTTCAAAATAATAAGAAAACTTTCTATACATTAAAAAAAGAATTTCCCCAAAGTTTGGAATGAACATCTTTATCCGATAATTAATGATGGATAATTGAAGTTCTATACTTTTTACCCAAGGCGTAATATCTGAAAAGCGGCTAGAAATAAATATTCAAATTTGGCCTTAAAAAAAGTGTATGGATATTTAATTTAAAAAAATCCTAGTGCGGATACGAAATCTACGAGAAAATTCCTATGAGGTAGTATTTTTGCTTCTTATGTGTGATAAATAGTGAAAAACTTAAAGAGGTTGTTACTTTATAACTTGTCACCCGTTACGTATGTTGGACAATCAGAGTAATCGTCTTATTTTGTCTAACTAACTAACTAACCTAACCTAGTCTAACTAACTAACTAACCTAACCTGATCATTCTCCTTTTAAGGTGTTGGATTACTATATCTTTTAATTGAAGGCGTAATATCTGCATTGCAACAGCCATTCCCTCTTAAGGCCATTTTACATGCTGCAATTCTTCTTTGCAATATGCAATAGTCTTGAACAAAGGCATGCGCAGTTTGACAAAGGTACAAATGTCTTGCCACTGCGCATGCTTTTGTTCAAGACTATTGTAACTTGCAAGAAAGAATTGAAGACATCGGTGCAATAACCAGGTAATTCCATAAATTATGAAAATTTACTTTTATGCATATTCTCGAACCTTAGATTCTTGCGGATCGTTGGGTGTTAAAATCAGGTAAGTCCACCGCTCCTAACGTGTAATCTATTGATTTTTCACATAACTGGTCAAGTATTGGTAGCAAAAACCAGGCAAGTCCAGGAGATGCCTGGTTTTTGCACCGAACCGGTTTCTAGTGGTGGGGGACTTGACTGAAGTGGGAGTAGCAGAGTCGTGGCAAGATGCACGTATGATTTAGTATGCAGGAGTAAGTTGTGCAGGAAGGTTTGTCGCGCTCTTGGCCTAACACGTAAATTTTGGTGCAAAAATGTCGTCGTCTGAAGACGAACCTTTTCAGTCGTCAGGAAGCGAATACCATCCGAGCGACGAGAACAGACCCGGGCCTAGCGGTATAAAAAAGAGTGTTTTATTGAGCTTTGAATCAAAAGGCAAGAAAATATTGAAGAAGGGATGTCAAGATCTGGGTACCCAATCTAAGTCGTCAAGAAGCGAGCCCAATCCGAGAAATGAGTCTAGTCAATCCAAACCAAAAACTAAAAAAGCACGAAAAAAGAGAAGCCAAAATATTCCTCTTAAAAAACGAAAAAAACGTACTCGTTGTCCAGAAGAATGGGAACGAAATATAAGGAAAAGTAAGAAAGCAAAAGGAGAAGCACATACGTAAGTTTCATTTTTATTTGTTTCTGCATGATAGCTAAAAAATATGCTTAGTATAATAAATTATAGTATTGTAGTACAGTATAGTATAGTAAATAATTTTATCACTAGTATATATTTCATGAGATTAGACATGGTGTCATTAATGAAGTGCGAGTAATCTCAGATCGTTGTAAGTAATCTACGTTTATTGTTATTAAAGATCTGCCAAAGGAAACGTACTACCAGCAAGGAGGATTGGAGCACCATGTGTATGCCGATTAAAATGTTTTGAGTTGATTGGTGATGAGAAGATTCAGAAGATCTTCGCAGAATTTAATAAAATTGGCGATAAACAAAAGCAAGATATTTACTTGGCTGGTTTGATAGCGTCTAAAAATGTTGCCAGAAAACGGAGTAGGACTGAAACGAGAAAAGAAAAAGAAGTTTCTTTTAAATATAAAGTAATACCTTATATTCTAAGTATTATTTTTTGCTATAACTTGAGATGCTATCTTTTTTTTAGGTTCGTGTTAGTGGGCAAGAATATCCAGTTTGCAAGAATGCAATGTGGGCCATACATGGTATAACAAAATTTAGGGTAGAAAACATTGCTAAATCTCTAAAATCCAATATTGTGTCCAAACCAGACATGAGGGGAAGACACTTAAACAGGCCAAACAAGATCCCCGATCATATTATTAGAACAATAGACGATCATATAAGAAGTTTTCCAAAGCGATCATCCCATTACAGCAGGGAGAAAAACGATGGGCGATACTACTTGCCGTCAGAGTTGAACGTCACCAAAATGCACAAGTTATTTTTACAAAAATATGAGCCCATAGTCTTTGCAGACATACAAGAAGGCAAAGAAAGCAAACCACAGGTAACTTACGACTATTATCATCGTTATTTTGTGCAAAACTTTAATATAAGTTTTGGCTCACCAAGATCGGATACATGTCAGACATGTGATCGTCTGCAAAACATGATCAATGCAGAGCAGAGCACTGAGAATAAAGCCTCATTGCAAGTTGAGAAACAGCTACACATTCGTAAATCTGAAGTATTTTATACTTCATTAAAAGAGAAGTCACAACTTGCCTTAAATGACCCTTCTGTCGAAGTGCTATGTTTTGATTATGAACAGAACTTGCCGTTACCCCATGTTCCCGCTGGCGATGTCTTTTATAAACGACAACTCTGGGTGTATAACTTTTGCGTGCATTCTGCAAAAAGTGGAACTTCTGTATTTTACATGTATGATGAAGTTACGTCAAAAAAGGGGAGTAATGAAGTAATCAGCTTCCTGAATCATTATATAAATACATTTCTGCCTGACACTGCACATACATTATATCTTTTTTCCGACAATGCCTTCGCCCAAAATAAGAATCAAACATTAGTAAAATGCTTGTATACTTTTAGAAACATCAACCAGAAGGGTATTTCGAAGATTATCCACCAGTATCCAGAGCCAGGCCACAGCTTTTTGCCCTGCGACCGCTCGTTTGCGTTGATCGAAAAAGCTAAGAGACGCAAAGAAAGGGTACATACCCCTGATGGGTGGAAAGACCTCGTACGCTCCACTTCCAAGAAGTTTAAAGTTATTGACGTTAATCAGGACATGATCATGGATTTTGCAACCTATTTCAAACCTTTCTTCAAAACTACTTTCATGAACAAAGAAAAAGTTAAGTTTTCTATTTCTACGTACCGATTGTTTCAATATCAGAAAGGAGTTAATTATGTTGAATGCAGCACCTCAACGGCAGTCCCACTTTTTACAAGGTTTTATATACAAAAAGAAAATATGCCATTGTCTCTTCCAACTTTACCAATGATACAGCCCTATCCTTTGCCTCTGAAGGAGAAAAAAGCTGCTGATGTTAAGCTCCTTTCGTCTAAATACGTACCAGCTGCTGATCTATGGTATTACAGAATGATCTTTGGAGAACCAGAAAATAATGAAGTGATGCAAGAGGTCAACGACACAGTTGAAGATGTTTATTACTCTGATTCTTCTATTATGTAACGTATTTGCCGATATGGTTTGAGTTTTGTTAAGTTTCGTTATTTTGTTCACTTTTTCTTAATAAAAATGTTTTGTACATTATTTTGACATTTTTTAATAATATTTTCGGAGCAACAACCAGGTAAGTCCAAATGTTCATCAATTTTTTTTAAATAGCTACGTATTTAATTTTCTAGAAAAAACCTTGTTTATTAGTTATTAGTTGCTTTGTTTACATCTTCAAAAAATTGTGTACTTCATTTGTCAAATGAATAATATGACGTTTTTTTGAATTTCCCAGCATTTTAAAAAATAGGACTTACCTGGTTATTGCACCGATGTCTTCAATTGCAGCATGTAAAACGGCCTTTAGAGTTATAGCTTTTTCGGATATTAGAGAATTTTGATCAGAAAACAACATAGCTCTAAATACTAATGAGTTCGTAACCGATTTTTTTTTGTGATGGGAATTTGCTTTTAAGTATATATTTGTATGCGTTGATATTCTATACATAGAATGTCCTAATGTACCATTTTCTATCCTTTGAACAAATAGATCCAGAAAGGCAATCGTTCTGTTGTATTTAATTTCCATTGTGAATTTAATTTTATAATGTTGTTGATTAAGGTGGACCAGAAATATGAGGAAATTTTCATATCCATAAGGCCAAACAACAAAAGTTCTACATATCTGAACCAGTGTTTTGGTTTTAGTCAAACGTATGTTAAAGCAATATCCTAAAACCCCAAGGTACAATTTAATATTTATGAAGGTCTTAATGATACTGAAAAATATTATCACTTAAAACTCTTTTTTAAGCTTAAAGATTCTTCAGGAGGTTGTTAAGTATGTCTTAAATCTAAAAAAAATTTTTCTTAAGAGATCTTTAAGTACATTTTTGAAATAAGTCATAAACTCAAATGTTCTTAAGAACCCTAGGCTTAAAGCATTCATAAAACCATTCTTAAGTATATTTATTCTTTCTTTAATTTACGCTTGTCGCTTCTATATAAAATATCTCATAATTCCACGTTCCATGTATATAGGTATGTTAATGTATTTAAGAGTTACTTAGCTGAACTTGCAACGGTTCACGATAACGATCCGTTAGACAGTACCTACCACATCTCTACTATTAGCTGATAGAGACATCTATGAGGGGAGAGCACAAATGCCATCCAGCAAAGCCCAATGAACTGTGTGTTACGTAGCATACAGTTCATTGGCAAAGTCAAGTCTAGAAAATAGATACTTTAAAACCAAGATTATCCGCAACGATGATTCGGCCAATGAGATCAACGTATTTTTACGTACAACAAAAAATCATGGTAAGGAAATAAAACAAGTTGACATAAGTCAAAGAGGTCTCTTTTAAATTTTGAGTTACTGACCAACATATGTAAACAAAAATCAAGCAGCGTCTTAAATTAAAGAACAAATAAAAAAAGTAAAGATCAGTATATAAAGGTAACTATTTCGATTTTTATTTGGATTACATATTTTTGAGAAGATGGATTGTTTTGTGCTAGAAATCTTAATTCCAAGATAGGGAATCTCGACATCGAAAAACGTGGAGAACGATGTTCGAAGATACAAAAAGTGTAAAACAAATTTGTAATTTCCATTTATATTTTTAGCCCTTGAAGCCAGCTTATTTTTAAAAATGCTCTTAGTGACACGTTATATAAATTTCCCTGAATTGTAATAATTGCGTGAAAGATCATTTTCAATTTTTTTCTGAGTATCCTGAATATTTGTATTTGTAGAACACATGCTCCTTCCAAATTAGAGCTAATTTGCAAAATAACTTGAAATGTTGAAAGTTTTGATTTTACCGAAACCTTTTTTTTATCAAAATGAACTGTTTACTTTAGCTAAGAAATGTTAAAAAGTCAATGACGAAAGTTTCTTCACAATATTTACATGTATTTTCGCATTTTTACTAAAATTCCTGACTTAATTCAACATGGAGGCTCATAGATAACATTTTTTTTGGAATAAATAAAATGGCGAAATTATTTTTAAGACCAATAGGTCCTAATTTTTGGTATCGTAAGACTGTAGATATTCACAGAGTATAAATGTACTTTAATAAACCAGTCTTAAAACCTATTACTCTCATTTCAGTCGAAAAATTTTG
Source organism: Kuschelorhynchus macadamiae (assembly GCA_030620095.1). Lineage (NCBI taxonomy): Eukaryota > Metazoa > Arthropoda > Insecta > Coleoptera > Curculionidae > Kuschelorhynchus > Kuschelorhynchus macadamiae. The sequence continues at coordinate 65,742 of JAUTXW010004863.1, read as the reverse complement.
CCGCTGGAATAATTAACACTTGCCAAGACAATGTAAGATGTCGTAGTTGCTAAACGTAATGTAATATTTTTAAATTTGAAGGTACAGATTCGATTAAATGATGGACAAATATGTGTATTATTGTCTTGGGGCTTTCAAATGATAAAAAAGTATGTGTCATATTCGGTTTGGGAGATATGAACGATAAGGTGGTGACGTAAAAAAAATTACACTATAGTACACTGTTTAACTGATAGCTACCGAAACACCTAATCGGTTACGATTTTTAAAATTATGTTAAGGCCAAAATAAGACAAACTTTGGAGACCTGTTCGGCAAAAGCAAACATTATTCTGAATGGGTATATCTAGAGTTTCAGAGTTTAAAAGGTGTAAAGAAATTACAATTATCAGAGATTGTTTAAACTTTATATTAAACTTTGTTTCTTTTACTTCACTCGTAAAAGGGAAGTTTTGTAATCGTGAAAAAATCACTCTCCGAGATTTTTTCAGGTCTTTACGTTTCAGGGTCCCTAGATGACGAAAAACATGTTTTCTCAATTCCGTCGGTCTGTCTGTTTGTCTGCTTGTCTGTCTGTTCGCGGCAAAGCTAAAAAACTACTTATCCGATTGACTTCAAATTTTGGACAAAAATTAAGGATCACATGGGAATGATCTGTTAACATTTTCATAAAAATCCAATATGGCGAAACAAAATGGCGGCCTAGTGAAAGGTTAAAAAATTATTATTAAAAATCTGCTCATCCAATTTATCTCAAATTTTGCACAGAAAATCAAGTATTGTATTGGAATCAACTGGTAATACCTTGGTACGAATCCAAGATGGCGAAAGAAAATGGCGGCTTAACAAAATATTTAAAAATTCAGCCTGAAAACCTGCTTAATGGTTTGATTTCAAATTGTGTGTCATGACTAATTATGGTATAGGGATCAACTAGCAAAATTCTGGTACTAATTCAAGGTGGCCGAACAAAATGGCGGCCAAATAAAAAGTATGTAGTCGTGAAAAAATCACCCTCTCAGGTTTTACACGTCTTTACATTTTAGCGTCCCCAGATGCCAAAAAAATATGTTTTATCAACTATGTCGGTATGTCTGTCTGTCAGTTCGTGGCATAACTTAAAGATTATTTACCCGATTGACTTCAAATTTGTATCAAAAATTAAGGGTCATATGGGTATGACCTGTAATATTTTGGTGAATATCCAAAATGGCCAAACAAAATGGCGGCGCGGCGTAGAGAAGTGTTAAAAAAAATATTATGAAAAACTGCCAATTTATTTCAACTTTTGCATGAACATCAAGTATTACGTTGGAATCCACTGGGAAAAAGTTGGTACCAATCCAAGATGACGGAACAAAATGGCGGTATTATAAAATATTTAAAAATTCAGCCTAAAAAAATACTTATTGGATTGATTTCAGATCGTGTGCAATAACTAATTGTGGTATAGGGCTCAACTAGTAAAACTGTGTTACTAATTTAAGATAGCGGAAGAAAATTGCGGCCAAATAAAATTTTTATAGTCGTGAAGAAAATCGCCCTTTCAGGATTTACATATCTTCACGTTTTAGCGTCTCTAGATGCCAAAAAACATTTTATCAATTCCGTCGGTCCGTATGTCGGTCTGTGTGCCAGTTCGCGATATAGCTGTATTTAGTATTTTTTTAAATTGTCGACGTTTCGCAACTTAAATGTTGCATCCTCAGGACACATGTATAGATCTTATATCCCGCATGAAACCCATATTGTCAGTACTTTTAATCCGTTGTTCCGCATATATTACCCAGATACAAAGTTTTTAAATGGTTTTCGTTAACAATCCTTTTGTTGTTATGTTAAAGTGGTGTATTATATGGGGTTAAGATAGAATCCATTAAAAAAAAAACAAAATCTATTTCTAAATAGTTGACTTTTCGGAACTTTATTGTTGCATCTTCAGGACACATATGTAGATTCTATATCCAGCATGAAACCCATATTATCAGTCTTTACATATTCCGTTTGTCCGCAGATATTTCCCAGAGATTAAGTTTCTAAATGAATTTTGTTAACGATACTTTTTAGTTTTATGTTAGAGTGGTGTATTATTTGGGGTTACGATCCAGCAAAAATACAAAAGACTTTTTTTAAATTATGGACGTTTCGAAACTTTATTGTTGCATCCTCAGGATACATATATAGATTCTATATCCTGCATGAAACACATATTTAGTATCTAAATGTTTTAATTTAAGATGCCGAAACAAAATGACGGCCAAATAAAATTTTTTAACAATCAACGTAAAAAAATCTTGTTGAATTGATTTTAAATTTTGCAGAAAAATTAAATGTGAGTATGGGATACTTATTGAATTTATTTTAAATTATGCCCAAAACTCAAGTGTGGCTTAGGTACAATGGAATGGAAATGGTAAACCTATTGGTAGGAATCCCAGATAACGGAATAAAACGGCGCCCAATGGAAATGAAGAATAACACATATACTGTGGTACCGAAATATCATAAATTCTATTTTGAAAAAAAAAATTGCACAGATTTTGGCTTTTTTTTAACAAAATCGGAGTTTGTCGTATATGTATATAGACAACTTTTGAATTCCGATAACTATTGATGCCGCCAGACGAGATTAAGGCCTCATCTCGACTTTGGTTAATCTCGTCTTGACATTACTTATGTTAACCTATCCAGTTAAAGTTTAAATAAATATGTTCACTGAAGATGGAATTTTAGCTATAATGAAAAATAGAAAACGAATATTACCCTGATAAACTAAAACCTGCTACCGGTATTCCTTAACAGCATTTCAAACATTTTTGAATAAATAATCAAAGATCAGTTTGTTGCATATTTCTATAAAAATAAGTTACTTTCTCAGCATGGTTTTACTTTAACTTTACTTTAACGCAGCATGGTTTTAATTAAAAGAAAAGCACCGAAACTACAATATGCAAGTTCCAATGTACAGTCGTGGAGGCTCTTGACAAAAGATTGGGAATATTTGTAGATTTTTCACAAGCATTTGATGTAGTAAAGCACAAAATTTTGCTTACTAAACTTTATAGTATGGTATAAGAGGTAAGCCACTGAATTTTATTAAGTTATACTTGTCAAAAAGAATACAACTGGTATCTGTTAACGACACGCAAAGCAGGACTATCGAGAAAGGTGTTCCCCAGGGCTCGATTTTGGGGCCTTTCCTTTTTCTGGCCTTTGGAAATGGCTTTAGTAATTTCTTATGCCGACGACACAAATGTTTTGATAGTTAAAGAAAATACCGCATCCTTAAAGATAACTGCTGAAGAAACATATACAAAAATGTACGTTCAGCAGATCAATCTAAACTGCTCGGGGTCATTCTCGATGAAAACTTAAAATGGCATCCGCATATTGAGGGGCTTTGCAGTAAGTTGCGAAGCTTCTGTTATGCACTTAAGTTTATGTCTATGCAGTGTAGTAAGGAAATACTTTTATCTCTTTTTTACGCCGACAACCTCTCAAGAATCAGATATGGAATAATACAATGGGGGGTGAGTGCTAATGTCGATAGAGTTTTTGTATTGCAAAAGTATGCGGTTCGTATTGCTGCTGGCTTAAAATTTAGAGAATCATGTAGAACTGCTTTTAAAAATTTAAAAATGTTGACTGTACCAGGTATATCTAGGAGGTTTGTAGCTTTGTCTATCAACATAGATCTGCCTTTCAGGAAGTAAGATCAGACTACAACTATAATACCAGATCAAAAATGCTTCTTTTGCCTCTGAATCATCGATCTGCTCTTTTTCAGAAATATATTTGTTTTACCGGATGCAAATTTTTTAACAAATTAGATGTAAATATTAGAGATGCCGTTATTGCAAACATTTTCAAAAGAAGACTGAAAAACTGCCTTTCAAGTAAAATTTGTTATAGTTTTGACGAGTTTTATATATAATGTTATTTTTTTAAATATTGGTTTTATAATAGTTTTAGAAATCATATGACTTTTCCTTCAATTTTTGTAATTATTAATTAATTTTTGTATTATAATTTGCATTTTAAATGAAGAAATAAATGTTTTGAATTTGAATTTGAATTTAGTATTGACTATAGATTTCCTATCAAACATCTTGCTGAGTGTCTGAAAAAGTTTTAACTCTTTCGGAACTCCCTGTTCTAATAGAGTGGTTTCCTAAAGAAGATGCATTTTTTTTTTCTAAATAATGAATATGTCAATATTTTAAAAAAATGCTTTTATAAATTGACCCCAATTTGTCTTCCGGTGTGGAGGTAATCTTAGGTCAATGATAGGTCCCTTATACATTGATCAGCATTTGGCCTGGATATTTACAGTTACTTAGAAATACGATTAAACCCTTGCTAGATAAACCAAAATGCCAACAAAATGATATATCAAATGGATGGCGCTCCATGCCACAACACGCTAGATATGAAGCACTACTTTTTCAACTATTTTATAGAATGGATAGGTCCAAATGGGGATATCCGGTGGCTCCCTAGGAGTCCAGACTTATCTCCATTAGGCTATGCTTTATGGAGAACCGCAACGAAAATATTTTAGAGCTAAAATTAGTTATCTATATAAGATATATAACTTTTTATGAGGCAGTTGTTTTTTATTGAAAGACTTTTTTTTTGTAGAATTTTAACAATTACATTTATTGTTTAGTGTAATCTGCTTGCTGATATTTAATTCTGTCTAAAAACTAGTTTCAATTAGAGCCAGGGTATGTATGTATGGTAGTACCCTTAGAGTAAGAATTAAAGTAGAGATCACAATTCATTCATAAATCTCGTTAGGGGTATGCACCAACATGGTTCCCCTATTTTTCACATTCTATCGATCAATGTTTACGATAAAACAAGAAGTGGGGATGGCCCATGCCCAAGCCGTGACCATTTGTTGACGAATGCCAGTGACGGCGTGAGTTTTCACTTCCCGCATAAGGAAATATCATTGATCATGAAAAAATTATCGTTCCGGGTTTTTACAGATCTTCATGTTTTTCAATTACTGTCGGTCGGTCGGTCTGTTCCGGTATAGCTAAATAATCTACTTACTCGATTAACTTTAATTTTATTTAATTTTTCACAAAGATTACGTCTGATACAAAAAAGAACTGGTAAAATATTGGTATGAATTCAATATGGCGAAACAAAGGGCGACCTGTTAAAATATTTGATGTGCGAAAATGAAGAAATGGGCCACGCTTCATTACCGTTGACAAAAGGAAGAATTCTTACCTATTCCTTAATGAAGCAAATAGGTATTTTTACAAATTTAAAAGAAATAATCGTTCCATACTTCACTATCTAAAATCAAACTATTAACTTAGGTAAGTCTAAAAGGAAATTAGTTATTTATATATTATTAAACTTGAGTTTTAAACTAAAATTAATGCTTTTAACGCGCTTTTATTGGCTTCCTACTTGTCTGATTGTATGTTTGTATGTCTGGTTGAAATTACCATTACCGATAATTTTCAAATTTGACATGCATACACTTTCGGATATAAAAAAATCCGATTTTTTTTATTCAACGTTTAGAAATCCAAAATGGCGGCGCCAATACGGACGACAAATTTTGTTACTTGTGCAGATTAAATTGAAAGTCGGTGCCTAGGAAAATTTAAGGGTGTCAGCATTTAAAAATTTAAAATAGCGGTGTCAAAACGACAATGTCATCAGGTCGGACGGATGATTTTAACATATGTGGGGATTATTTAAGAATGCACAACAAAAATCAAAATGGTGGCGCCAGTATAGCGAATGAATTTTGTCATTTGTGCAGATTCGGCTGAAATATTAGTATCTAGAAGTATTTAAGAATGAAAGTTTTATAAAATTTTAGTCAATATTTGAGAATTAAAAATGGCGGCACCAACATGGCAGACTAATTTTAAAATGTTTGTTGACTGAAATTCGGCATTTAGAGGTATTTAAGATCGCACATTATGAATTTTTGTCAACATTTTAAAAATTCAAGATTATAATGCCAACATGGCGGCGAAATTTTAACATTTGTATAGATTTGGCTGAAAGAAAGTAGGCATCTGGGGCTATTTGAGAATACATATCAAACATTTTAAGTAAATATTTAAAAAATGAGAGAGGAATGACTAGATTGCGAGCGAATTTTAACATTTATACATATTTGATTAAAAATCGATATTAAGCGTGCAATTCATACATTTTTAGTAATAAATATTTAAAATGGGGAGTCACCAATCAATCAATATGATAAGTTCTTTTTTCAGATATCTTTAAACATTTAATTATGCAACCATTTTATTCCTTCATTTTGGATTTGTAGAAAAACTTACCAATTGATGGTCATGTTACATGGATAAGCAGTTTTTTAGTAATAATTTTTTAACATTTCAATAAGTCGCCATTTTATTCTGCCATATTGGATTTTTACCAAAATATTACCACGTCGTCATATGACGTAAATAGGATAAGCAGTTCTAGAGCTTTGTCGCGGACAGACATACAGGCTAACCGACGCAACTGAGAAAACATATTTTTTGCAACTAGAATACTTTCCTCGCAAGAGCGAGCGCTATAAGATAAAAATAGAATAGCCAATTGTCATATTGTTATTCCATTTTTACTTTTAATTACCCAAAGAATCACCATTTAGATTTTTTTACCTCACAATACTTATACAAAAAATTGACCCAACTCAAGGGAAAATTAAAAGAAGGCGTGAAATTATCCGAAACTTTATTATTTCCCCAGATTTCAAGCAAAATCCAGTGATTTTCGAAATCGCAGTACGTTTTTTTGAGCGTGAGACGCCCTTTAATTGTTTTAATATAGTATAGATATATTCTATAATTATTTTAATTCTCGGATAGGAAAAACTATTGTAATCGTCAAAAAAATCACCTCAGAGTCTTTCTTGTATCATTTTGCTTCTGAGAATTCTCACATGACCCACGACGAATAAACGTTCTATTTTACTGAACCGGATTGGTTAATACGTCATGTGACCCAAAATAAGTGAATAAGGTATCTTCCATTAGACATAACAAGTCCCCTGGAAAAGGAAATCTAGCTGTTTACTTAGTGAATAAAATACAATTCCAAACTTAAACTGCCTATATATATATATATATATATATATATATATATATATATATATATATATATATATATATATATATATATATATATATTTTTTTACAAACTCACATTGACGCACCATAGTTAGGTCAACTAAAGCTCCTAGTTTCGCAATGTCCAAGATAAAGTAAATAAAACTAATTTATTAAATATTTAAAAAATCAATGTTCTTCTTATGCCACCGCACCTTAAGCAAGCTGCTTCTTGAAGTAAGGCAACATATAAGTAGAAAATTTGAACCATATCAACAGTTTACATTAAAACACATGCAGTAGTGAAGCTAAGAACATCTTGGTACCTAATGACAATTTTAATTGAATTAATTTCTGGGTTAAAATATTTTTTAGCAAATTAATTTCTTTATGTTAAAGTTTATTGTAGTTTCACGACCCGCTATTGGTTTTTAAGCCACGCCGGCCGGTGACGTGACCCTGTAACAATCTTTACTGGAGACTATTATACTATTTTACTATAAGGATCCGTTGTCAATGAAAGTGGGATGGTCTAATACCTTGAGTAATCTGACTGAGGCTTTGGGTATTTTGCTATTTTGCAATAACAGTAATTTCTTTATACTGCTTAGAAACTAATACTGGAAAAAACATTACTATTCTTTGTATGAAAATTTTATTGCATCTTGTTTAAACATATTCACCTTAATATAAATTGGTATAAACACTGGAGTTCCTGGCTAGGCTTGGCATCGTCGTACGATCGACTTTATACTGTGAGGTATTATTGGCAGTGGCTAAATATGTAAATAATGCACTCTATTTTTATTTTTACTCTAAGGTAGTGCCCTTATCTGAAGGTTTATAATATTCGGCTAAATATAGAAAATTGATACATTCTAGTTCAACTGTAATTTTGTGTTAGGATGAAGGTTATTAATATATTAGAGAAAAATATTTAATTGCTGTTCAGTTCCTGCAAAACATGTTAAAACAACATTAACATATCTATGTCAATATTTAAAACGGTTAAAAAAGAGATGTATCAAAATTTTCTTCACTCCTATAAAGTTTATTATTAAATTCGAAATAGTTTTGTTCTAAATATATTCTAAATATGTTAATCATAATATTTATAATTAGCTTAACTAGCTAAAGTGAAAGTTTACATTAGAAAAATCAAATTTCAAAACTTGAGATATATACGGACTTATCCTATAACTATTATTAGGTTAGGTTAAAATAATTAATATATAATGTTCTACTCACATTTTTTAATTAACTTTGTACAAACTCCTATTTAATTTTACACTTTTGTAACATCCGTAACAAGAATCAACTTATTCTTTTTCAATGAGCACATGAACACTAACTTAAAAATATTAAATTTTTATTTTGTATCAAAGTAAATATTATATAGTTTAAAAAACTTTTACGTGATTTTTTTAAAAATAAATACTCATCAGCCAGAAGGTTGAATGAAGTGTATTGACTCTAACCTAAACGATACATTGTACATATTTTTTCTTAACGACAATATTTTACTTTTAAACTCAATTGTTACACACTTTTGCATTTCAGGTTATCAAGAAATAATTAAATGTTAATTTTGTGACTTCAAAAATTTCAAAATATTTTGTGAAAGTTAGTATGTAAATACATATAGCGCCATTAAATTTAAAGGGTTTTTGATTAGCCCACCTTTTATATTTTATAAATACGTTCGAAAAGTGGAAGCAGATTTAAATTTTAAAATAGGAGACACGTCCGAAATATTTTTTCATTGATATTTAACTGCTGCTTAATAAAAGTTACTTGTTTAAATTTGCCGACAAGCTGTAATGGGGAAATATGCGGTGTCTGCCGAAAAAAATACGCAACATATGATGGTGTATTTATATTAACTGTTTTATTGTTTTCTAACTAATGTTATAATAACAAAATAACTATACAAGATGTTTTCGACTAGTGAACCATCTCTCGGGAATTAGATACACGTCAAAATACTTTTTTTGGCAAAAGGCACTGTTTTTGTAAAACAAGTTTCCTTTTATTGTAAAAAAATTCCTATATTGCAGTTATTCTTGAATAAACCCGATGACAATATAATATGAAAGTGTCCATTCGTGAATATCTTATACAGTGTGCATAAAAAAATGTTAAAAAGTACAAAATAAAATAAACGTAAAAAACAGTTCTGTCAGATAGACAGGCAGACCAACGGAATTGAGAAAATATAAAGCCCGGGAGGATGATTTTTTCACGATTGCAAATATTTTATTTGACCGTCATTTTGAATCCGTACCATCATTTTACCGATTCATCTATATCTATTTAATTCTTAGACAATATTTCAAATGAATCTATTTACTAGTTTATTTAATCTGAATTTTTGAATATTCTGTTAAGCCGATATTTTGTTTCGCTATCTTGGGTTCTTATACAATTTTATCAGTTAATTCCTATATAATACTTGATTTATGTGCAAAATTAGAGGTAATTTTTAATAAATGGTTTTAATAGTACAAAACAGTTCTGTACTATATATACATACATAAACCCCATGACAATACAATATTATGTATGAATGTCTTATACAGGGTACGTAAAAAATAATGCTAAAAGGTACAAAATAAAAATTAAAAAAAATGTTTTTAAAGAGTTTGTATTTATAAATTATCAATTGAAAAAAGTTTGGTGTTTGTGTAAGTTTATTTATTTTTCAGATTAATAGTTTTTAAATAAAAGCTTTTTTTAAAAAAATTCTACGTTTATTTTTAGAGAAGTTTTTGATTCTGTTTTGTCTCCTGATCGCTGAAATGGTGAGGAGAAAAAAAGATACTCTTAGTCAGTAGCCAACAAGATGCACCACTTTTGGTAAAAAATCAGACAACATACGGTTGAAATTTTAAGACATTTTAAGCCAATTTTTTAAAGAAGATACAGCTACTTCAAACGAACTTTTCTTAAAAATCAAAAATATTGTTGGTCAAGCTAGTATAATATTAAAATTATCTAATTTTTGGAATAACTATGAAATATGGCAATTTATGCTTAAAATAAAGAAAAATGAGGTACAAATATGTGACAATTCCAGGTTTTCCATCAATTTATATTTTAAAGTTGACGTTAAAAAACGTCAATTAGCTTTTCCTAGTGCTTTCTTCGTAAAATTAAGGTCTTAGTTTCCATAAAGGCCTGACACTAGTTTTAACACTTTCAATGCTAGCGACACGCATCCGTGTCACTACGCACATGTTGCTATATGCTCGCGACCCGGATCCGTGTCGCTGGTATTACTAAATTCAAAAGGTAAATAAGAAGTTAGCCGTAGGTATGGGCATCCGTAATATTGAGAGCATATGCCAGCAGCGAAAATTGACCTTGAGTATCTAATTTAGCGGGATATTTGTTGTTTGTAGTTTAGTTCGCGACAAGCACCAGCTAGAGGCGGATGTGCGCTTGAGACAGGGTTGCAAATTCATATTCGCGTGTTATTTTTGAATATTTAGCTTGGTTTGAAACTAATTTAGATTAAAATGGCGGACGGCGAGGCTGGACCTTCAAAGCCTAAAAAACAGAAGTTTTATTGCAAAAATCCAAATAAACTGAGTAAGAAAGAATTGGAATGGTTAGTAAATAATTCATGTAGCGATTCTGACACCGATGAGGCATCGAAGCCTGAAAAACAGAAGTTTTATTGCAAAAATCCAAATAAACTGAGTAGTTCATGTAGCGATTCTGACACCGATGATTCATCAGATTTTGTACCTACTGGCGATGATATCGACAATAGTAACGCATCCGATTCGGGTAAGTACAATATTATTTTTTTGTGCCCGCCAAAGTAAAGGGTATTTATGTTAATTTTAGATGAGGAACCTTTAGTACAAGCCACGGATGATCAGTCTGCTGCAACTAAACAAGATGATCTAATCTTTTCATGGAACAACTTTTCAACAGGTATGTGCCAAATTCCGTTTACTAAAAACAATGAACTTTTAATACCGTTACCTGATGATAACCCAATAAGTTATTTTCGTATTACAGCTGATGATACGTTTCTAAACCTTATTGTCCAGGAAAGTAATGTGTATGCCGAAGAACTGTTTTTAAGTGCAGGGACATCCGAAAAGTCTAGAATTACTCGTTGGAAAGACATATCGTTGCCAGAAATTCTTACATTTTTGGGACTTGTGCTGCATTCAGGAACCATAAAATTAAACAGAATTCAAGACTATTGGAAGGTGCACCCCCTGTTTAATATGAAGTGTTTTTCAAACTATATGAGTCGTGACCGATTCCTTCTCATAATGCGCTGCTTGCATTTTGCAAAAAACCCTGCAGAGGACGAAATCGTAAACGATCGCTTGTATAAAATAAGACCAGTTTTAGATTTTTTTAACAAAAAAATGACTGATATTTATTATCCGGGAAAGGAACTGGCACTTGATGAGTCCATGGTTTTATGGCGAGGCCGTTTAGTATTTCGGCAGTACATAAAAAATAAACGCCACAAGTACGGGATCAAGTTGTACATGCTAACGGAACCTGGCAGACTCATTCTAAATGTGTGTGTGTACACTGGCGTATCTGATAGCCTAGGAGGTAAAGGACATGCTGAAAACGTTGTTTTAAGATTGATGGAAGGCAAATTTGGTTGTGGACATTCCCTATTTATGGACAAATTTTACAATAGTTGCGCATTGGCAGAGAATTTACTACAAAAAAAAACTTATTGTACCGGGACTTTGCGCGCCAATAGAAAAAATAATCCAAAAACAGTCGTTTCAGCGAAATTGGGAAAAGGTGAAACTGTTGCCCAATATGCTAAAAATATAATGGTGGGAAAATGGAAAGACCGACGGGACGTGCTTTACATTTCCACAGAATTTGAAAATAAAATGACTGAATATGTGGACAGAAGAAATAGGGTCCACAACAAGCCATTACCTATACTTGAATATAATCAGTTTATGGGAGGAGTTGACAGACAGGATCAAATGTCCTCTTACTATCCGTGTGAGCGAAAGACGCTAAGATGGTACAAAAAGTTAGGGATCCATATTATCCATCTAATGGTTTTAAATGCCTACTTCCTACATCGAAAATACTCCCAAAATAAAATGACGTTGTATGATTTTCGGCTAAGAGTTATAGAGGGATTATTGGGAGTGAAACCAACAAATACTTCGGAACCCAGGCAAAACAAAAATATTCTCCATCATCCGACAAAGATTCCTGATTTGTCCAAGAAAAATGAGACCAAAAGAAAGAGGTGTAGGGTATGTTCCCAAAATAAAATTAGAAAAAGCACCATTTATCATTGCGACAAATGTACTGACAAGCCGGGTTTGTGCCCAGGAGAGTGCTTTACTTCATACCATGCCAGATAACTTTTGTACATAATATTTTTTATGTTTTGTTGTTACATGGATATATACTATATTTTTAAGTTCTTATCAACAAAATGTAAGGGTTTGATTAGTTTTATGAATGTTTGAATTTTGTTCTTTTTTCCAATGGTGAATATTTTTAATAAAATAAATACTAATTTTTTTTAATAAAATAAGTACTAAATACTGTTTTGAATTTGGTTTTCCCTTAATAGAAACAAAATCTCCCATGACACGGATCCGGGACGACAGCACAGAACAACAACATTGTTGCTATATGCGCATGACACGGTTCCGTGTCACAGGTTAAAAAATGGTATACACCCTGTATATATATGGTATAATAGCATATTTTCATATTTTATGTACAGATAAATGCATATCTGTTAAAAATACGATTAGCACATGAGTAACGTTTTACCATAATACAGCAGCAGCGAAAGTGTTAAAAACATTTTATTAAACCGCTATGTTGTCCCCCATATCACACTTTATGCTATAGTTTAAATCAATTCGATAATAGTTTTATTGATATTGATTTGGTAACCTTTTAATTAGGTTCGGTTAGGTTAGGTCAGGTTTTTTATTCTGTTTTGCTCGTCTCCTGTAATTTTAATCCTTCGCATTGGATTTTAACCAAAATCATACCTCTAAGTTCACTCTCAATATCTTACTTGATTTTTGTGCAACAATTTAAGTTAATTGATAGCATAGTTTTTTAGTTATACAGCGAACAGACAGACAGATACAAAGAACCGACCAAACCGGATTGACAAACTTATTTTTCGGCATCTAGGGGCCCCGAAACAGACAAATTTTTATAACCTGGATGGGCGATTTTCTCACGATTCGAATACTTCCCCTCTCACGATAGAAGTTAAAATAAATACAACGAGATAGGATTGGTATTTCAAAAACTATAACAGGTACGAGGTTGATTAAATTAGTGTAAAATTCCGGAATTTAATGTCGATTAACATGTCGTTGATAAAGTTGGAAAATTCCGACTACTTACTTCCGAAGATATCCATAAGAAATCCTCATTCTCCTTTTTACTTTTTCTAGACTTCATTTCGTCCTCAAGGCCTTATCACAACTTTTTTTAGATACGGACCTGGATTTTTAATTTAGTTTTTAAGAAGCCTTTGACCTCTCAAAACCAATGATGTAAGGCACTTATACATTAAGGTATTTAAAATTATCCTACATTAATTTAGCAAGATTCTGGGTATTGCCACTTAAGGGAAAATTTTAAATTTTCTGTTAAAACATTAATTGTAATAAATAGTTGGTTTTGGGAGGTCGTTGTTAAATATGAAAAAAATCCAGGTGTGTATCTAAAAGAATGACGCTAATGATGAGACCTCGAAGAACAAACGTGGGATTTTAAATATTGGTACATTATTTTGTAGAGAAAAGTGGCTGTAAAGAGGTAGAGTTTATTTTGTAATATCTGTTCAAATGCAGCCTGAAAAAATAAAAAGGAAAATGAAGAGTTTAGGTTTTTTTATGGATATCTTCGGGAGTAGTAGGAATTCTCCAACTTTGTTAATGGCACATTATTCGACATTAATTTGCACAACTTTGGCCTGATTTAACCAACCTCGTATCTCTTAAGGTTTTTGTATAGGTGAGAGAGGAAGCTATTTTTATGAAAAAATAGACGAACACTATAAATGTTTCAGCAAGGGAAAACCGAATCCAGTAATGCTAACTACTTAATTGAGACTGGTCATAAATTGAATATACTGGAATCTCTAGAAATAAATAAGTTCAAATCTTCTAATTGTTTGTTAAAAACGATCAGGTAGAAGTCAATAACATACCTCTGTTAAATATGTTTTAGTAATTTTAGACTTTTTATACTGTAAAAATTTTCGAATCGTTGTATTACACGTTATTTAATATTTCTTTACTCTGTAAGTTTGTCCATTCGAGATCCGTCCGAAGAAGCTACTGTGTAGCGAAACATGTTACATCTTATTAAAGAAATATAGTTGAAATGTTTGCAAAAAATTGTAGTTTTTTTACATTTTGCATAATACTCTTATGGATTTCCATCGAGTATTGAATGACACAATCTAAAATTTGCCTAAAACTTTTAAAGATATTTTTATATAACATTTTTGAAAATCTATAACATTCGCCGCTTTGTTGTTTTGTATATCCATTTCGTATTATTTGAGCCTCAAGCCTTATGTTTTTGGCGACTGTGATCAGTAGCGTAGCTACAAATTTTGCCCCCCCCTTCCCGCGGTTTTCAGTAAAGAGCCCCCTTGTCAGAACAGAAAAATAGCTGATTACAAAAAAGGACCTTTACTTGTCAATAAATATAGCCCCCAAAGCATAGCCGGAAAATATATGATGACCAAAAAAAAGGGTCATCCATACTCTCATAAATCCTTTCAGCTTATTTGCAATTATCGCCGGGCCCCCTGGCCTCGTGGACCCACCCGCGCAGTTGGGACTGGCGGGGGTGTAGCTATGCCATTGACTGTGATAGCTTGCACTATCCGGTACTATCACGCTTTTCTGAGAAATGTTTGGTAAAAAACAATTCTTGAACCATCCTTCAAAAAGTTCTTTCGTTGTACCTTCATGGTAGTCTATTTCTAAAGCCCATTTTAAATAAATCTCTAAAGTCTAGTGATGCTACAGCTTATTTGCGTTTCTTCATTAGTGAGCCGTTGCTTTAGTCTAGTAAAGGTACATGTTGCTCTTGTACTTGTTGGTTGGGATTTGACATGATTCTTTTTATTGTAGTCAGACCTAATCAAATCACATGTTTCATTTATAGAAGAAACAGTTTTTCCAGTTTCCTTAGCATCGACAGATAAATACTTTTTTTCACCGGAGCACTAGTTTTTCTACAGACGCCACATAAACTGAACCCTTCCCGTGAAAAATAAAGACCGACATTCAATTTTAAAAAAATGTATTTAAAATACCTGCTATAGCTAAATAATGAATACATTTAAAACTATCTTTTTGTACTTACAACAGAAGACATTTTAGATCTTTTTATATCCTCAAATTATTAAAATCCTCGCATTTTTCAACTATTTTTGTTTGTTTATTGCCCAGCTCTACAAAATGAGATCGATACAGTTAGATTTATTGCAGTCATTGAGTTAGAACCATTTTTCGTGAAATTTGCTATACCATTCATTTTTGCTTCAAACAGAATAAAACGAAATTAAGATCCCGAAAAATTTCATCTAAGAAAAATGATTCGGTATTAAAGAATCATATAGTTTTTTGATAATAAAATCATGAATTTCAAATTAAAACACAAATCAGTTACTCGTTAATATCTAATATAATTTAGTTTCGCTTTCCTTAAAAGTAAAACGTTTTATAAGGAACCGTTAAGAGGTTAATCGATTAAACATTAATAAGCAATTGCAAATCACTTACTAATCACTGTTCCTGTACCGATTAGTTCAATTAGCAATTGGAAAGCTATACTGGAACTACACTGTTCGTCAAAATTAGCGAACAATGTAAATTTTAAGAAAAGTATAATAATCGACATTTTTTAAATAGCTCTATGGATTTCAAGGATCTCTTTTTACTTTCCTCGCAAAAAAGGAAGTATTGTAATCTTGAAAACATCACCATCCGAGATGTTTTCATATATTTACGTTTCAGGGTCCCTAAATACCGAAAAACATATTTTCTCCATTCCGTCGGTCTGTCTGTTTGTCTGTCTGTCTGTTCGCGGCATAGCTAAAAACTACTTACCCGACTGACAAATTGGCGGCCGAGTAAAATGTTAAACAAATTTTTATTAAAAATCTACTTTTACAATTGATCGCAAATTTTGCATAAACATCAAGTATTATATTGGAATTCAAAATGGTGGCTTAGTAAAATATTTAAAAGAATGCCTGAAAAAACTGCTTAATTGATTGATAGCAAAATTGTGGTACTAATTCAAGTTAATATGTTTGTATCGTGAAAAAATCATCCTCTCAGGATTTACATATCCTCCTGTTTTAGCGTCCCAAATGCAAAAAATAGGTTTTATCAATTCCGTGGGTCTGTCTGTCCGTTCGCCGCATAGCTCAAAGAATACTTCCCCTATTGGCTTCAAATCTTGATCAAAAATTATGTCATATATCATTATGTCAAATTATGGTCATATGGGAATGACCTGGTAATATTTTGGTAAAAATCCAATGTGGCGAAACAAAATGGCGGCCTGATGAAATATTAAAAAAATTATTATCAAAAAACTACTTATCCAATTTATCTCAAATTTTACGCAAACATCAAAGTAATATGCTGGAATCAACAAGGTTGCGAAACAAAATGGCAGCTTAGTAAAATATTTAAAAATTCAGCCCCAAATACTACTTAACGGATTGATTACAAATTACGTGCCATAACTAATTGTGGATAGGGTTCAACTAGTAAAATTGTGGTACTAATTCAAAATGGCCAAATAAAATGATGGACAAATAAAATGTCTGTAATCGTGAAAAAAATTACCCACTCAGGTTTGACATAAATTCACGTTTTAGCGTTTCTAGATGCCAAAAAATATGTTTTATCAATTCCGTCGGTCTGTCAGTTCATGGCATAGTTAAAAAGCTACTTTCCCGATTGACTTCAAATTTAGAAAAGTTAAGGGTGATATGGGGATGACCTGGTAATATATTATAAGTAATTGTCCAATTTACCTCAAGTTCTGCACAAAAACAAGCGTCGCATAGAAATGAACTGGTAAAATTTTGATATGAATCCAAGATAGCAAAACAAAATAGCGGCCTAGTAAAATATTTAAGAAATTAGCTTGAAAATACTACTCATTAAATTAATTTAAATTTTTGTACAAGAATTAAGTGTGATATGGAGATAAGCTGCTGAAGTTGTGGTACGAATTTAAGATCGAGAAACAAAATGGCGGCCAGTCAATCTAGAAAAATCTTGTTCAATTAACTTTAAATTGTGCAAAAAGATTAAACGTGAAAATGGAATAAAATAGTACAAGTCTAACATGTCGTAATAAAATGGCAGTTTATGTCAATGTGTAAAACCTACTTATTGAATTTATATTAAATTATGCCCAAAAGCCAAGTGTGGCATAGGAAAAAAACGAAACTGATAAAATATTGGTAGGAATCCAATACGATAAAATAAAATGGAGCCCAATAAAAATGTTTGAAAAGACAGTATATGTAATACATATTTACTGTGATTATGTACCGGGTGTACAACTAAGAAGGCCTCCCTCATCGTATCTCAGGAACCACTTATTTTACGGTTTCGGAAATAAAATTAATTAGTAAATCGGCCAAGAGAAATCGCTGGAAATTATTTTAATCTCGAAAAATTGCCGTTAGGGCGCGCAACAAGAACTTTAAATCGTAAATGTCGATTTTTTGGTGAATTTTTATAATTAAAGTGTATCGAAAATATAAGCAAAGTATTCTTCATTAAGTTACACAACTTTTTGCTTTTTATAATTTTCTTCTATTTTCAATAATAAAGTGGTGGGGGAAGGTCAAACATTTTTTGTTTCAAACGTTGATATCTCTGTTTTGAATGATCCGATTTTATTGAACTTGGTCTTAAAAAAGGGCTTTTTTTCGCTCGATTTGCGGTGCTATTAACGGTTACCAAATTTATTCTGTTACTGGTCGCTAGATGGCGTTTTTCTGGAATTCCCCAAATAATACGGATTTTCTCAAAAAAATCAGATACTATGATATGACTTTTTTTGTCACATTTTATTTTGTGGTTATGAAGGGTATAAGATAGTGAAATAAAAAAAGAAGATCCATTGTCAATTTAAGAAAGTTGGTATGGTCGCTCAAATCCGAAACGTCCGATTAAAAAACTAACTACACCGAATTGTAGAGGAGAAAAAGTGCCAATGGTAAAGTGAAAGTTATTTGTATGTATCATTTCAATTTAACCTAAAATTGGAGAAATTTTGAGAAAAAAACGCTGCAAATTGAATCACTACTTCCACATCATCTTTACGAGATATAACACAAACACTGTAGATATACCCGAAAGCCAAATCGACATATTACTGGATTTTTGACGAAATTTTGGATTTTCGTCCCTTCTACTTTATAACCTTACTATTTATTTTTGTTATTTTGTTCAAATAAACTGAAAAAATGAGATCGCCGAACACTTATAACTTGACATATTACCCGATTTTAAATCAAGAAAGTTGATGATAGTCGCTCGAATCTGAAAGTAGCGTTGGATTAAAAAAATAATTTCACCAACTGTTAGAGGAGGAAAAGTGCCCAAGGGTGAAGTGAAAGCTATTTTCATCCATCGTTTAAATTTTACTAAAATTTTAGAAAAAATATATTGAAATGAAATGATATATTTATTGTAAGCCAGAACATAAAAAACTAAACAGTAAAAGAATTAGCAGGAAATAAGACACCAAAGAAACAGTTTATGCTTTATTCTTTGCTGTGCTATTTCCTACTACTCCATTTATTGTTGTGTAAAAAAGTAGGGATGATCTAAAAAAATGCTATAAATAACAAAGAAATTGTTTGTTAATTAACTATTGGTGTCGAGTGAACTGTTGGAAATGTCTACCATCATGCTCGATACATAGACGGAGTCTTTCTACTGCAAAATTTACTTCAGCTTCTATTTCTGCAGCTGGTATCATCTGGATTGCGTTTCTAATTCGGTTGATGAAGTCCTCCCTTGTTGTTGGTCTATTTCACCACCAAATCCTTAAGGCGACCCCACAAGTAAAAGTCTAGACACGTCAAATCGAGGGAACGAAGGGGCCATCTAGGAAGCGTCTGACATTGTTTGAGTAGTGAGCTGGGCGGCCATCATGTTGGAAGAATAGGGTGTCTAAGTCGATGCCCTCAAGTAAAATTGGAAGCTGATTTCCGAGAAAATCTAAATAAGTAATCTAATAATTAGTGAATTATCGAAAATTATTGGGCCGAAAATTCGGTTGTTTATTATGCCGCACCAAGCGTTGACGCTCCAACGGCCTTAACTCTGGACTTCTCGCATCCAGAGGGGATTGTGGTCCGACCAATAATGCAGGTTATGCAAGTTGTTATGTAGCTACTTTCCCATCGGAGCTTTTCCCAAGTAGCTATATAATAAGTAATATGTGGATTTACGGATTTTCGGGTATACAGACTTCAATTTTTGAGTTAATTTTATGTTTTATGGAAATCTAAAGATGATGTGGAAGTAGCGATTTAATTTGCATTATTTTTTTCTCAAAATTTTTCAAATTTTAAGTTGAGTTGAAATGATAGATGAAAATAACTTTCACTTTACTATTGGCACTTTTTCCCTTCTACAATTTGGTGTAGTTAGTTTTGTAATCCGACGTTTCGAATTCGAGCGACCATCATCAATTTTCTCAATTTAAATATGGACCCGGTTTTTTTATTTCACTATCTTATACCCTTCATAACCACAAAATAAAATGTGACAAAAAAGTCGTATCCAACCATTTGAATTTTTTAAGAAAATCCGTATTATTTGAGGAATTCCAGAAAAACGCCATCTAGCGACCAGTAGCAAAATAAATTTGGTGACTGTTAATAGCGCCGCAAATAGAGCGAAAAAAGCCTTTTTTCTAAGACCAAGTTCAAGAATATCGGTTCATTCAAAACAGAGATATCAACGTTTGAAACAAAAAATGTTTGACCTTTCCCCACCACTTTATTATTGAAAATAGAAAAAAATGATAAATAGCAAAAAGTTGCGCAGGTTATTGAAAAATACTACGCTTATATTTTCGATACACCTTAAATATGTAAATTCACAAAAAAATTGACATTTACGATTTAAAGTTCTTGTTGCGCCCCTTACGGCAATTTTTCGAGGTTAAAAATAATTTCCAGCGATTTATCTTGGGCGATTTACTATATAATTATTTTTCTCCAAACCATAAGACAAGTGGTTACTGAGATACGGCCGGCCTCCCTTCTTATTTGTACACCTGGTACTGAAATAAATTGAGTCACATTTTATTATTCTTGACAAAAAGAAAAAAATCATACCGAGGGAAGGTCCGGGTAAAGGAATATTCCCGATTTTTTTTATAGTTGGCAAATAATTCAGAAATCCAACCATGATATTAGTTAAAAACAAAAACTAATATTTATAAGATGCTATAGGTATTATATTTTTTTTCATGGTCTTATTTTTATTTAAATATTTGTATTCCTCTTTATCTTCCTCGTAAAGGAAAGTATTTGTAATCGTGTAAAAAGTCATGTTGGTAAAAATCCAGTATGACCTAACAAAATGGCGACCTATTAAATGTTTAAAAAAATATTACTAAAAAATTACTAATACGATTAACTTAAAATTTTGCATATAAACTGGTAAATATTTTGGTGATATTAATATCAAAAATATAGTTAACCAAATTACTAATAAAATTTTGTATATTATATAGGGCAAAACAAAATAGCCGCCTAATGAAATGCTTAAAAATCGATTAAATTCCATTTCCTACAATGAAGATAATTTTTTTACCGAATTCAAAAAATCAATTTGACCCTATGAATTTTTTTTTGTATGTACCTCGATTACTCCGCGATCGTTTAACCAATTTGGGTGAAATATTTAGAGAACATTCAGAATATTATCGGAGTCTCATAGTAAGCATATTTACAAAATGTAAAAAATGGCGGAATGGCGCCATTTTTAATCTGAGACAATATATATTGCCTTTACTATATCATCACGAAAAAAAAGCATGCATTTTATATAATAGGTGATTCACATAGCGTTTAGGGTTTTTAATGGCATTAAGCTCAATTTTAATCATCTTTTTAAATTTTGAAAATTTTTATGATATTAATACGGTGATTCTGGCAAAATTCTGTATGCAATAGACCCAGTAGCAACTTACTTATTTTATTAGAGACCTTCAAAATACAAACCTATGGTTAGGCTTTAAAATTTAAAACGTTGCATACATAGAACTAAAAAGGATGAAAAAAAATTTAAAAATCGGTATAATTTAAAATAAATTCAATAAGTAGTTTTCACATTGACACACCGCCATTTTGTTATGTTGAATTCGTTCCCGGTTTTCCCTATATCACATTTAATATTTCGGCAAAATTTTAAGTCATTTGAACAAGAAATTTTTTACGTTGATTTTTTAAATTTTCCTTTGGCCACTATTTTGTTGTGCCATCTTACATTCGTACCACAACTTAACACCAGTTTTTCACTATATTAAACTTAATGCTTGAATGTTACCAGTTCATTCCTATATAACACTCGACTTTTGAACAAAATTTGAGGTAAATTAAATAATTAGTTTTTTCAGTAATATACTATTACCAGGTCATATCCATATGACCCTTTTGACTAATTTGAAGTCAATGTGGTAAGCAGTTTTTAGGCTATGCCGCGCAATGACACATAGACAGATTCAGGGAATTAATAAAACATATTTTTTGGCATCTAGGGATGCTAAAATGCGGAGATATGTGAACCTGAGAGGTTGATTTTTTTACGATCACATTTTGTTTGGCCATATTGGATTTTACCAGGGCATCGCCCTTAATTTTTGGATTAAAATTTGAAATCAATCTGGTAAGTCAGTTTTAAGCTATGCCGCGAACTGACAGACATACAGACAGACTGATGGAATTGATAAAACATATTTTTTGGCATCTAGGGACGCTAAAACCTGAGAGGGTGACTTTTTTTTAGGATTACAAAGATTTTATTTGGCCGCCATTCTGTTCCGCCATCTTTAATTAATACCCCAGTTTTACTAGTTCGTTTCTATATCATAATTAGTTTTGATGTACAATTTGAATTCAATCTACTAAGTAGTTTCTCAGGCTGAATTTTTTACAATTTTATTAAGCCGCCGTTTTGGATTTGTACCAAAATTTTACCAGTTGTTTGCGACATAATAATTGATTTTTGTGTAGATTCACTAGGCCGCCATTTTGTTTCGTCATATTGGATTTTTACCAAAATATTACCAGGTCATCCTCATATGACCCTTAATTTTTTATTAAACTTTGAAGTTAATTGGAAAATTAGTTTTTTAGCTAAGCAGCGAACAGACAAACCGATAGACAGACAGACAGACCGACGGAATGGAGAAAACGTGTTATTAGTCACCTAGGGACCCTGAAACGTAAAGATCTGAAAAATCTCGAGGGGTGATTTTTTCAATGATTACGATACTCCATTTTACGAGGGAAGTAACAGAACCGACTTAAAAAAAACACTAAAATGGAAAAAAATGAGGAATAAAATGTTATTTTTTACATTTTAATGCTTTTTTTAAGTCGGTTCCATTTTTTAATTAAAATTTTTATTATGGATGAGAATAATAAAAGTAATAAAAATATAAAATAAAAATAATTTAATAGCAAAAAAAACGAAATTTAAAAATGATATACCAGCTTATTAAAGCAATGCCTTTATTTAAATAGGTATGGTAAGTTAGTATGTATATATAGTATGTATGTATGTTATATCTGAACAATAAAAGTAGCGGATGTGAAAAACACACATTTGTCTAAATCTGATGTATTGTGATATATTCTTATTATAAAAGTGAAGAAAACATATTAAAAAAAACGGTAAATTGGCTTTTTGTTCGAACATTCCTCGTAAGGAATTCCACCACATACACGTAACAAAAACAGTATATATTTAATAATCGAACACTATATAGATATTGTATATATTGTAATAATACAACAGTTTTATTATGGAGTAAGTCTTGGTCCAAAAATAGGTAAAGCCCTTTTAACAGTACTTTCCTCGTCATAAAATGTTTACTATTATCTTCATCATAAGATCTTGCTTCTATGAAAAAAAATTTCCTCAATTTTACATTTAATTAGACCACAATTTTGCTTTGCCGTATAGAATTTACAAAATTTTACCAATTCATTCCTATTTCCCTCTTGTTTTTTTTTAAATTTCAGCTTAATTTTTAAAACATTTAATTAAGCCGCCATTTTGTTCCACCATAATAACTATTCACCAAAATTTTACAATGTTTATCTCTATGTAACATTGATTTTTGTGCAAAAAATAAGTAAGTTGGTCGCCATTTTGTTTCGCCATATTAGATTTTGACCAAAATATTACCATTTTAACTTTTGATGAAACTTTAAAATCAATCAGATAATTAGTTTTGCAGCTATTCCACGAACAGTCAAACAGACCGACAAGCATCCTGAAATTGAGAAAACGTTTTTTGAAGATCGGAAAAAAAAAATTTGGAGGCTGTTTTTTCACTATTACAGTACTTTCCTTTACAAGAAAAGTAACAAAAACCATCCAAATCGGTAAAGCCGTTGGAAAAATATGGAACATCAAACTTTTCTTAAAATTTAAATTAGTTGCTAATTTTGACAAAAAGTGTATAACATTTACAATTAGTTTCGATAAGATTCAAGTTGACTTTCCCACATAGGCTTTTAAGGTAATTCATACCTATGCTTGAACATAATTACTTGGGGTAAAATTGAACCCAAATTTTAATTAAGAAATATTAAGGCGTAATGTTACTTTTACGTGACAAAGATTTATGTGAATAGGGCTGTGTATTTGATGTCTCGAACTTGGCTTATTTTTCTTCGAATTATCATACAGGGTTTAAACAATACGAATCGTAATGTAAAACTGACATTCAAAAAAAAGTTAATTTATCTTTTATTTACTAGGGGGAATAATGGGTCGACTGAGTTGATCAAGGAGGCCCTTCGGTTCAAGCAATTAAAGAGAACTATTTATGTTCCATATTTATCGATATTTTTTTTGTAAATAAGTGCAATACTCTCAACACCTACAAAGATAGTACTAACAATTGCAGTGGCGGTTCCTGGGGTATAATTTGGAGGGGCGCACCAGAACTTAAAGACCAACAATAAGTACTGAAAATATCGTGACAATCTTTTTTATGTTTTCTTGTACAAGGTACCACATTTTCGGCATTTTTCAGGGATATCTCCCATATTTTTAAAAAGAAAGAGTTGCGGTTTTCGTTAGAGTGCTACTTTTTTGTTAAGCTAAACATGTCGCTAACAGAATTTTCATAGCCCTCTTGGATTCTGAGATACAGTGTGAAATTGAAAAATATCACTTTTGGGCCAACCCTCGTACCTCAGTTTTCTTTTGACGTAATAAAGAGGTTGAAACGGATTCTTGTAGAACTTTTTCCATAAAATCCAGTGGCGCAGACTATTTTTTTCTTGCACCATTCATTTTCCAGTTATAAAGCAAACATATTTTTTAAACGGAACACCTTGTATATTCTTTTTTATATTTATTAGAAATTATTTGGGCTTTCCAAATGTATATATATATATATATATATATATATATATATATATATATATGTAGTTATTTTGAAAGAAAAGCACAAAAGTATTTTTTTTATAAATTACATTATTTGTTGCAGTAACCCATGACTAATCTATTAAAAACAAAATCCATGTAAGTAATAACTATACAATATAGTTCATGTTACGAATTACTTTAATATTTTACCGTTATTTTTCACCTATAGCAAAAATTATGAACTCCCCAAGTAGGAAGAAATACTCACAATCGTAAGATTGTGAACACGGAACACTGTGTTCATTTATTTCATCATAAATGAAAGGCCAGAATTTGAGACATTGTTGTTCTTAATGCACGGTTAGATTTGTACATGTTTTGTCAATAAAATTGTTAACGATATTAATGGTTGACGGCGTTGACGCGTGAGCACATGCTCGATAACGCGATAAAATAGACACAAGAAATGCGAGGCAAAATTGTCAAATTTAAAGTTACTTGTAAACTATTCTAGAGATTCAAGATTTTAATTCAATAATTCAAAAAAAAAATGCTTATTTACAACTAAATAAGAATTATCTACGTTGCAAAAACTAAAGTTAGAAAAACAAAAAAAAAAATACATTTGAAAAGTAACGAAGAGATTTTAAAGGTGGTTTTCAAAATGGAGGCCATTTTCTCGAATCCAATATTGGAACATTTTCGTTATTTTTTTAACGGTATTTAATTGTACCCTATGAAATATTACAGGGGTATCCTTATAGTTTACCACTGCGATTTCTCAAATCCTCTTCATTTGTGTACACCAAGGATTTCAAATGCCCCCATAAGAAAAAATCTAGACTGTTTAAGTCGGGCAAACTAGGGGGCCACGATGCGATCCTACTCGGTCTATCCACCGATTACCGTAAGTCTGATTTAAATATTCACCCGCCAGGATACTGAAATGAGCCCCATCATGCATAAACCACATCTTAGTATGTTACGCACATCTTCCAGCAAATCATGCAACTTTCTTTCTTCTTGACAAAAAAAATGGTGTGAAACCACTCACAAAAGTTGATACGGAATGCAAAATCACGCGATATTAGAGCCTGTTCTCTTCGAATGTAATAAGGGTATAATAAATTATCAATTTAAATTTTTCAGACGAGAAAATTTTTAATATTTAGGGTTTCGGCAGTTTTTCTTGTGCTTGTTTCTGAATGTGTACCTACTTCACTAAGTACGGCTTTTTCAATCTTCTGTGTTCGTATTGTACGATATGTGCCCACATTCCCGGTTTCGCAAAGTCGTCTATGAACATATGTTTTTGGATCAGGTTTTGCACGACTTGGATACCTTTCTTCGTAAATTCGTCTGGTATCATAGGCGTTACCGCCAGCAAGCCGTAAATGCATGTAGGCTAACTCAGAGTTTTTAAAAACAACTATTATCTTAATAATAATAAAGTTTGGCACACGAATCTGAGTTTATGAAAATAATGTGAGTAACTATGGAAACGGTACAATGATCATTCGCAGTTGGCTACAATTCTTTACATCCATGAAAACAGCCTGCTTTTGACATACCTCCCTCTTTCGTCGTTGTTCTAGATCTGTGTGGTGTACTTTACTATTCCTGCTACACAATTTGCAGACAACTAAGTAATCAGTATTTTTAACTTGTAATGTCAACAACATTTTGTTATTTAATACAACATCAATGACAATAGACTACTTGATTTATGTAAGATTAAAAATTACTGCTTAGTTAACAGAAAAGCCAATACGTTAATGTTAAAATTTTAAAAATACAAGCTAAACTAAATTGTGAGCAAACTGAAAAAACGTCATGCATAATTGAGTACTTCGCTAAATAACTTCCTAACCGTACAAGATGTCAAAAAAATGCAATATTCAAAAAGGTTTTAGAGCTGTCTGAAGCATCGGATTTTATTATAAAAAAGTCAGTGTCTGTGCAAAAACAAACTTGTAGAAAGGGTCCTTACCCAAAAAAAATCACCCTGTAGATTGTTCCGAATGCCAATGATACTATCTTATAGGTATTACAATAATTAGTACGTGTTTTAATTTGCGTTCAATTATCTCTAAAAATGTAGAAGATAAAATGAAAAAAACTAAAAAAAAAAAGAATAAAAATTTGACACCCTGTATATTGAAAAATAAGAATTTTTGGATATATGTTTATATGAACTTCTATACTTAAAATCGATCAAATAATCACATCCTGATTTATCGGCACTCAATTAAGAAAGAAACACACTGTATACATGTTTATTTTTCCATGTCTATTGTTATGGGCTACGAGGTACACAGGCTCAACTAGTGTTTTATAATGTGGATTTGACCAAATTTTCGCATTATGTGTTCGAGAATAATACCTAGTACAGCATTAGTTGGATGGATATAAATTAAAATACATTTCATAGCCAAGAAATATTTCTAAGTTCATAACTCAATGGCAATCATAATGTCCAGAAAACTGTACGTTTTCTGGATTTTCGTCTTATTTGCCAACATGCCTGTATGCTTTAGTCAGGAAAGGCAAAGAGTCTATAAAGCCGATTCTCTCAAAAAGCATTCCACGTCCAATTGCACTTCAATATTTACCAACGAGATAATTCAGTTAATTATTGATTACGCAGTATGGCGAAATGTTGCAATGTTGTACATTGTCGACGAGTCAATCAGCTCAGGTAATATTGTTTGTTTAACCAAATTTTAACGTAAACATAAACTTAAAGTTTTGGTTTATGTTTTAATAACCTTCACACGTATTTTGTTTTTTCTTTCGGTTTCTCGCTATATGTAATCATAATACTTCACACGACTTCGACCGAGTAATTTTTATAGTATTTTATTATACGGGGTGTCCCATGACGAACTGCGGCGACCGATTTCTCGGAAAATCGGCTTTGGAAAACTTTGAAAATTTGACAGTTAACTAAAGTCTTTCTTATTTTAAATAGAACAACCTGTATATTATCACACTTCTGGATTCCTCGTAAGATTCTAGGTATATTTCATGCATAACATCCTATACCTAAGTTCAGCAATTTTTGAGATATTTACTTAAAAATAAAAATATTTTTAAAATATTAAGCATTTTATAATCTATATTTTTATTATAAAAATGTAGTATGTTTTATATAAATTCACATTATTTACTTAATTATACCATTATTTTCTATCAAAACTAGTGCATTATATACTCAAAAAATAAAAATGACTTTAAAACGTAGCGCGCTGAACCCCTTTTCATAAGAGCGACCCGCTCAGGAATGACAATCAGCAGTAACAAATTCGCGTACACATACATAACTGTTTATTAAGAACAAAAAAATATATTTAAAATCTTTAAATTCATATTATTTCCCCTAAGTATCAAAAAACGCTTCAAAGCTATGGATAATTAACATCATAAAAAGGTTAAAAAACAGCTATTTTGGGCGTGGCACTTCGAAAAATGTTCGCCTACGGCGCTATTTTCGCCAGCGACCCTGTTCTTAAATCCACGAGCCGCCATTGGTATGCAGGACTAGACATAACTATCAATATCTCCTTATGATAGACTCTATTATTTATAGTTGGTTTCCAATGTCGAAAGGGATCTACTTTATAGTGATGGTATTTTTATAATAAATAAATTTATTATAAAGGGTGGTCAAAAACCGACATTAATAATTTACTTGTAAAAATATTTAAAAGTAACTTTTTTCAAATGAACACCTCCGATTTTTATAATTTTATCTTAAAATAAGGGTGACTTTGTTTGAGATTGTCTATTTCAAAAATTTGGAGTTTTCGAAATATTGACAATTTAACATTTTTTAATGTAATAATGTCATACGGTTTCTAGTAGTGTTATTAGTTGGCCGTGACGGGGAGGCGTGGCTAAAAGAAAACCAACTAAGTCTCTAGAAACTTCATATTTGTTGTCGAAAATTACCTACTAAAATAATTAATTATTATATTTGATATCATTAAATCAACATCTAAAAGAAACTGATTTGCAAAAAGGTTGCAGTTTTGTGAATTTATTTTAACCATGATACAAGATAACTCTCGATTTTTGGACAACATAATTTGTGCCGATGAAGAAAAATTTACGAAAAATGGCCTTTGTAACAGACACAATTCCCACTTTTGGAGTGATTCAAATCCTTATGCAGTAAGATCGCAGAACTTCCAAGAATCCTGGCAACTTAATGTATTTTGTGCTGTAAAGAATGATGGAATAGTAAAACTTTTTTTTTATGAAAAACTCTGAATGGAAGTTCTTATTACTGGACTTATAAGTGTAAATATACAATGTTTATTTAAAATTATGTGTACACAATTTTGTTGGAGAAAAATATCTGAATATTCTAGAGAAGACAATACATATCTAAGTAATTTACCTTTGGTAGAACACAGTCAAATTTTTTACCAACACTAAGGCCCCCCACCACATAGAACCATTTCAGTTACCAACATTTTACAAGCCACATTTTATGACAAGTGGATTGGCAATAATGGACCTTTCCTATGACCTCCTCGTTCTCCCGATCTGACTGTCTTAGACTATTTTATAAGGGGAACTATAAAAGACATCGTTTATTTTAATCCAGTGACAACGATGGAGGATTGTTATAGCGGCCACTCATGAGGGATTTATTCGGAGACGCGAGAAATGTTTGGAAGTTAAAGGTGGGTATTTTCAACATTTATTAAAAAAAATAAGTTGTCTTCCTGTGTAAAACTAGACTATTATGAACTTTTATGCCAAAATTTTTCCATAATTTGTTTAACACTGTTCGGTAACGGTTTCTGTTTATCTGGATATCTATCAGCAAATATCTGGCATATTCTTATTACATAGATAATATACAATTAAAATAATCCTCGTGTGTACAATTTAATGGCCCCGCCATGATAATTATTTTAATAATTATAATTACTCATAATAATTAATTATTTTAGTAGGTAATTTTCAAACGACAACAAATATGATCTTTCTGTAGTACTCAATTGTTTTTCTTTTCGCCATGCTTTCCCGTCATAGCCAACTAATCATAAAACTTAGAAGCCGAATGGCATTTTTACAAAAAAAAAATGTTAAATTGTCAATATTTCGAAAACTACAAATTTTTGGAATAGACAATCTCATACAAAGTCAACCTTATTTTAAGTACTTAATAAGATAAAATTATAAAAATTAGGAGTTTCCATTTGAAAAAAGCTACTTTTAACGATTTTTACAAGTAAATTATTAATGGCAGTTTTTGGTCACCCTTTATTTATTTAATATAAAAATATTAGCACAGCTCACTAAAGTAGACTTTAGACTTCGACATGGACACCAACCGCAAATAAATAATACAGACTCTCATAAGGAGATATTGATAGTTATGTCTAGACCTGCAAACGTCATTTTTGATATAAAATTCAAAATATCTCAAAAGCGGTTAATCTTAAGTATAGGATATTATGCATGAAATATGCCTAGAATTTTTCGAGGAATTCAAAAATGCGATAATATAAAGGGAATTCCCCTATCGACTTTAGTTAACTGTCATTTGAGAAACCGATTGCCACAGTTTTTTGTGGGACACCCTGTATATATATATATATATATATATATATATATATATTTATATATATATATATATATATATATATATATATATATATATATATATATATATATATATATATATATATATATATATATATATATATATATATATATATATATATATATATATATATATATATATATATATATATATATATATATATATATATATATATATATATATATATATATATATATATATATATATATATATATATATGTATATACAGTGTGTCTACTTAAGTTCTCTAGATATGGGAAACTTTTTTATTAGTAGTTTTACGGAAAAAAGTTACTCTTTATAAAAAGTTCTGCTTTCTGCCAAAATAATATTAAAATTTTCAAACTTGAGATTGCATATACAGGGTGCTCAAAAATTCCAAAAAATCGAAATTGATTCAAGAGATAAGTACCTTTAATTTTTATTTTATAGCGAAATGTAATACAAAATCTTACTTAGAATAAAAAAACATATCTAGCACTAGATTCCTTGCTTCCTATCTGAAATCGCTTCTTAAGGAATGTAAAACTTTGGCTTCTTACTGGCAAGTCCAGTTTCTTACTTTTGTTCCTACCTTCATACAATCAAAATTTCCTTATTTATCGATTGTTGATAATGGCATTGTCACTACCATTGTCAACCACAATATTGTATTACTTTATTGAAACATCAGTTTGAATATTATAGTAAAAAGAAATGCCGCTGAAGTTAAGCAAAGAAGATAAAACTGAAATAATTTTAATTGTCGGAGAAAATAAGAAAACATTTCGAGAAGCTGCAGACGTTTTTAACAACAGACACCCCGATAAAATCATACATTTCACAACAGTGGGGAATATTCTAACTAAATTCAAGACTTTTGGGAATGCAGAAAATAACTTTAACAAGAAACGGAGGTCAAGGGTTGTGAATGACGAAACTACAAATCAAGTAATGCTCTCTGTGATAGAAGACACTAAAAAGTCCCTACGCAAAAGGTCAGCAGCATAACGTAGGTAAAGACACAGTTTCAAAAATATTGAGAGAAAACAGTTTTCGACCTTACAAACCATAATTTATACATACCTTGAGACCAGGAGACTTTGAGTTACGGTTCGAGTTTTGCTGTCTGATACAAGGGGAGCTAGATGATCCTTTTATGGCAAGACGCATTATTTTTACCGATGAAGCAACGTTTATTTCCAATGGGAGTTTCGCAAAACTGTCGGTGGAGTGACGTTAATATTAATTTTGTTATACAAACTCGTGATCAGTATTCATTCAAAACAAATGTGTGGTGCGGAATTTATAAAGATAGAGTAATTGGACCAGTTTTTTTCGACATAATTTAAATAGTCAACCCTACTTGGATTTTCTAAATACTTACTTGTACGATTTTATTCATGGACTACCCATAAGTGAGAGGTTCCAAATATGGTACCAGCAGGATGGCGCACCATGCCACGGAGCAAGGGATGTAAGACAACTCTTAAATTTTATCTTTCATGGACGAGTAATCGACAGGTATTCTGATATTTTCTGGCCAGCTAGATCTCCTGACTTAAACCCTCTTGATTATTTCTTTTGGACCTACTTAAAAGAGAAAGTGTATCTAAAGAGGCCATTTCAGAGTGTTGATCATTTGGAGAGGATAATTAGAGAAGAGATACAGGCCATTTTCTGTAAAAACGGGTACCTGTATGGAAAGAGATGGTGGATATGTTGAGGCAAATGTGCAGTGACGAAACAGTTAATTTTTATTGTTAATTAAGTTATTTACATGTAATGTTTATTAGAATTAAAATTAGTGAAGTTATTTTCTACATTTCCAAAAGTCTTGAATTTTGTTAGAATATTCCCCACTGCTGTGAAATGTATAATTTTATAGGGGTGTCTGTGGTTAAAAATGTCTGCAGCTTCTCGAAATGTTTTATAATTTTCTCCGACAATTAAAATTATTTCAATTTCATCTTCTTTGCTTAATTTCAGCGGCATTTCTTTTTAGTATAATATTCAAACTGATGTTTCAGTAAAGTAATACAATATTGTGGTTGACAATGGCAGTGACAATGCCATTATCAACAATCGATAAATAAGGAAATTTTGCTGGTATGTAGGTAGGAACAAAAGTAAGAAACTGGACTTGCCAGTAAGAAGCTAAAGTTTTGCATTTGTTAAGAAGTGATTTCAGATAGGAAGCAACAAATCTAGTGCTAGATATGTTTTTTTATTCTAAGTAAGATTTTGTATTACATTTTGCTATAAAATAAAAATTAAATGTACTTTTCTCTCGAGGCAATTTCGATTTTTTGGAATTTTTGACCACCCTGTATATGCAATCTAAATTTGAATATTTTAGTATTATTTCGGCAGAAAGCAGAACTTTTTATAAAGAGTAACTTTTTTCCGTAGAACTACTAATAAAAAATTTCCCATATGTAGAGAACTTAAGAAGATACACTGTATATATGTATATATATATATATATATATATATATATATATATATATATATATATATATATATATATATATATATATATATATATATATATATATATATATATATATATATATATATATATATATATATATATATATATATATATATATATATATATATATATATATATATATAAACCACAATTATTTTCGGCACATAATTTTGAATTCAGTCTATTAAGTAGTTTTTTAGGTGAAATGTTTTTCTAAACCGCCATTTTGTTCCTCCATCTTGAATTCGTACTAAAATTCTACCAGTTGACTCCTACATCATACTTGATTTTTGTGCAAAATTTGAGATAAATTGGATAAGAATTTTTTTTGTAATAATTTTTTTAACATTTCACTAAGCCGCCATTTTGTTTTGCCATATTGGATTTTGACCAAAATGGTACCACGTCATCCCCATATGAAGTCAATCGGGTAAGTAGTTTTTACTATGCCGCGAAGAAACAGAGCGACAGACAGACAGATAGATAGACAGGCAGACCGACTAAATTGAGAAAACATGTTTTTCGGCATGTAGGGATCCTGAAACGTAAAGATCTTAAAAAATGTCGGATTATTTACCATTACAATACTTCTCTTTTACGAGGGAAGTAAAAATTTCCCTTACCGGGAACTTCCCTCGTCATAACGACTTTATATCTCCGGTTCTTTCAGTCATGCAGAGTTCACCAAGGTCGCATTTTATTTTGTTTTCAAGTCTATTTTCTATGTTGCTTAATTATTTTTTCTCCCCCAGGGCACCTGAAACCATATAAACAATAACGATTTTCAAGCGGTTTTTCCACAGTTTACACCAAATTTGAACCCATATGTCTCTGAAACTGTTTAATACATCTGGTCCTGCGGACAGTAATTTGTTTTGCTGCAATAAATTTCTCTGTTTCTAATACTGTAATAATTTTATGTAATACTAATAATTTTTGGTCTCAATGTTAAGAAAATATTATAGAATGTTTATCAATAGTTAAAATGTATAAAAACATTTTTTGTAGGCTGCAATATGAAAGCAATAAGGGCGAACTTAAAGTGTTTTACCGCAAATGGCTTGTCCATCGCATTACAAAAGAAATTCCGCAGAAATCCTATTTCACGCAGTCAAGCAAAAAGAGCACTAGTGGTCTCGTTTATCAAAACAAATATGGATTTGAAAAATTACTTAGAGCAGGTAAAGTTTCTACACAAGTTTCGGTTTCTATTATTATTACAGTAGGAATACTGATGAGCATTTAATTACCAGAAGTGATCTTCGTATCAAAACCCCCGATTGGTATTGGCCCGTCCTAAACTACTTTGCGGCCGTTCAGTTTTCGGTCCGCCCGAATCAGTCTTATATAGGTATAGGCTAATTGTTAAATTTTCATTGTGAAGCCTGCTACCTCAGTAGTAGACTTTTTTTAATTTTTCTTTAACATAATTTTGTGTGTAGTTGTGTTTTAAAAATCCGAGTGCGTTTTGGTTTGCCCTAGTTAGGCGTTTTTTTTTAAAGTGATGTAAAAATATGCATCTATATTAAAACAAGGAACCAGACTTTTCTTTCTTCCTTTTATATTCAATATTTGATACCGTTAGGTGGATTTATACCGAGATAGCAGCAGGTTTGTTAATAAAGCGATCATTAAAGAGTATTCAAATAAATAATAATAAATAAAAAACTTGCCAATATTATTAGAAAAGACATTCATGGGCATACGGAGAACTGAACGGTAGCAAGGTACTTTATGATGGCCACTACCGATCGAGGATTTTAACGGAGAGTTCCTAATATCCCTAACATTATTGTTATTCCTATCTTTGCATCTTTTGTATATTTTTGCTATTTTGTAATAAAGAAGAACGACTTTTTATTTTCACGAGCCGAGCCCACTAATAATTTTACCAAGTAATGTTGGTTTATTTGTGTCTAGTTGAATTCAAAAAAATAAATCTTGTTGTAGTAGAGAGAAAAATCAAATTTCTAGGCATACTTTTTTATGGTTTAGTTTGCAGTGGCCTTGAAAGTAGACCTAAATTGCGTTAACGGTAACATCGCGTCAAATTTGACTGCATAAAAGACAAATTACGACTAATCGGCGATACGAGCGACTAATAAGGTGAATATATAAAACTGCCTGATGAATTCTCTATGCGAAGTATGACTGGTGGGTGATCAAACTCACTTAATTAAAAAAACTATTTGTTGCCTTTGGCATAATTTTTATTGTTTTTATTAAACAACTGTAGCCCATAATCTGCCCTCGCTGTCCTGCTATAGCTCAATGCTAGATTTCTTCTCTCTCTCTTTCTTTCCTCTCTCGCGCGCGCGCCCTGTATATTATTATATTTTCGGATTCCTTCCCTTTTCTCCATTTAGCCAAAATAGGGTTTGTGGGATTTATACAGGGCCGTTCCAGATTTATGACCACTTTTCGAAAATATTAGGGGTAAATTTGACGTTAAGAAACAACCTATTTTGACTAGTTGTGCGAGTAAAATGGGGTTTTTCAGTAACATTATAATGAAAATTATGATTATTGACATTTATATTTTGGGGAATGTTCAGAAATAACACAAAAAAGTCAGCAAATATTGGCTCTCTTTGAATTTGTTGTTGTGCTCAGTGACAAATATCAAGTGGGCCTTATTTTTTAAAATGAAATTAAACTGTCAATAATAGTTAAATTGTCAAGTAATGCTGGTGCTTGAGTTTTGCATGGAAAACTAAGTACAGTTTCTATTGTTAGACTCAAAAATAAATTTTAATAGACAACGAATGATCGATATGATTTATGTGTTAGGAGTAAGTGAAAAGAATTGTTTGTTAGCGACAAGAATATATCACCCTGATAGAACACAACCACACAGAAGAGCTTTTGAAAATTGAAACGCTTATGCGACAGTTTGATGAGACGTGAGAATGTAGAATACACGAAAACTGATCGAGCCAAACCTGTTTTAAATAAATAGAAAGTATTAGCAGTTAACTTAAAAGTTAGAAAAGACCCACGTATGGACTCAAGAAGAATTGCAAGGGAAAAAATGTATGTAAAACCAGTCTTGAATTCAAGTTACTGGGCAGAACAATAAATTCAGAGACAGCTAAGATTTACTAACTTTGTGTTATTCACTGACAAAGGAACATTCCGCAAAAATGAAAATGTCAATAGACATAATTTTATTACCACCCTACTCAAAATCCTTACTATATTCGCATAACTAGTCAAAATAGGTGGTCTCTTAATGTCTGGGGTGGAATTGTTGGAAATTTTGTCATCGGTCTGCATTTTTCTGAAGAAAGACTAGTGCACACCGACATCTTTCATTTTTGAGGGAAGATTTTAGAACACTGTTATATCAAATCCCTATTAATGTCTAATATTCATGCATTTCATAATACAGAATTTAAAGAACGCTGGATCGGAAGAGAAGGACCGATTGCGTGGCCTCCTAGATCCCTGACTTGACAAAAATAGACTTTTTTCTTTGGGGCTTGTTTTAGTCTATCAAACACTTGCGACTACAAAACAAAATATGCAGGAAAGAATCTGAAGTGCATTTAAAAATATTAGCTGTCCTAACTAGTAACAGGTTTTGCTCGATCAGTTTTCATGTTTTCTACATTTCCCGTCTCATCAAACCGTTGCATAATCTTTCAAATGCGCTTCTGGTGTTTGTCTTCTATCACGATATTTTGCGTGACATATCCTTATCGCTAACCAACAATTGAAGACCTTGGGACCAGAAAGGGACATGCCACCAAACAAAGTTTTGGAGAAAACGTCATTTTTAACTTATTTTCAAATCGTGAAATCCAACCTTTAAAGTTTTATCGGAAATAGGGTCAACAAATGTTTGGGAATATGTAACTAAAAACACAACAGAAGTGAGGCAAATGTTTATTT
The DNA here is from genome assembly GCA_030620095.1 of Kuschelorhynchus macadamiae. NCBI lineage: Eukaryota > Metazoa > Arthropoda > Insecta > Coleoptera > Curculionidae > Kuschelorhynchus > Kuschelorhynchus macadamiae. Next base: position 28,983 of record JAUTXW010004863.1, on the reverse strand, counting down.
AACGGTTTTTGAGTTTTTGAACATTTTTTGAAAAATATGAGGCTTATCCCCTTTTACATAAAAATATTATATTCTAAATAAAGGATCATAAAATGCATTTCAGTTGTCATTATTTTCAATATCCGAGAAATCATCCAGATGTTCAATATCATCCAATGGTTCATTATTAGTATCTGGTAGAATCTGTTGGCAAGCACCAATCTCTTCATAAAATTTTCGAAAAGCTGGCGGAATATACTGTAAAAGCTGGGAAATATTTTCGATTTTTTTTTCTGTTTAGTGCAATAGGTTCACTATATTTTGATTTCAAATCTCTGGAAAGTAAAACTGACTTCCTTACACCTTTCTTTCCAATATTAACTGCTTTAAAGTCTTCATTTATAAGATGTTTGATGTATATTATGTTAGGTTGTTCAGATGAAAACTTGAGGCTTGATATTCTGGAAAAGTTAACTTTTTCTTTGTTATCTGTATAGTTTTTTTTAGTAATTTCGCTTTGTAGCTCTTTGAAAGAAAAAAAATCTGATTGTTTTAATACAATCGCCTCAAAGCAATTTTGTCTTTTACATTTTCTCACTGCTTGATACCAGTCGTCTGAAGTATACACTTGCTTCATTCGATGACGTTTATATTTTTCAATGGCTGCGAAATCACGGTCACATGGTAATCTTGTATGTCCTACTACTAAGTATTGTGTTCAATAGAAGCCTTTTATTGCTTTTATGCCACTTTGCAATATTTTGCCGTAATATATTGAGATGTCCACTTCTAATATTTTCGAAAAGTGGCCATAAATCTCGAACGACTCTGTATATACCCCACAAACACTGTATTGGGTGAATTGCCAAAAAGGGAGGAATCTAAAAATATAGTAATATACAGGGCGTTCTATTTAAATTAATCGAGAAAATTTGCATCCAGGATTTGTATTTACCCTGTTGCCATAAACAAATTAGAGACCAATTTTTGTTTTGGCCACTGCAGTTATCTGTATACACAATAAGTTTACCAGCAGTGAGTCTAGTAGTTTTAAAATGTTTATATAAAATGCTGGCTATTTCATCACTACCTCGCTTACCTATATTTTCTGGCCACATGTACATGTAGGCCTTGCCATTAACACAGTCATGAATGCCAAGGTTGTAGACCCATGCCTTTCTTAAATAGAAGGATGCTCCCACTGTTAAATTTGGCACTGGCATAGCCTGTTGCTAGGTCAAAGCTGATAACCATTGAATTTCCTGTAGCCTTTGCATCTTCTGTATCCTGTTTCATTAGATCCTGCATGGCTTGGGCACGTCTCTGGTGTAATGCCAAATCAATTTGCAGTTTCTGTGCAACTTCTGTGTCAGCTTCATTACTAATTTTTATATTCATTGAATTGCACACTTTACAGGTGTCGCTTTTAGGTAATTTAAAACCTACATTATACTCGGTGCAGAATATTCGCCTGTATTTATCTTGGGTTACTGCCACAAAATTGTTTTGGCGGCACCAATCCAGATAAAAATCATGATACAAACTGGAAATAGAGAGATCTGAATCAAGGTAGACTTTTGTTGGGTTTTTCTGCCTGCTATAATGACTTGTGTATTTGGGGATTAAGTCAATATGCTTTCTGACATTTTCACACTGTTCTTCCGATACCTTCTTCTTATTGTTGTCATGCCTTCCTCTTTGGTCTGACTTTGGAGTAGAACTACCTAAAACACAGAGAAGTTAACTCTAAGTCTGTCTCATCAGTAAAATATCACATGTTTCGCCGGTTAAGGCCACCTCAGATCTAGACCAATATATTTAAATTATTGTTATTACAAAAAAAATAAATAAATAAAAAAACTACCTGCTTTGCTTTGTTCAACCAGCCTTTCAATCCGTTTTTTTTTGAAATGGCGTGTATAGCAAGAAACTCCTTCTTACAAATTTCAACTTCATGCCCGTTTACTTTAACCCTATATTGAACCGATATTTTTCTGGATGAAGCAATTCTTTTGGTTTTCTTTGGGTAACTTCGCTTTTTTGGATTCACTTTCATACTCGAGAACAAGTAAATATTTTGTTTATCGTAACTACCCAGGTTCCAAAAGGCATTAAATATGTCATTTTCCTTGCCTTCCAAAAGCTGTCTACATTGTTTTGTGCAACCGCAAGGTGCACCCAATTTTTTCGGCTATATTTCCTTCCCTTTTGTATTTACATAACTGTGACCAAGATTTCTTTCAGTCTTGCGCTTAATTTTTTTATGTCGTTGGATATTTTTGTGTCTCCATGGCGTTTTCTTTTCTGGAGTGGGCAACGCACCTCGCGAAGTCTGGGGAGTATTAGGATGTTTATTTTCCTAAAGTAAGATATGTTTTATTAAAAGGGGATAAGCCACAAAAAAACCCATAGAATGATTCTAATATTTTGGGTTTAAGAAATATAAAATAAGGGGACAAGCCACACATTTTACAAACTTACCGTTTCCGACTCTATATCGTCCGAATCACTGCTACTTCCGGACACTGTATAGTCTTTATCATCTTCACTTTCATTTAAAGGCGGATCCTGGTCACTATCTTCAGAATCAAACTCGGAAAACTCTATTTTTCGCTTACACGCACGAGAACGTTCCGCCGCCATGATGATTTCTACTATGGCTTGTCCTGTTCTGATGCAATTTTAAATTGCGACATAACGGGACTTCCTACAGTGGCGCCATCTAAGAGTTAATAGCTGAAGTTTTCTTTTTGGGATATTATATTGGTCTTACAGTTTTCGTTTTTAACTTTAACTCATGTTTAATGAAAATGTGGCTTATCCCCTTCTGGTCCCAAGGTCTTCAATTCCTTTCACTTGCTCCTAACATATAAATCATATCGATCATTTCGTAAAAACCACCAGTTTTTATTACTAGATCATTGTAATACTATCATTTGTATTGGTGAAATTTTTGGATTAAATTTTTTAGTGATAATTTTTATTTTTTGAAATTTTAAATTTTTTGACTCATCCATGCTGGTATGAATAAACTAAAAAAAAATAGATGTTGAACGAAGAACACTTTGCAATATTTTGCCGTAATATATTGAGATGTCCACTTCTAATATTTTCGAAAAGTGGCCATAAATCTCGAACGACTCTGTATATACCCCACAAACACTGTATTGGGTGAATTGCCAAAAAGGGAGGAATCTAAAAATATAGTAATATACAGGGCGTTCTATTTAAATTAATCGAGAAAATTTGCATCCAGGATTTGTATTTACCCTGTATACCATTATTAAGGAATACTAAAGAAAAGTACCTCAGTTGAAAGAAGTCCTCATTTGGCTGGATGGCCTGGTAGCAGATGGCACCTTGGCCCTTAAACAAGCGTCATGTTTGGGTCGTTTCTCGGCAAAATGGTGAAGGAATAAATTTTCTTACCATTAGTTCTTTCGTTTCGTCTTGACTTTTTTCGACAAAGAACCACACATAAATCAATATTTCTTTTTGCCTTATATATATATATATATATATATATATATATATATATATATATATATATATATATATATATATATATATATATATATATATATATATATATATATATATATATATATATATATATATATATATATATATATATACACTCGTTATAATAAGTACGCTATACTTAATAAAATAACCCCTGCTACAATTTCGATATTTTAAATTCATATTCACTCTTACTGCACTTTTTGAGCAGCAAACACTGTATGAAAATGTCCTGTGTGGCTCCAGTAGAGGAAGGCATAATTAAGTTATTAAGTTGAGAATGTAGTTGATTTGCAGGAGCCTAGATATAGAAATCAAAACCGTACATCTAAATGAGTATTCCCGATTTTACTTTCCATGTCAGCCAGCCTCTGAGCGATACAGAGTGGTTGTATCATCCATTACTAAACTGAACATCTTTTGCATCTATACAAAATAGTTATATATTTGAATGCTGCTTTTAATGCTCATTATAAAAAACATATACTTTAAAAATAAGCGCATAGTTTCTTTCAAGCGCTAATTCACTTTTAGGTAAACCTTCTTTCTTCTTCTTGGGAAGATCACTTCAAGTGGCTCAATATTTACGGTGATCTAGACAGCTCAAATGCCACTGACAAGCATATATTCGATACGCTTAGGTCAAGCAAAATGGACTTATCTGTAGACGTAGTGATTGCAATAGCATTGAGGAATTCTTCGAAAAGCGACGTAAGTAATTCTAAACTAGCAAGTGGTTAAAAACTCAGGCTTAGGTGCCATGAGCATATAGTCTTACATAGCTATGTAATTTAACTTATTATTAAAAGGTTATGGGAGTAACTCTAAAAAGCCTCGATTTGTTAACATCTTATTAACCGATGAAAAAAAAAATGTGTGTGACTAAACATCCGGCTCGTTCGCCAAAGATGTTTCTATCGGTGACTTACCTATCACTCTGCAGATATGTGATTTAGGATCCTCCCCATATCCTCTTAAACTGATTTATTAGTTTACCCTTATAATATTTATCCACAGTAAATGTAGCAATTTAAATTTTAACGCCACAATTTACTTGTTATTTATTTATAAATATGTAATAGAATACTTCGCTCGTAAAATGGTGGTTTATGTATGTATTTCTATATTACCTTCTTAACATCATCTCGAATAATCAGTTGTGCTGGACTATTCAAGATCAGTAATTTTTTTTCGACAAACGGCCTTAGTCTCCAACATATCCACAATTTAGAAAACTCTTACCGTTTGTTTACTAAATAAGCAGAATCTATAGGTTTTTTGAATTCCTTTATTTTCAAAACTTTTGTGTTCACGGAAAACAATGCTTTACTACTATTTTAACAAGCAACTATTGTAAAGCTTTTTTATAACAAACAAAAGAGTATTTACCTAGAACCTAGCACAAAACTGGTTAATTAGTAAACACAAAAAATAAATTCAAAACTTTGTCACCTTGTATCCAGGGGTAAATCTCCTTTTAGACTGAGTAGGTTGAAGCCTAGGATCCCAAAAAAATGAGGGCCTCGCAGGAGCCCTGTAGGCAATATTTCCATTCGTTGATATTAATCAAGAAAAATTGCATTAAATGATATCGGTAATTTTCAAATTATAGTTCAAAAGAAAATCAAAATTGTGTAAAGTGACCTGTGACAGTGACTTTTAAGGGAATATTGTTAAGCTAGGTGACAAAACTAAATTTTACATAGGCGTAAACATATTTTTGTTTGAAAGTGTTTTATAGTCAATTATTTGTATGTTTAATTATAAATAAATAAATAAGGCTTTATATTACGGATTAATAGATATACATAGTATTATAACATAGATTGTTAAAAATAAATAACAGTTGGAAGTCAATGCCTGGCAATAATAACCTGTATAATAAGAATGGTTAACAAAAGATAATTTAATAATACATTTTGTTCGTTTAAGAGATATTTTTTATATTTTTGTTTAAATGTATTAACGTTAAGAGCTAAAAGTTATCAGGAACAGCATTGTAACATTGCTCAGCGTTAAAATTGAATGATTCTCGAACATGGCACTCTGATGACGTGGCATTGTTAACACCTCCTGAGCACGAATATTAGGGGAATGCACTTCCCATGAAAAATGAGACGTTGTTTTATTGAGGTGGGTGAATTTATATCAATAATAGTTTTTATCAAAAATGTAATTTTCTTCTAGAATACATTCTTAGCCAATTCAAATCACGAAAATTATGGGATATATGATCATATTTTCTAAGACCATATATAAAGCGAACACAAACATTTTGCACACGCAAACGACTCTCACCAGTCAAACACCAACTATACACAAACTCACAATAATTAAAATTAGATAAGACTAAAGTTTCGCACAAAATTTTTCTCATTCCAAAATTCAAAACATGTTTTCAAAGGCCTTTTGAAATGCTTTCTTTAAATGTTCTTCAAATCGGTATTCGAAACAATATCAAGATTTTTAGCATAGCCAATTACTAATATTCTGTTTCCACCAATATTAATATTTAAACTATTTTTTAATGCAATAATTTTATTTTTATTGCCAAAAAGCAGTAAAGAGACTTAATAGGTTTTCATTTAAGGTTATAATCTTGGCAAAGCTGGTTTAACACACTTAAGTCTTGGTTAATAAGTTCTTCAGTTTCTAGATGATCATCCGAATTAAAGCAAAAATAAATTGGTGTATCGTTTGCATATGTTTGAACTACAATTTTTTACAGATGGAAGAATGTCAACTGTATAGACCAAAAAAGTAAAGGACCCAGACTCGAACACTGTGGTACCCCTGATAACCTAAAAGCACCTGATCAGAAAATTTGCCGTTGGAAAATACTGGAAAAAAACACGAAGACTCATCAAAAACCCTAATATCTGAATTTAGATATAATGAGCTGGTGGTTAACTACATCAAATGCTTAGAAAAGTGGAACAAGACTAGAGCAGTAATAAGTTTTTTATCGGCAAAACATCATCAATAACATATATTAAAGCAACAGCTGTATTGAAGTCTTTTCGGAAACCTCACCGAAAATCTGGAAGAATTCCATTAACTGTGCAATATGTAAACATCTGATTATGTAAAACCTTTTCAAGAATTTTCAACAAAGCGGGCAAGATACTTATAAACCTAAGATCGTTGAGACATGTGCGCTTCCATTGACTTGGAAAATAATGTGACTCAATAAAATAGTTAATGACGTGAGCTATGTACTTGTCAATAAACGGGCTGCAATATTTTATTATTAATGGAGTAATTAAATCGTGACCACAAGAATTTGTTTTAATATTATTAATATTTTATGTATTTCTGGAATGTTTGCTAAAGCAAACGAAAAATTTAAGTTGTTTTTCAATGGAAATTAATTTTACTTGTACAATCAGAGATATCTTGTTTTTTTGTAGGACATATATATATATATATATATATATATATATATATATATATATTTTTTAAAAATAACCAAATTTTCGAGGATTTAAGTCCATTTGCAGTTAATCTATATAAGCTTTTTTTTCACTTCTAACCATAGATAAAGTAAAATTACGTAGAATTTGTAAAAATTCCAGTCATTCATATTTTTTGTTCTTTTAAACTTTTCATAAGCCTATCTATATATAATATCTTTGTTTCATACATGTTTTTAGATTTGTAGTTAGTCGAGGGGTTCTGCGCTTAGTCACTCTAGCTTCACAAAATTGGCGCAGGCTTGTTAAACAAGGACAATTAATTGAGTAAGGTTAAGAATTTTAGTATCAATGCTATTTTCATATAATATATCGTCTCCAAGGTAGATTAGATAGGTAATTATCCTTGGCTGTGTGCACTTACTTTCCAGATTTAAAGCACAATTCACCAATTTATGATTGGAAATCGTCAGCCGAAACAACACCTGATTCACTTACCAAAAATACATCGAAGAAATATGAGGTGTGATTGTTGAAATGATTGCAAAACTAAAAGTTCTCCTGAGCTATTGCCTCAAACAGTATTTCTTGCTTGTAGTATTGTTTATCAAATTTGTCCCTTCTTCCGAGTAATTTTTTTCCGTCTTCTTTCCGCTACTAAGCCCAATCTGGACGGGACTTACAGCTTAACATGGGCTTCCAACCACGGTCCTTGTTCACTTTCCACACTCGAACTACCCACACCCCACCATCGAGCTGCCAACTCTCAGGTTAGGGTGAAGCCTTTGATCTACTCAAGTGACCTACCCATTGATAATTGTTTATCTGCTTCTACAACCCCTATCCTCCCAAGTTTTTTTTATATAAGGTAGGCGTTCAGCTAAAAACAAAGTTTTCAAAAACTAAAATGTTTAAAATAAAAATGACATTTAAAATAAAAATATAAACTGTGAATCAGGTATATATGTATATTGAACTTTCATTATTTTTAGAAAGCAATTCCGCTGCTGTGTAAAAGGTACCAAAGTCCATTAAAAAAACAAGAAGAGATGGATGTCAAGGAACTGTTACCATTTAGGCATAATTCCAATGACAGTGAAATTTTTAACGTGACATTTAAGCAAATCTGCGGGCATTCTAACGATCTTTCTAGTGCGAGACACTTTTTGTATGTTGCAAGTATATAAAATTCGAGAAAATATAACCAATCAATGGTGGTAAGACCTCTAGGTAAGAATTTTTTATATTCGATAATCATTTAATTTGCTTTATTCGTTATATATCTGCTCATATTCCCTAGTTTTTTGTATGTTGAAATTCGCAATATACACTCAGTTCCAAAAAAAGTGACGCACTTGATTTTTGACCCAAGTTCAATGTCTTATTCTTCTAAACCAGTGGATCGATTTTCAACAATTTTTTTTCGTAGCTAAGTATTATTAACTGTGTCTTTCATCAAAAATGAAACAAATGAAGAATTTTTCAAAGATTCTTATATAATAATATAAAAACTAGAACTATGCTTTTTTGTTATTTTTTGACTTGCCCTGTGTATTAGTTGAACACTCGTATAGAAACTGTTTACACCCTATATAAAACACCCTTTTTTTGTGAGCATTTTGTTTTTTTATCCACCGACTTATCTCTAAAATTGACCGAATTACGGCGATACCCGCAGTTTCGCATTATTGCTAGGGCAGCAAACTCAAAGTCACTGGTGGGCCAAAAGCATGAAGACCATCGACTAGGTAGGCTGCAAAACCTTATCTTAAAGAAGACAAACTACCAAAAATCTTGAGAAAAAGTACTATTATAGGACAAGTCTGTTTATTAAACTTCCATTAAAAAGGACATTACAAAAAACTACAAACATTAAATTCTTTTGCCAGATATTTGACATATTTTGTCTTTAATTAAAGGGAACTGCACGCAGTAATATGGATCATTTGCAAGCCTTCCGCCGCAAAAATATTATGTTAAAACTATAAGAGATATGTATTAGCTTCAATGTGATTTTAACTGCAAAATTTGAAATAGTAAATCGTACTCATGTCTTTGTATTTTTGCAGCGCGTGAACCCTTCTGAACCCATTTTTAACCGAAATGTAATTTAAATTACCTATACATAACACATTTTTTTTGAGGTCGGACGTGCAGGAAGTTTGTTTAATGCGTAGGTACCCTTTCATCTTATTTTCGAAGCGACTAGACCTTGTCGCTGGTTTTTCACTTTTTGCGTGCAGTACTCCCTTATTGTGGCACGAATTTATCGGCGGAAATAATTTTTAAAACTGCGTCCAAGTGTGCGTCCATCAATCGCGATCTTGCGGGAGATTTGCTTCCTTTCATCAAAGAAAATAGTGGTTCACACTTATAGGTACTTCCAAACATTGACAGGATTTTTCGGGCAAATTTTCTAATTTCTTGTTATTGAACAGGCAAGTACTTATAAAATTCGAATGTACCAACACTATCAAATTTTTGTTTTAAATGGGTCTGACACTGAATCTCAATTACTTCCATTTGCAAGTGAGGGGAAACTTTATCAATATCAATAGTGAAAAGACCAATAAATAGAGAAAAATTGTTTTCTTGAGTCTTAAAATCCTGAAAACGCTTCTCAAATTCTGCCAGAAGGCTTCTCATTTTCTCTGAATATATTTTGTATGATATTGGGATACTTGTGCTTTCCTGATATGCCTTACAAGTCAGAAAATGTGACAGATTATCCTCTGCTAACTGTTCTTCCCACAACATCATCTTACACTTGAAAGCTTTCACATGATCAGGCATAGCTGTAATAACTTGAAGTGGTCCTTGCAGTTTCGTATTTAAGTCCGACAAGTGTTTTGTGATATCTACCATAAATGAAAGATCTTGTAAAAAAGGTACATCGTATAATAAGCTGACATCGTCTCCTTTTGTTTCCATGAAAACGCGTATTTCTTCTTTGAGTTTCCAAAACCGCTCGAGTACCATAGAATACGAAAGCCATCGCACCTCTGTATAATATGGTAAACCAGTATACTCACTTTCTAAATCACGTAAAAAGGGAGAAAACTGTCGCTGATTAAGGCCTCGTGACCTTATGAAGTTTATCATTTTTTTCTCTGACTTTAAAACACTTTCCAACTGATCACTTTTGAGCATAAAATTTCTTGGTGGATTATACAATGAATATGACGAAAATTTGGTTTGCCACTGCGCTTTTCTCTGATCTTTAACTATAATATTTTAACCAAGCCATTTTTTACTGCAGTCGTTGAAGGAGCTCCATCTGTTGCAACGGAAAACAGTTTTGACAAATCTAAATTGTACTTTTGCAGAAGTTCATAAACAGCATTGAAAATATCCTTCCCAGTTGTTGTATCATGCAATGGTACTAATTCCAGTAATTCTTCATACACATTGATATCTGTAGCAACCGCACGAAGAAAAACAGCGAGTTGCGCCACACCACACACATCCGTACTTTGGTCACAGGCAACAGAAAATGCAATGAAAGAGTCTGATTTTGTTTTTATCTGATCACTTATATTGGCAGCCAACTCAGTAACTCTTTCAGCGACAGTATTTCGGGACAAGGATATATTTTGAAATGCCTTCATGCTCCCGGGACTTACAATTTCCCCGGCTTTTATAAGACACTTTTTTATAAATTCACCTTCAACAAATGGTTTTGAGTGTTTCATGACCAACTCCGACAGTACGTAGCTCGCTTGAAGGACAGATTCATTTTTTTGCTTTGGACGTGTAAACATAAGCTGCTGATCTTTCAACCGTGATTTTAACTTATTTAAGTGTTGTAACAATAAGTGCGCCACTCAACTCGAAACTCTATCGCAACTGACTCACAACTGACTAAACACTGAACAACTGAACTCAATCGAACACCGTTTATATACGGATTGTGATTTCTCGAGTTCTTTCCAGAATGTTCAGATAGCGTCATCTGTATTTTTGCGCGATAGAATTTTATAGAACAAGCCAGATAACGTTTGGCTTTAGGTTTTAGGTTGAGTATATGTAGTTCATCCTCCTGAACATAGATGGCACTATTTATAATTGTATATTTTATTATACCAATCGTTGTTGCAGCGGCGCGCGCTTTCAAAAACGGTTTCCAACTTGTTCGCGGGCCGCATTATCTGGCTGTTTTCAAAACTGATTTGGGCCGCAGAAAAATGCTCATAGGGCCGCATGTTTGAACATACAGTACGATATTCCGGTATAACAATAATTGTAGACTTTTGCATATCTCCTAGACTTTAAATTCACTTTTGCTAGGCGTACACAAACCCTCTGCTCACTAACCATAGCATCTCGAACTTGGTGAAGATCTTCTTGAACTTTTACAGGTGTATTTGATCGCTTCCGTAAAATCCGCAAAAAAGACTTGCAAATTCAAAATCAGCGACAAAAACTGAATTTAAAACCGTTAAAATCTTTTTTAATAGATCTGAAAATAATATATTAAAAATCTTAGCTAGCGGATAGACTATGTCGGATCATAATCGACTTTGAAAAAATAATTGCCGTCGCCCCGGCAATTAATTTGTTATAGTCCGCCATATTTGTCAGTTACTTCTTGGTTCTCATTTTTTATATGAAAAAAAAAAAAGGTTTTAGTGATAAAATGCCCCAAATTATACCAACACCAACACCCCAAACAAACGGCAAAGTTAGTTGCTTTATGAATGATGGGCGTAGTAAAAGCTACGCCGCTCGTGTTGTGGGGGTTCTTCAAGCAACAGCTCGTAGAGCGATCCTGAAATTTGAACAAACAGGAAGCATTGCTCGGAAGGTGGATTATGGTCGTCCTCGAATAACCTCTCCTAGAGACGATCGCTTTTTGAGACTGCGGATTTTACGGAATCGATCGAATACGGCTGTAAAATTTCAAGAAAATCTTTGCTAAATTCGAGCTGTTATAGTGAGTAAGTAAGGTTTGCAGACGTCTAGCCGAAATGAGATTAAAGGCTAGGAGGCCTGCAATAGATCCTAAATTGCGACCTTAACATCGTGCTACTCGGAGATACTTCGTACAAAATTATGGAGAATATACTAATCGTGAATGGTGTCAGATGTCCTGTTTACTGGATGAATCAAGGTATTGCCTTAATATAGTGGATGGGATAAAAAGACCATGGAGAAGAATTGGCGAAAGATTCAATCAATCTTTGATAACAGAATGCGATAGTTCAGTTATGGTGTAGGGTGGAATTAGACAGTCAATGACAGCCCAAATTTACATTAATGAGATTTTAGTATGTGTTACTTCTTGCTGATTTAGTGTGGTAACAATTTTATTCTGATTCAAGATAATGCCCGACCGCATACCGCAGCAATAGTGCAGAAATTCCTAGAAACTGCGGGTGTCGCCACTTTACAGTGGCCTGCGAGAAACCCCGATATGAATGCAATAGAACATTTGTGGGATGAATTAGGAAGAAGGCTGCGTTTACGAGAAAGGCTTCTTGAAAGCCTAGCAGAATTGGCAGATCAAGTAGGACCTTAGCAAATTGCAAAGTTACATTAAAAAAGCTGTAATTCAGATATTTTCAAGACAAATTAATGAACAGAATACCAAATTTGTCTTAGAAGAAGGGTCTTTCATTTAGAGTGTAAGAATTTTCTGTACAAATGCACGGATACTACACAGGATGAGTCAAAAAACAGGAAAAAAAGCAATGTTTAAGATTTTCCAGCTTGGCAAAGTTTCAGCAAAAAAGCTGTAATTTGGACAATTTTAGAGATAAGTTGGTGAAAAAGAAAACAAAATGCTCATAAAAAAATATCTTTCATATAGGGGGTAAAAAGTTTCTATATGAATCCTCAATTAATACATAGGGTAAGTCAAAAAATGGCAAAAAACATGGTTCGAACTTTTTCATTATTATCCAAGAATATTTAAGAATATTTTTATTTCTGCTGGAAGGCAAAGGCACTATCTACCTACGAAAAAAAAATTCTTCAAAATCGGTCCACTGGTTTAAAAACATAAGACATTGCACATGGGCTAAAAATCTAATGCGTCACTTTTTTTGGAACTGAGTGTAGTTAGGTCTGTGCCAAATCGCTGTTAAAACTCCATTCAAGCTAGGAAATAGGAATTATTAATATTTTAATTAATTTTCTAAAACTAACTTCTTGCTAAAAGGTAATTCTGTTCACTTTTACCCAACACAAAAATTATATTTGACAGGCTAATCTTTACTCAAATTCGTTTTTTGAATCTACGAAATCAATCAAAAATCTTAGGTTTCTAATTTTGCTGACAGTTGGCTTAAAATTATTAATTATTATGACAGAAAATAACAACAAATTTTAATTTCTTCCGACGCACTACGTGTTTTTAACAGCGAAGGGCAAACATTCATTAAGATAGTTTCGTCTTTGTAGTCGTTCAATGTTTTGTTTTTTATTTATTTGTGGTACTAAGAGAGCTTGAAAGTTAACTTACAGCATAATTATAAGGTAATTAATTTTTATCAAACCATCTGTTTTTTGTTTTGTATCTTAGTGAGCCATATGTAGGATTCTGACGAATATCTGCTAAACCGTTAAAAATTCCGAAATTTTTTAATTCTGTATCAATAGGTTATTCAAGGTTTTATTTTGTGGGTTTGTTCCTTAAAAATACTTTAAAATATTGTCAAAATGCACAGATATAAAGCGAACGAACTTATGCGAGCAATCGGTATGCTAGAAAGTGGTTTATTACTTATAGGAGGTGCTGCAAAAAAAACAACGCCCAGGACAGACACAAACATTGTACGTGAAGCTCTTTCCGAGAGGACTATTTTGTCCTGGTAACACAAGATGTAACCATTTCTATAAAAACCATTCTAAATCGGATACATGAAACTCATTTAAATTCCCGACGCGACGGCCCAATAGGCAACCCCAGTTATTAAGAGACCACAGACGGTCTAGTTTGATTTTTAACTGGGATTTACTCGGTCACATTGTTTACTTGCGGATCAATCAAAGGTTGCACTTCATTCTGACGATAATCCGAATCGTGTATGGCGTCGAACAGGAGAGATACGAAGAAAACTGTTCCTTAGATCGAATTCCGTTTGGATGTGGTTCTGTAACACAGTGGCGGCTCGCGGGTGAAAAAGTAACCCAATGAAGCAAGAAAATATCGTAATAATTTTTTTTCTACAATTTTCTTTATATGTGGAAGAGGTAGCATATTTTTTTACGACTTACCTAAATTTTGTATACTAAATCAATTCTCTTATCCTTCATAGCAGCGAGTTTATTTATAAGATCCTCATAAAATGGATGAGTTGCCTTAATCTCCTCCAGACATTCCTTTTGAATTGAAATATTGCCTAGAGAAGTAAGTCTTTTTTGAGATATTGTATTTCTTAAATAAGTTTTTACACGTTTGATGCAAGAAAAACTTCTTTCCACTGAAGCACTTGTTGACGGTATTGTCAAAATAAGGGAAACACTTTATATGCTTTAGTTAAAATATCTTTATTTTCATTGATTTTTTTCTCTCGCTCTTGCAGCGATATGTTCCAATTAGTGTCATTGGCAAAAATAAGACCAAGCTCATTTTTAAGTCGTTGACTTTTTGAAAAAATTTCCCCATATAACTGTAACAAATTTTCCAACGGGCCAATCGAAATCCAATAGAGAATATAAATTTTCCGACGTTCTATCGGAGCTGACATTATAAAATCCTAAGAATCTCTCGACTACTGAACCTTCTGAATAAACGTATCTTAAAATTATGGAGCACTGGGAAGTTTGCGTAATATCAGTGGTGTCATCCACTTGCACAGGAAAAAACTGTGCGTTCATTATTTCATTTTTTACATGATCATTTAAATAATCAGAAATGCATTAAATTAAATTCAATTAATAATTAATTATTTCGTTTTGAATAGTTTTTGAGTCACCAGTAAAAACATTTTTAATTTTTTTGTGATGATTTTTAGTTCCTAGGAACTTCTCGATATTAATAAACCTAAAAGCTTTTTAAAATTCCCCCTATTTATTGACTCGCTGCTCTCATCATGGCCGCGAAAGACTAACTCTTGTTTTGCAAGGTACAAAACTGCGTCAATTACCAAGCAAATAAATAGTCTATTTAATCGGACGTTTTCGTTAAAATGTATTTTATATAGTTTAGCATTTTCTTTTAAAGTGTCAGCTATAGTGCTTTTATTTTTTACAAATGTTTTTAGCATTAATTCGCATTTTAAATGCTTCGCCATCTTCATGTTTATGTAAAGACCTTCATATATTTAACATACCTGCAAATCCTTCCTTATTCCACACTGAATATTTATTGGAAACTAGTAAACAAGGCCAGCAAAACAATGTTTGTAATATTTGACTACTACGTAACCATTTGTACGCCGAAAACCCGGATGACGATTAAAACTCTGATCTTGTTTCTTCCATCGATTAAATGGAGTTTCCAACAAAATGCAAACCACATCCGTGATCGGATTCATCAATAATGTAAATTAATAAACCCGGCACCAAATAAAGTTGTAACAACACCATAAATAAATATAACACAAAACAGTCAAGTAAACTGCAAAGGAACTAACCGGTTGCAGAGAAATCCGCGAAAATAAAAGTAAAAACCACCCCAAACTGGACACGTGGGTTTAGTGTACTGCGTTAGCGATTCACCGAGAGCGTTGTATGGCGCTGGTTAACATTAATCTTCTAGGCGGTCGACGTCATCGCTAACGCGTTGTCATAGCAACGTAGTAGGAAAATCATAAACTAAGCATAGCACTTCCAACAAAGTCAAGGCGGTTTGCGCCACTGTTATAGTTGTTATAATAAAGTCCGATTGAAAGTTTTAAAAACACATGCCGCCAACGGTCAAGTAAAATAATTATTCGAGATGAACAGTTTATTTTTTGCCAATTAAGTGATTGAATGAATAAAAAAATTTTAAGAGATATATAATAAATATAGTTAGATGTTTGCTTGTTTATTTTTCCTGTTGAAGTAGTACTTCACCTACTTCACCACTGCTGTAACAGTTCTGTAAACGCATTTCGTTATTTAGATTTTCTGGAGAATAACATACCGCAAGTAGTTGACAGATAATGCTAGACCACATAGGGCAGGAATAGTGACGAATTTTTTGAAAATCATCAATATAACAGAATGGTTTGGCCCTCCCGCTCCTCGGATTGCAATCCAATCGAACACATATGGAATGCTTTAAAGCGGAGTTTGTTAAGTGTTGTTTGAGCAATACCTCCTAGAATTATTGATGAATTGGTTGAATGAAGAATGGCATTTAATTCCTCACGAGTTAATAGACAATGTTATATCAAGTGTACCCAGACGATGTCGGGAGGTTATAATAGTTTGAGGAGGATTCGGCTTGTACTAATACCTGTAGTACGTACTTGTGTATAGTTTTTTATTTTACTCTTAAAAATAGTGTTTTACTTAAGGTTAATTTTACTAATAAATGTGTTTTAATGGTAAACATTGTTTAATCACTTTTTCACCAATATGGTTGTATCATAAAACCAGTGGTGTATGATAACTTAAAAACGGAATAAGTTGACAAAGATTTTTGGAAAACAAAATTGACATAAGCATAATTTTTGGATTTGCTGATTAACTGTAGTGTAGTTAAATTTTCGGTAAAAATCACTTGTGTTTGAATCATCCTGTATATTGACGTCAATTGGGTTTCATGTTAAACATTCTACCCAAGAATAAAGTTTAATAATGTACTTTTAAAACAAAAGAAAATTATTTCATTCGCCTGTAGGAATCAGAAAATATCATATTACAAATATTACATAAATTTCGTCGTTTCAAATTTCCATGAGTTCTGGAACTTCATTCTGCTTGAAAAAACAAAGACACATTTTATTATATTTTAGCAAAGGATTTAGAATATAGTCGAATGCGGTCTTATCGTGCGGGTCCAAAGGTCACCAACATTATGAATCAAATCAGAAAATACAGTGAATACCAAAATGTTGTGTGATTCTTTTATCGAGCTATTAAATCTCGATGGGCTATTTACAAATATACAGGGAGAAATAAAATGTTTTTTTTATTATATTACGCAATATTATTAAGATAGCAACTTAATATTATTTTATATATTAAATGCCGAGGGACTAAATAAGAAAATTCGCTAAATATGTATTTGGTTAAAATTTTTTGGTTGGCGAAAACAAAAATACACAAAATGACAAGCGCCTTAATAAAGTCGGAAGGCGGTTCGAATCAGTGGAACAATCAGGATATGTTCTGTTTATACAGCCACTTAATGAAAGTGAGATTTTTTTATCAATCACCAAAAATTATGAGCCCCGCTTGACCTAAAAATCTAACCACTTATACAGTGTCATTTATTTAAATGTGGGCCACCCCTGTGCAAAGAAAACTTGTTTTTTTTGTATTGTGATAACAAAAAAAATTTATTTTGCAAAAATATTATACACTTTTGTTAAAAACACAAGATAATTAGTTACTACTTCCCTCGTGAGATTTTTTCAGATCTTTACGTTTGAGTCCCTAGATGCCGGAAAACATGTTTTCTCAATTCCGTCTGTCCGTCAGTCTGTCTGTTCGGTGCATAGCTAAAAAACTACTTATCCGATTTTTTCAAATTTCAGTCTAAAATTAATGGCCACGCATGCGAAAAATACAGGCTATATATATATATATATATATATATATATATATATATATATATATATATATATAAATTACCTATGGGATTGCAGCCGGAAATCACCGGAGCCCCAATAGGTGGTGCTAAGTGTTACATTTAGCTTATAGTACTGTTTCAGTATGATAGACGTTTCGTTTTCGATTTTGTCATATCGAGCAATCTGTTATTTCAGATATCCCTGGGTACAAGCCTGCCTGATGAGGGTAGAGGCCCAGAAATCATGATCGCAGGAGCGTACCCTGTGACATAATCGAAAGCAATTCTTCTAGTAGGCCGTTTCGCACCTGCAGAAATTATGTATTTCTGCTATTATATATATATATATATATATATATATATATATATATATATATATATATATATATATATATATAGCCTGTATTTTTCATTAGCCCCGAATTTCTGGTAAAGCGATTTTACCGATTTTTATATATCAAATTTTGTCTTAAAATTAATAAAAAAATTTACTTACTTTAACCACGCTTTAAAATTGGAACACGTATTCTATAATTATTAGTTTATTGCCTACAAAATTATAAATGGACTAAAAAAGTAAGCAAAAAAAAATGGTACAGAAACTTGTGCATGAAAAAAAAACATAATTTACTTCCGAAGAAGATTAAGAAATATACACGAAAAAATCCAAAGACAGAAGACTTAAGTTACAATGCAAAAATGGATATTTATAATGCAATTTATGATTTATACACGTCAAAAACTAATATAATCCTTCAGAAACTTTTTAATATTATAGACTAAAAAATATCATCATTTAAAAAGTCCTCATCCTCTGAGTCGTCCTCAAATGGCGCAATGATCATTGGTGCTATTTCGACATCTAGAACTCGTTCTCGATTCCACCAATGCCATATTAATTTCTTCGTATGTTCCACAGATTTCTTCCAGTACTCCGGCGTAATATAATTTAACAGTTCATATTATCATGGTAGTCCATACTTTCGAATGTCGAAGAAAACAGTAAAGTTGCACCTGGGAGAAATCCTGTTGAAGAACCTGCATGCAAAATGATGAACCCTTTTTCCCGTCCCACATCCCTTTTTTCTCTTGACACTTTTTACAGACTCGTCCTGCCAGGATTTCAAACCACTTCCATTAGAAAATATCCAAGTCTCGTCTAAAAATACCACTTTTCTAAATTTTGAATTAACATTTTTCGTGTACCTATTTCTTTACAAGCTGGATACGCTGACCTGCTACATGTGGCAATTCGCATAAAAATCTTCGATTACAGTCCTTTTTATATCGAAAACCCAACATTTTTATTAATTTTGACAACGATTTTAGTCCAATTTCCACTATGCCTCGATTTTTTAAAGCTTCTTTTCAAACTTGAAGGGTTATATTAGTTTTTGATGTGTATAAATCGTAAATTGCATTACGAACATCCATTTTTACACTGTCACTTAAGTCTTCTGTCTTTGGCTTTTTTCGTGTATATTTTTTAATCTTCTTCGGTAGTAAATTTTTTTCATGCACAATTTTCTGCACAGTCCTTATACCGACCCCCAGAGCTTTTGCTACTGTCTTCTGGATATTGGCCGGTGAATTTTCGTTTTCGTAATATTTTATTAGATTTAATACCATTTTTTTCGTTTGTTGATGCAAAAAACCCGAAAATTGTTTTCTATTACTCATTTTGTCACTAACTTGTCAATCTTTCTTTGAAGTGACATCGTTCAAAGATTTTTGCAACTGCTGGTATTTATATGTTTATCCTCTTTTTTCATATGAAAATATCATAGATCTATCTAATTCATCTTCCGGATTTTATGCGGAGGATATGATTACACGTAATAAAAGAAAAACAAACTTAAAACGTTTGTCTTTGATAAATCGTATGACCCGCACGATAACACTGCTTTTGACTATATTTATAATTAAGTAAGCAAAAACCGACTATAGTAAATACCCGGCGTAGATCTAATTTCAGTATGTCCCTTTTATTTTTAATGAATTTTTTTAAACAAAGTGGAGAAGTATTTTTTTCGTTTATTAATTTCTCTGAAACTATCAAACCAAATTTAATAATATCCTAGGATTACTTTAAGTAATCAGGAAAAAAACCAAAAATGTAAAGAAATACAGGGTGTTTCATGAAAAAAATCACCCACATCGGCTCACGCTTGTTTCAGATACCCTTTACAAGTGAACATATTTTCCTGAAATATATCCTAGCACACAGTAAAGGTCTGCACTTAAGAGGAATTCCTAACTTATAGGACCTGTAGATGCTCGACACACTGTTGCAGGACCCTGTCTATGTAGATAAAAATTTTATAATCTAGTTTTTAATTCCGTACTTTTTGCTGCCTATTGCAGGATATTGGGATTATAAAACCGGGGCCAATAAACTGAAACGGTTTCAAAACGTGGAAAATAGGATAAACTTTCACGAATTTCCATTTATATTTGGAACTAGGAAAACTGGTCAAGATGCAAATATCGTTTCAGATGAAACTGTAGTGGATGATTACAGCGATGAGGATAACATGGGTGAAATGGCCGCTGTTATATCTTTATATTTGAATGCAACGTAAGAACCATTACTACTTAATAATATATTATTTTAATCAGCAACACGAGGGAAACGAGTGAGTAATAACTATTACATACGAGTTAAATGATATACTTTTTATATAGCTAAAAAAACTAAACGTTTCTAGACAGGCGCGGATCTAGAATTATGGTTTGGGGTGGGGGGGCTAAGGTACTAAACTGGAAACTTAAGTTTGTCTTCTTATTTATTATTATTAACATAATTAAAAAAATGAAATACTTAGCCAAATAAAATGATCATCATGATTTAAGACTCCCTCTTTATTAATGTATTTTAAATCGTATCAAATTGCTTTGAGACCAATCCAAATCTCCTAAACAGTTTTGTGATTGATCTAATTACAAATTGTGTAATAACATTATTTTTTATTATTTTATAACAAGATTTTACACCACACAGCCGACTAAAATTCGCAATCCGCATTGGACAAAGATGATTTTTAAAAAAGCTAAATCAATTTAAAAAACTAAAAGGGTCTGTCATTTTATTTAGCAATTTAATTCAGATCTATAAAACAGAGGAAAAGTGTTTAAAAGACCTATAATTACTATTTTTTGGGGGTAGTCAAATAAATGAATATTTTAAAAAGTTAAACAAAGTAACATTTTTGTTAAATATGTTGTTTTTGAAATATAATTGTTGGTTTCATTTCCTATTTTTTTTTAAACACTACATAGATTCTATTATAGGCAGAAATTTAAAGAGTACCCTACATTAGGTGCTAAAGGACCAAGCGGAAATTGGAGTGGGCTTCTTGGTGCAGTAGTGGCACAAGATGTTGATATAGGTTTAGAGCTCGTATCCAGTATAGTGCCTGAGCGATACAATGATATGATGTTTACTCCTGCTATTATGATGGCTGCGTAAGTACAAAAATAATAATAATAATCATAATATCAATAATAATAATGATAATAATATGGTTACACACAGACATAGGAAACATTCACATTCTCATACGCTCTGAATTCACTAAACACAAGAAGTTACATCCCAACGCATGCAAGGAAAGACTCACCGTCGAGAGAAAAGAAAGAGGGAGGGGAATTTTAGATATGCAATCGCTAAATAAAAAACAAATTTACAAACTCCACAACAAACGAACTAACCTCCACCAGGCAATAGTGAAGGCAGACAGGAATTATACACCGCACGACCTGTCTCAAACGAGCCACGCAGCAGGCGCACACAGTCACATCCAATCACGACTAGAAAAGACGAACACCTGGTCTCAAAAAATACTTCACGGAAAACACCGATACCACATAAATCAAGACTATATACATAAAAAGCTTTCATATACGTGGTTACAAGAAAGGCAGCTGTTCCCCGAAACAGAAGAAGGCTTCCTGTTTGTCATCCAGGACAAAGTCATAGCAACCAGAAACTACCGAAAGCACATCATCAAGGACACAACCATTGAAGTCGAGAGGTGTAGGAGATGTCACCAGCAGATAGAAACGATCGATCACATAACGAGTGGATGTAGAATAATGGCCGGAACTGAATACACCGCGAGACACAACTCAGCAGCGAAGATCGTTCATCAAGCATTAGCCACAACATACAAACTGAGAACACAGACCCTTACTACCATTATACACCAACATCCATACTTGAAAACGAAGACTACAAGCTCTACTGGTACATTGACATCGGCATAGATAAAACAATCCTCGCAAACAGACCTGATATCACCTTTCAATCCAAAAAAGAGAAAATCACTTGCTTAATTGACATGGCTGTCCCCAACGACGAGAACATCCAAGTGGAAATACAGTGAGAAGATCGCCAAATACACCGACTTGGCAATGGAAGTAAAAAGGCCGTGGAAACAGGAAAGAGTCATCATTGTTCCTCTCGTCATATCAGTAACATGTCTCACCCCAACAACGTTTACACCGCATTAAGCTCAATTAGGACTTAATACAGACATTCACAAGAACATCCTGAAATCGGTCATTTGAAAACATGTAGCATCGTTAGATCGTTTCTTAATACACAGTAGTTGTTTTTTTTTTTTCATTTCCTTTTTTTATTTTTATTTTTTGTACTGACTTGTGTAATCCCGTCAGTATAAAATACAACCACAGGAAAACTGTGAGACAACAAGTCATAAGAATAATACTGTTTCATAATGCACTTCTTTTATAAGATCATACCGGACCGGCCTTCATAGTGCTTTCCTTCAAAAATACCCGGATTTTGAGAACATCACCGAGCAACGCAATGCTGACCTACAGTAGAGGAGGAAGTACGAAATAAAGAAAACATAGGCGAACACGCATCTACAGGACAAGACATCATTGACAGAGCCAACAACACCTCGGAAAATGGAAAAATATCATTATTCAATGAACTCCAAAAAGCTGCTGCTGAGTTTAACGGCCTAGATCCAAGTCAAAGACCTAAGCTTTCGAAACTTAGAACTAGTCGGGAGATTCACAGCATTCACAGCTCCACACACTCATCTACTGCTCTGCCGTTGCAGTTCTTAGATGTCATAGACAGCAAGTGTATTCTTAAAAGAAAACAGGCAAAGCTACACACCAACAAACAGAAAAGACTTGAGAAGACAATTGACGATCTGAGACAGGAACTAGGAAGACTAACAGAATTTTAGAAGAATAAACATCCTTCGAGCAGACTTAAGACGCGCATTAAAAAGATATTTAAGAAGATAGGTACAAAACTCACCGATCTCAGCCATCAACAAAAACTAGATGAGTATCAAGATACACTGAAGCAAAAACTAACAGCTAAAGCGAAACGTCTGCAGAGATACGACAAATGCTCAAAGAGAAAACGACAGAACTGGCTTTTCAACATCAATCAAAGACAGTTCTATCGAGTGTGCAATAACACCAGAGATCAAACCAATACTGGGAAGATGCTGCCGAGTAAAGAGCGTTAGACCGAGTATTGGTCGAATATCTGGGAAAAACCAAAAGAGCATAACCGAAATGCTACATGGATACAAACTCAACGTAATCAGATTCAAACACCACAAAAGGGAATTTGACTCTATCACCAAGGAGGAAGTTAGCAGCTTTATTAAAGGAACGAGCAACTGAAAGTCGCCAGGAGTTGACTATATTTACAATTTCTGGTATAAGAAATTTGAGGTCCTCCATGAAGCTATGGCCCATCATTTTACTAAAATAATGCATCATCCGGAGATAACCCCCAATTCTGCGATTAACAACGCAACTTACACACTGTTTTTACAGACTATAAAAAGGGGTTTGACAGTATACCACATTCCTGGGTCATAGACGTATTAGGAATATACAAAATTCACCCTATGATCATCAATTTGTGGCGACTATCAAGCACCAGTGGAGAATGAACCTGAGGATCTATAATGGCGATCAATTTCTTATTACCGATGAGATAAACATCAATAGGGGAATTTACCAAGGAGACTATGATCATTAATTTCCTGGCAACTATCAAGCACCAGTAGAGAATGAACCTGAGAATCTATAATGGCGATCAACCTCTTACCACCGACGAGATACACATCAATAAGGGAATTTACCAAGGAGAGCCGTTAAGTCCACTTTGGTTTGGCTTAGCGATGAACCCCCTATCTATGTTGCTTCACATTACAGGACATGGCTTCGATATCAAAGCCAATAGAGTCAATTCTCGAATCATATCTCACTTTCTGTATATGGATATTAAGCTCTATGGTGAAAACCATACTCAAAAAAGTTTATTGACATACACCTTCTCAAAAGAGATCCATATGGCATTTGGAATGAAAAAATGTGAAGCCTTAAACATCGGAAAAGGTAAAGTCATTAATGGTGATGAAGCCCTGCCTAATGGAGAAATAGTTCTAGCGATGAACCAAGGAGAGACCTAAACATATCTATGATTCCAATAAGCTAGACTGCTCCACGATAAGCAAGGAAAGACCAAGCTGAAAGATCAGTACATTCAAAGAATGCGAGCTCTTCTGAGACAGAACTGAAGCCAGAAATCTCATTACAGCAATTAATACCTATGCTGTACCTGTGCTGACCTACAGTTTGGGAATCTTGAAATGGACTAACACCGAGCTAGAGGGACTAAACAAACTACTTGCTAACTAATGATGACCAAGTTCAAGTCCTTTATTCACAAGGTCTTTAACTCTTCGAATGACCGAAGAAGAAGGTGGAAGATCTCTTGTTGACTTGACCAATCGACAGCTGCAAAAATTGAAAGATTTTTTCACAAATATCAAGCCTCCACCGCATAGTGACCTCAAGTGACAACTCGTATTCTCCACTCAATCTCGCAAGTGACAACATTATCCTAAAGTCACTTTCAGACCCGGACAAACAAGAACAGTGGGCTCAAATTGCACTGCATGGCCAACATCACATTGACTTGAATCAGACAGACATAGATAAGGAAACATCCAACAGGTGGCTGAAGGATGGACAAATATTCCCAGAGATAGAAGGATTTATGATGGCAACACAGGACTAAGTTATTAACACACGAAACTACACTAGATTCATCATCAAAGACCGGTCCGTTAAATCCGATAAGTGTCGAAAATGTAGCGAAAGATTAGAGACTATCCAGCATATAACGTCCGGCTGCACTTACCTAGCAAACACATACTACCTATAGCGACATAACCAGGTGTGTAACATCATACACCAGAAGCTTGTCAATAAATACCAGCTTCTGAACACCTTTGTGCTCTATTATAAATACCAACCAAGTTCAGTTCTTGAAATAATGCCTTCAGAGTATATAGTATATCTCTTTAAGACATGCACAAACACATCTCATGATGCGATTATGCCACACCAAATAAAAGGAAATTAAAAAAAATACTTTTAAGACACTCACTAGTATGTCGTTTTGTCTTTTAATCACGAAAAGCCAGCCCAAAGTTACCTATTAAAAATAGCCTTTAAACTTGTTTCTCAGCTGAGAGCCATATTATACCGGGTGCCAATGAAACTACTACCCACGGCACCATTTCAAAACAACTAGAGATAAAAATATTGAATTTGATGTGTTAATAGGGTTGAAAAGTGTGGACATTCGTAAAATAAAAACAACGGAATATCGTTTCCGGTTTCCCGGAAATGACCGCGACTTTCGTTATTTTAAATGAAACATTGCATATTTTATGTTTTTGAACT
This sequence comes from Kuschelorhynchus macadamiae, assembly GCA_030620095.1. Classification (NCBI taxonomy): domain Eukaryota; kingdom Metazoa; phylum Arthropoda; class Insecta; order Coleoptera; family Curculionidae; genus Kuschelorhynchus; species Kuschelorhynchus macadamiae. The sequence goes on along the minus strand of JAUTXW010004863.1, from coordinate 3,645 downwards.
CTCTTTAACAATTCTAAACAATTTTTGTATAAAAATAACCTATGTCTAAAAAGTATAGTTTTCCAAATAAAACCACTTAAAAATGTGACATAATTCCCACTTAATTGTATTTTATGGAGAAACGGGTAGGCCAGGATAAACACAAATCACGGTTATTTACTGTTTATTCAAGCCTTCATTGAACCAAATGTCAAAAAAGAAAATGTCCCGAGTTTAAAAAAAATGTGTTTTTTGCAAATCGATTTTTCAAGTTTTGATCAGACCCTGTACCATAACGGATCAACTGACTGTCTTTCGCTTTGGATAAATATTAACATCATAAAAATAGGGTACCTAATTTTCAATTTTGCACTTGTTTATGAAAGTCTAGTTATTGATAACCTAACCTAGTGTGATAACTACCTATAAACAAAGTTTTGCTAAAATTTAAATAATCGTATTATCCTTCACAGAGGTTGGTATGGTTTTTAAAAACAATTGAATTTTGACAAGTAACTTATCACTTGTGGGCTTGGCAGATTGTTGCACTTCTTCTAAGTTCTTGTGCTTTATTTCATGTTTCTATTGGTGTAGACCAAAAGTTCTTTGTAATTTCTTTAAAATGGCAAGTTTTACAAGGGCGGAACAAATAGATGTGCTTCTCGTTTATTGCGAGTGCTTGCAAAATAAAAGGCAGGCTCAAATACTCTACGCAGAGCGATACCCCTACAGAAACCAACCCTGCTATGCCTATTTCCCGTGGCTAGTACAACATTTGAAAACAATTCCCCAAAATGAAAATGAAAGAAAATTTATCATTAGTGAAGAAGCTGAAATAAACGTTCTGGCATGTGTGAATACTGATCCAAGTATTTCTACTCGCCAAATTGAAAGTGAAGTTGGAGTTAACAGAGAAAGTGCAAGGAACATTTTGAAGAAACATAAGTACAAGCCCTACAAATGCCAAATCCTCCAACATTTCGGTTTTAGTGACTTTGCTCGAAGAGTTGAATATTGCCGATGGTTTATGAAAAATTCTAACCATAATAATAACTTTAATAGATTAATATTATTTTCGGATGAGTCTCGCTTCACGACTCTGGGAATGTTCAACAGGAACAATGTAGGATATTGGGCAAATGAAAATAAACATTTATTTAGAGAAGGATCTTTCCAAGAAACCTTTGGTGTTAATGTGTGGCTAGGTGTTTTAGGAACGAGAATTGTGGGCAATAATTTTTAAGGAGCCCCTTACAGCACAAACTTATTTGAACTTTCTATAAACAACAGTTACTGATTTGACACCTCTAGATTTTTTCTTCTGGGGTAATATCAAAGAAAAAGTCTATTTAACTCAACCTGAAAATTTGTACATTTTAAGAAATCGAGTTATTAGTGCTATTAATAATATTAGCATCACTCAAAAAGAAAATGTATTATGGAAAAATGTTGAAAGGCCTGTATTGACCAAAAGGATCGTGTTTTTGAAAATCTTAATAATGATTAAGTACGTTCTTTTTTCTATTTCTTTTATTATTAGTTAATATTAATTATCTCTAGGTATAATAAAGTTGATTTGTTTTGACGTTATCATATTCGTTTCTTTTTTAAAATTTAAATTTATTTTAAAAGTGGATTCCTTTGAACCGTAGATTATTTTAAATCCATGGTTAACTTTGCCTGTGGTAATTCTTGTGCCTGTAATTAAATAAGTGCTAGTAATATTGATTTTCAACAACATGAAAATAGGGTATCAAATTTTCAAGTTTGCAGCGGTCTATGGAAGTTGAATTTGTCGTATGTGGATAAAGGATAAAAGAGTAGGATTGGGTAGTGAAGGTTTTGTTCCAGTCAGTTGACCCGTTATGGTATAGGGTCTGAACAAAACTTGAAAAATTGATATGCGAAAAACACATTGTTTTAAAATTCGGAACATTTCCTTTTTTGACATTTTGTTGGATGAAGGCTTGAATAAAAAGTAAATAACTGTGATTGTTTTTATTCTGGCCTACTCCGTTTTTCCATAAAATACAAATAAGTGGGAAAACTATATATTTTAGACATATGTTATGTTATACAAAAGTTGTTTAGAATTGTTATGAGTGTCCAAAAAACATAAAACATACAGGATGTGCAATTTAAAATAACGAAGTCGCGGTCATTTCCGGGGAAACCTGTACAATTTCTTTCTTTCTGATACAGCGTTCGTGTTCCTTAGGCCTAGTCGATATGGATCGTCCAGTCTCTCCAATATAGACATCACCACAGGAACAAGGAATTGCAAGTACTCCTTCCGTTTGGAAAGGAATAATGTCCTTTGGCAATCGCAAACATTGTTCAATTTTCTTGCGTGTGTTGAATATTGTATGTATGTTGGCGAAGTAACCTTGCAATCTTGTCTGTGGGTCCATGCATAATATTATTAATAGAGATACGGGCATCAGTCTTCATCATACGTGGAAACCGATCGTTACACCGAGTCACGGTTCGGTGAACACAGGTCGACTAAGGCTCTCCGAGGTCATTCAGTGTTCCGGTCTCGTGAAGTAAAGATCGCTAAAGATGTCTCGTGCAATCGAAGGCGAAACGTCGGAAAGTAATTCCATTTTGACACGGTCTAATCCCAAGAGCAATAATTTCTTAATTGACCACAGCCGTGAAAGCTTTCGTTCTATGTTAGTTTACCTCTATGGAAGGAAATCAAGAAGGATGCCAAAACTTTTGGCGATCTCCGAACAACAATAAAAAGCTATTTTGCCAATTAGCTTTCTCCATAGATGCCGGGATGAAGACGTAGTACCAAAATCTCTACAGATGAAACACCACATAACATCAAAAATTGCAAGGAACTTTTACAAACGAGCCAGTCTGGCATTGGTAAGAGAAAGGATAAAAGCTACTCGACGTGATTTGGATATAAATGCTCGTAAGTTATTAAATATTCATTTAAAATTAGCTTTCATAATTAAATATCACATATTTAGAACTATCGATGACATTACCAATGCGCAAGCAGAAAGGATATATCAGGCAGTTACCATTAAGCAACAGAAAAGGTCAGAAGGACTGCTGAACAGCCAAAGACCAATTAAACCTCCACAGAACACAGTTATAAATTTATCTTTCAAAAATCCTTTATGAAGTAGAACAATCTATCCTCTCTAAAGGTCTAAACTTCCTTTATTACACCAAAGGACATACCCGTAAAAGACAAAGTGTCATTTATTGAAGCGACAATTAGAAGATTCCAGCAGAAGAAGCTGACGCAATAAGGCATGAAACAGCTGAAGACCACTGAACTTCAACCAAGCCAAAGTCGAATCTATCAGTTATGGAAAGAATGGCGATGAATACATTAAACAACAATACGAGGATTTTGGTCCTTCCAGCGGACAAGGGAAATGTCACTGTCGTCATGGACAAAACAGATTACGTGAAGAAAATACAACTACTTTTGGACGACAACATCTACAGAGTAATTCAAGCAGACCCGATCAACAAAATAAAGGTGATAACCAACCTTATAAACGTATCCAACGTACCAGCAGAGGAGAAGAAGATGTTAAGGCCAAGCAGCTCCAGGATTCCGCGGTTGTACGGACTACCTAAAATACACAAGATTAATGTACCACTTCGACCTATCAGCGTCAGTGCAATAGGATCTCC
>JAUTXW010004862.1:562500-895513 GCA_030620095.1 Kuschelorhynchus macadamiae | reverse complement strand
ATTCGAACGCCCAAAAAAATTGGAGGATTTCTACCTCTTTTGTTTCCCATTCTTGGCGCCCTGGGTGCACTAGGTGGAGGCGCGGCAGGAATTGCTAAGGCAGTAAATGATGCTAAAGCAGCTAAACAGCAACTAGAAGAAATACATAGACATAATATTGCAATGGAAAATGCTTCTAAAGAAGGGAAAGGATTATATATTAGACCATATAAAGGAAAGGGACTATTTATTAGACCTTATAAAGGAGGATCCGTCAAAATGAAAGCAATCAGACAAAAAAAAAACTCAAAATAAGTTTTCCAAAAAGAGCACTTACGAACAATGATATTATTAAATATGTAAAGCTGTTAAAAATAACTGGCTTTAGAGGTGTTTTTATGCTCGATGAACTTCCAAAAAAAAATTAATCTGAAAGAATGTGGTATTGTAAATTTGGATAAAAAACAAAATAAAGGATCTCATTGGACTGCTTATATTAAAAATAACAAAAATGTAATATATTTTGATAGTTATGGAAATTTAAAACCACCTTTTGAACTTCTCAAATATTTTAATTCGAATGGCAAAGTGGATGTATTTTATACTTATGAAAATAAACAAAAATTTAATTCATATAACTGTGGTCAACTATCCCTAAAATTTTTGCAAAAAAATATATAAACTCATTATTTATTGTAATATCTCATTCATAAATAAACTGCAATGTCTACCACAATTGCCATATCAGGAAACAGTTCTGTTTTGTCTGCTGATTTTAATCCGCCCATATATTTAGAGGATGAAAAACAATATTACCTGGGTTTAGCTGATTTTGAAACGTTTATGACTATCCCCAATATAAAAGAAGGATATAATAAATTTTATATAGATAAAAAAGTAATTGTTATTCCCGACGGAACTTATGACATTACAGATATAGAAACATACATAAGAGAAAGTATAGAAGATTTATTTCCGAATGAAAAAATTTTTTTTTCTTTTAAAAGCAAATGTTAATACTCTAAAAACTTTTTTAATGTGTAGTAGAATAATTGATTTTACCAAGGAAGATTCGATAGGAAAAATGTTGGGTTTTAATAGCAGGATACTAGAAGCTATGAAAGAGGAAGAATCAGATAATGTTGCAAAAATAACTAAGGTGAATGCTATTTGTATTGACTGTAATATTTGTGTCGGTTCTTACAATAATGGTAAACCTGTTCATATTATTCACCAGTTTTATCCAACTGTAGCTCCAGGGTATAAAATAGTTGAATCTCCTTTGCCCATTTTGTATTTTCCAGTTAGCGTCAAAGCAATTAACAATATAACAGTTAAAATAGTTGATCAAGACGGAGAACTTATCAGTTTTAGAGGAGAAACTATAACAGTAAGGTTACATTTACAAACAAGTGAAATATAAAATGGTAGTTAGATATAATAGAGCCCTTGGGATGAGACTTGCCCCTACTACTATCAACAAAGTAAAAACTTATAAAAAGAAAAAGCCTAAACAACAGTTCAGTATCAAATCCAACACCAACAAGTTAAGACGAGATAATCGTAAATTTCTCACATCCTTGGGTTTCACTGTTTTAAAATAATGAACATATTAAACGTAAACGAAAAGCTTTATGTAGACAATTCCATCGTCAGTTCTGAGCTTCACACATATCAACCATATATTTCTTCAAAATTCGATTACAATGATGAAATAAGGATCCCAATTCAAGAACTCGATGCTTACACTCTACCATCAGATAGTTTACTTTATTTCGAAGGAAAATTAACTAATACAGAAGGTAAATATAAGAAAGAATTGCTATTTATTAACAATGGTATAGCCTTTTTGTTCAGAGAAATCCGCTATGAACTAAACGGAATTACTATAGATTCAATAAGAAATGTTGGATTAGCATCAACCTTAAAAAGCTACCTTTCTCACAATACCAACGAAAGTTTAAAACTGGAAAATGCAGGTTGGTTTCCACATCGGAAAGAAGGTGATACAATTTTAGTTGATAATGATGGAAAATTCTCCGTATCCATACCACTAAAAATGCTTTTAGGATTTTTTGAAGATTACAGAAAAATTATTATGAATATGAAACAGGAATTGGTTCTTATTAGATCAACTGATGATTTAGATGGTGTTATTTTCAAAGAAGATCCGGCACACCTTGTTACTGCTCCTGACACTCCATTGGTTACTTTCGATAAAATTTATTGGAAAGTTCCTCACATTCTAGTTGATATGCCACAACAACTTGCTCTATCAAAAATATTAGAATCAAATAAAGATATATTGATAGGATTCAGGAGTTGGGAACTTGTTGAATATTCTTCTCTAACCGAAACAACCCGTCACACATGGCCGGTAAAAACAACTAGTAAACTAGAAGCTCCTCGTCATGTTGTGATTGGCTTTCAAGAAAACAGAAAAGGGAAAATTGTTAAAGATATGAGTAAATTTGACAATATTACCTTGTCAAATATTAGAGTATATTTAAATTCTGAAAGATATCCTTATCACGATTTGTACTTAAATTTCGAAGAAAACAAATTTTCTGCTTTATACGAAATGTTTGCCAACTTTAGACAGTCTTATTATGGTGTTCCAAATGAACCCATTTTTAATCCTGAACAATTCAAAAACATTAGTCCTATTACACATATTGATTGCTCCCATCAAAAAGAAACAATTCAAACGGGATCCGTAGTAATGAGAATTGAATTTGAGACACACAATGCAATTAAAAAAGATACTTCTGCTTATTGTCTTATTTTACATGACAAATTATTTAGCTACAACCCTCTTACTAAAATTGTGAAACAATTATAAACTTTATCCCCACTATTTTCATATTTCGATTTAATTTAAAGAAATTTTCAAAAGCTTTTAGTTTTAATCATGACATCAAAACTACAACTACAAATTGAAAAATTTATTTTTAAAATTAATCAACTGAAAGAAGAAATTGCAAATTATTCAAGTAAAAAAAGTCTCATTAAAAAATTTGCTGCTTTGAAAATATGAGATTGGTTATAGATATTCAAGGATTCAAAGATGAAAAAAATAAATTTATACCGAAAGAGCTTGCAGCTTTTGATGGTTATGAAATGACTCATTACATTTTTAAAAAGCCTTTTCCAATGGAGTTTCTTTCACCTGATTGTCACAAGCAGGCGGTATGGTTAACGAAAAATTATCATTGTATACATTGGAATAATGGATTTACTCCATTACATCATTTCCCAAAAATAATTGAAACACTTACGAAGAAAGCAGATTTTGTTTTTGTAAAAGGAAGCGAAAAAAAGGATTTTATACAGAAATATTCTAAAAAGCATGTGATTGAAATAGATGAACAACCAGCGCTAAAGCTAATGGAACCAAAATGCTTCTATCATTCAAAATCACCTTGTATGTGTGCTTTGACAAATGTGTTATTTTTATATGACAATTGTTTTATGAATGAATAAAAATATAAAAAAAAAACTTAATTACCTTTTTATTTTGCATTAACCAACCATGATTGAATACAATTAATATGATACCTTAAATCTAATTTTCTAAATTCATTTAAAAGTTCATACTCATTTTTATATTTTAAATAATCATTACAAAATTTAGCGGCTAATTCACATTGTTTCATTCGATCTATATTATTAACATATGCTGACAAATCTTGTGCTTCTGCGTCTTCTTCGCCTACAATTGATAAATATTGGAAGTATGCAGCAGATATAATAAACTCTTCATACATTTCAGTAACCATTTGCTCCATTGTAAATATTATTAAATTTATTCTTCCTTTTCAATTTCTTGAAGAATAGTATCCTCGTCAATAAATTGCTTCAAGTCTTTTAAATAGTAACCAAAGCCAATATCTTTTAGATCTTGAATAAGTTGAAAAAAATTTAATGTTTCAATGTATTTGTTGCAACAGAGGGCAGCCTTTACGAATTCCTCAGATTGATTACAATAAAAGTCTATCCACTCCGGACCACTTGCCATACAATATGAGAAATAGGTTTTTGAAAGATTACTAAATTTCTCCTCTAATAATTTAACTGCAATCAGCAACTCAGCCATTTCATTTATTTAACATAATATTTTAAATATGTAGGGGGACGTCTCTTGCGAATAGGATTAACTTTCTTTGATAATACCTGTTTTTTATCTTCGTATAATTGAAACCTCTTTTGGGTTGCAATAATAGCAGGTATAAATTGGCAATCTTCTCCTATAAATTCTATTAGGTGGCTTAATTCTCCTACAAAGTATGATTTCCCAAATGTATTGAAAAACGTAGTAAGGCTTATAATTCCTTCTAAATAATCATCACAACAGTCAATTGCTTCCAAGTAATCTCGTTTCAGTGGATAAAACAGCTTGGTGTATTCATCTTTCGAAATCACTTCAAAGAAATTGAGATATTTAACTTTTAACTGTCTGATAGTTGTAGTTAATTTTTCGCGATTACACATAATTCACTTATTACTTGACACATTTTTTCTTTTTGTTTTATACAAAATTGGTGGAAAAATTCAAAAATAACTTTTTACGCAACTCGAGCACAGCTTAGTAAATGTGTCTCGGCATACTAAAATGATCATGATGCACCTATTTATAAGACTTAAGAATGCAAAATCAAATGTGGGAGAACAAAGAGAAAAAATTAAAAAATATGATGCGAATGAGAATAAAAGGGGAGGAAGTTAAGAATGAGGGACATGAGAGAGAGGAAGAGGAGGAGGAGGAGGCGCTCCCCTATTATAACTACTCAAATTTTATCACACTAAAATCGTATTTAAGTGGGGTGCCTAATCAATTCACTCTACACAAAATGTTATTCGTTTAAACATGAAAGTGAGTGTGATAGAGAGCTAATCAATAGATCGCCTAAATGTAATAATATTAAAATATTCCTTTAACTAAAAACGTGCAACAAGACTGCTCGGCTAATATTTTGAAAAACACTGACTGATATAATTTACTATGAATATTTTTTTAGATAGGTGGATCTGTACTATACCAGGTTAGCACCAGGTGAGTTGATAAACTCATTGTAAAAGCCTAATTATTGATTTGAGCGGTATCCTTATATTTGTGTGGCGAAACCATCTTCTGTATTATGGTTTTAACGATGTACAGGGTGTCCCATTTTCGTAGGTTTTACGGGGTTTCCAGCTTATGAGTAGAGATAGAGAGATGCGGTTTTCGCGACACCATGCTACTTTTCGATGAAACTAAAGAGGCCGCAAACAGATTTGCCCTAACCATTTTAGTTTCCGTGCTACAGGGTGATTTTGAAAATTTAACTCAGCTATCGTAAAATATATTTAAAATGTTTCAACTGGTATTTATAGATTTTTTCACGTAGAATTCAGTGGCGTACTCAGATTTTTGCTGAGAGTCATAGTTTTTAACATATTGGCATAACCTACTATTTTTTAAATGGGACACCCTATATATTATTTTTTCATCTTATTCTTCGTGTCGAGAGCTTTTCAAAAACATACCATAAGTCATATTTATTTTCATAAATAACATGAAAAAATGCATTTTTCTTTAAACGGATTTATGGCATAGCAGATCAATCGAAATAAGAGAAGGTGGCTGTGGAGCCATGGAAAAAGTTAACAAATATTTATTAACGAAATAACTAAGTAACAGCATCAGAAAAAATTAGGAAGTAGGTAAAAGGTAAAACTACAAATATTGTTCAAATTGTAGACCATTATGTGTCCTACAAGTGTGACAAACTTTAAAAATTCTTTTTAATGCATTTTCTATTGTAAATGACTATCTTTGTAACTCTGCAAAAGCGTTTTCGGTGGCCATTCTTAGTTGTTCTAAGTTTTCGTATCACCTTACATAAACCTTGTTTTCTAAATAACCCCACAAAAAGAAATCTAAAACTGAGAGGTCAGGGGATCGTGGTGGCCATCGAACAGGTCCGTGTGTTCCTATCCATCTTCCAGGAAAATGGTCGTTAAGCCAGTTTTGACTTATTCTGGCATTGTGGGCTGGAGCTCCGTCTTGCTGGAAATAAATCCTATTTAGTTGAGCCAAGGGAACATCATCCAAAATTCCTAATGCGTCTTCTAGGATTCGCACGTAACCAATCGAATTCAGATTTCCTTCATATATTTGGTAAACTATTTTTCGGTTGAAAATAAAACAGGAGACATTGAATCCAAATCTGCCCTGACGCTCCCTAGGAAAAATAACATGGTTGTTTTCTTGACTCCAAAATCGCGTGTTGTGTCTATTTAAAATCCCTGAACTAGTAAAATGTGCCTCGTCTGACCAAATAATCTTTTTTTCAAAATCGATATCTTCTGCCTTCATATTTATAAACCAATTGCAGAACTCCAATCTGCGCTCTGCATCACCAGGATGCAGATGATGCACAAGTTTGTATTTATAGGGTTTGAATTTGTGCTTTTTCAAAATTTTCTGCACTTTGGTTTTCGGTACACCCGCCTCTTCGTCTATTTTCCTGCAAGATGTTTCAGGAGCTGTCTGAACGAGGGCTAAAACGTTGACCTCAGATTCTTCGTTGTCTTTATTGTAAGTTCGCGATCGAGGCTTGTTAAAAGATCCATATTGGCAAAGATTATTTTTAATTTTTTGAAAAATTCTTTTTTCTGGTTGTCTTCTCTCGGGATATCTAAGATAAAATAAAGCGAACCAATAAAGTCAAAATGCAGGAAGATAAAAAAGAACTAACCTGTTCAGATAAAGCTCTGCCGCCTGATCTGCATCTTCATTAGACAATATAAAACACGCGTTCATATCATATTTCTCAAAATATTCAAATTTTTGATTCTGAGCCATATTAAAAACAATAATTATAATAGACGTCAAGAAAAATTTAAACGCAATAATGCCAAAAATGACAGCAGTAATGGCTGCCTGACCATATTTTTGTTGGCGTTGCCATGGCTACCACAGCCACCTTCTCTTATTTCGATTGATCTGCTATGCCATAAATCCGTTTAAAGAAAAATGCATTTTTTCATGTTATTTATGAAAATAAATATGACTTAATGTATGTTTTTGAAAAGCTCTCGACACGAAGAATAAGATGAAAAAATAATATATAGGGTCTCCCATTTAAAAAATAGTAGGTTATACCAATATGTCAAAAACTATGACTCTCAGCAAAAATCTGAGTATGCCACTGAATTTTACGTGAAAAAATCTATAAATACCAGTTGTAACATTTTAAATATATTTTACGATAGCTGAGTTACAGGGGGTGTCCGAAAATGACAAATTTTTAAAATCACCCTGTAGCACGGAAACTAAAATGGTTAGGGCAAATCTGTTTGCGGCCTCTTTAGTTTCATCGAAAAGTAGCACGGTGTCGCGAAAACCGCATCTCTCTATCTCTACTCATAAGCTGGAAACCCCGTAAAACCTACGAAAATGGGACACCCTGTACTTAACAACTAACCTAGTGGCTCCGATCCACCTATCTAAGAAGACATCCATAATAAAATGTATCAATCAATTTGTTTTTCAAGTTTCTAAATTAGTGAGCTAATGACTCTATAATAAAAGAGCGCTCTGTAGATTTTAAATACTAGATTTATACATAAGAAATAATAGATAAATTTCTTAGCTGTGTAACGTATAAACAGCGAATGTATTACATGAGAATGACTCTATAGTAAACCAGCACTATACTAATAACCGCGCTCTTTTAATACAACGCCTTTTTATCGGGCGGGATTTTGTTACAATCCATTTTGTGTTAAAAGCGCCTTTTTTGAAACAACGCTATTTTCTTACCGCGTTGTTTTACTACACACCCTTTCATTACGCACCAAATTCAAATATGGGTCTTTTAATACTGCCGTTTTAATATAATCTCATTTATTTATAATGTTCTATTACATTGCAGAGCCTAAAAATCAAATTTAAAATTAAGCGATAGCATAAGATGTGCCCAAACACTCCCTAAGGAAATTCATCCGCTTCTTTAAATTATAACTAAAGTTATCAAAACCAAAGAGACCATCGCAAGGAATTGTTACTTAACAAAATGAATCCAGTCCGCTTATAAAATAAGCATTTGTTATTTCTAATAACATCGACTCTGTTATTCTAAATATCGATTAATCGAAAAATTTAATTATAAAACAAAGAAGAATACTTATTGGAAGCACATAATTCATAATATGTGGCCGCATATGAAAAAAGACACAAAATAGCCGTGAATGTTTATCTTAAGAGTGAAAGTTCTGAATTACATTCCTTAATTACATATTATCGCATTTTAGTATCGAAATATCTCCCCTTTCCTCGGGTGTCTAGTGCATTTCATAAGCAGCATTTAAAGCTTGTGCCCAACAAAATAAGTATTATTTAGCAATTTAACACGCATAACCAACGTTTGTTATAAAATTGAAAGTAGAAAAAATAACATTTTGTTTTGAAGATTGCTGCATGTCTTCCATACCCATTATATTTACCCGAAGTCCACCCTGTCCAGAGTAGCAAAGAGTAGTTTAAATTAGCTTATAGGTTGTAACCAAGCTACCCAATAATTGGGTCAGAAGTCACGATCTGAGTCGCCTTTATTTCCAAATATGTTATTTATTTTTTAGTCTTCACTGATTTAATAATTTTTTCCAAATGTTCTTTCTTCCACCAAATGTATTATTAAAGTACTCACATTGCTGCTGTTAATAATTGATAAACTAACGACAGGCACCTCTAAGCGGATTTTTTTCCGTGACTCATATGAAAATGTATATAATCCGCATAGTGAAAATTCCCTATTTTTCACGACGTGAACGCAACACTGTCCGAAACAATATTTTGACAACAACTGAAGGAGTCACACTACACTAGTTCAAACAATGTCGGAAAAACCATACTTTTGAATTTGTTGAATTAAATTCGTAACAACATATAGTTGGTTCAAAACTATTTTTTGTTTTTTTTCGCAACAATTAAAACCACAACACAAAAACAATAAATAAATTCATTACCTGATAAGTTGAATAGGCAGTCTTAAGTTCTGGGTTTATGATCAAGGTACCCGAGTAACGACACTGGAAAACATCTGTTTTCTGGCCGTCTCGGGGGAAAGTCTACCCCCGACTCAGCAAATCTAAAAATAAAAAACTAAAAGAATTGTGTTTAGTATTTGGTTATGTCTGATATAACGAAACATTTTAACTTTATAAATAAATTCTTCTGTGAAGCTGTTTAGCGACTTATAAAAAAATCGCTTCATGTGAAAACTGTCATAGATGACAGGTCCTAACGGCAAAACTATATGCGATGTAATCATAAGTAAAACTGAATTTGGTATGCTTTTTCAAGAACTCTTGGTATATGTTCTCGTAATTGTAATCGTTTGTGCTCTTTCTCAGCTGGCACTAAAGTAGCTATAACTGTTTCCACTATTACTCTTTAAGAGTTTTTTCGTATTTATTACTAATAATCGTACTATATATCAATAAACACTTTGGGTTACACGTTTTTAAGTATTAATTTTTTCCATGTAAAGTAATTATATAATAACTATTGCTATGCAACTAATTACGGAATTGACTCCAAGGTTGTCATTTCTTTTCCGTGACATATTAGTAATTATTTAAAGTTACTGATTCTAATCTGTTTACTAAATTACAACTTTTAAGTATCAGTAACTTCCTGGACCTTGCAGAATCTGCTCCATTACGTTCAAATGTACTCCTATAAAGTATTGCAGTAGTCGTTGCAGAGTAGAAAAGGTTATCGTCTAATGTTACTTTAAACTGGCTATTACCAGTGTCAGTCGTTATTCTTCTGCTGCAACTTTGAAGTAAGAATTACAGTAATTATTTACTACAAGTAAACTATTACCTCTTGTATTTGAGATTCCGGAAATAGGAAGCGCTGGTACGAGATTCGGTCGGTGATTTTATAAGGACAGTGGCAACAATAGAGTAACCAATTTTTTGTTGGTTCGGCCATATTGCTGCTAAAATCACTTTGTTTGCTTTTCGCCTACCTGGGTTTCTTATGAGGTTTGTTGTTTGGGTGTATTTTTTATTAGTTTTACTGATTATTGAAGTGAATATTGATTCAAACAATAAGTTCTGAACCATTGGCCATATGGAGAAATGTATTCGTGATGAATTTGTAAATGACTATGTAAATGTTTTAAGTTTAAGTTTATTCCAAGAAAAGTTGTTAAATATTGCACATTATTATATTTTGTTTTATTTTCCTGATATATTGTTTGCAATATTGTTTCATGTCTTAGTTTATGTTTTACTTCATTTTGCACCTAAATTTAAGGTAGATGCTCTCAAAGATTAGCAAAAAAGAAACTTTATTTTGTAGGCCTTCTTCAGTACATATTACTTTACTAAATTCACTTGGCAGACAACTCTCATTAATCGCTTGCACAAATATTGTAAAATATTAACATAACTCCACATTTACAACAGACACTGACAAAGGTTGTCAATGTAAAGGCGAGAAATTTAGATTTCAAATTTTTTTGACGTTTATTTTTGTAAGTATAAAGATTAAAAATGCATACGATTTAAACATCACGTTAAATAAAGAATCACTCTATATTATAAGATATATAATGATAATTACTATTTAAACCAAAGTCCACAATTACATTTTTGAGACTTAATTGACTAATATGTTTAACCAAAATCTATTTTTTTACGACTATCAGCATATTCACCAGAGAAATTACCTGCGTTTTAATTTTAGGTCCTTAGGGTAGCTAGAAAACTAAGTGAAACGCATGTATTCTACCTAAAGAACCAATAACGTATCCTATACGCTCTTCACCATATTCCCAATTTGAGTGTTTGTAGGTGCCATAATTTGTTTGTATTAAAAAGAGCCATACATATTTTCAAAGTTAATTAAATAAAGAGCGAGATAAGGAAGTAACAAATAGAACTACACAATTCCGTACTATCTACTTAATAGTCAAAGTCACAATTACATGTTATTCACGAAATAGTTACCCTAGAATTGTTCCCCATTTTAGTGATGACTACGTAGTCTCAGCTTAAACAGAACGTGGCGACACCAAGTTCCGGTTACTTCAACGAAAATACTTGTGGTAACAATGACATGATTAAATGTGCTACTTGGGTTAGGCAGGAGTAATCGATAAATATCACTAAACCGACCATCTGAGCGGAAAAATCGGCGAGTGGGAATAAACGACGGAAGGCCTTTTTTACCACGCATTATCGATGTTGCCCAATGCTAGTACCTAATCCAATTTTCAAAGTCTGGTTGATTGATTATAAAGCCTCAACAGCTTGCTGTGAGTACTTGTAGTTTGGCAGGCCTTTTTTATATTGCTATTAATTAAACCTAATAATAATAATATGCTATGTATGCACTATTCACTACAAATGTGTATTTTATTAAATAATTATGCAGTTACGGAAACCTACCAAATTTAGTTTTATTTATGATTACATCATAAATATTGTTGCTGCTTGGCGTCTTTCCAAGAATTTTCTTTACGTACTTTCAGTTTTTTTATAACCCGAAGAACCTCTTCTCAATAGAATTTATTAATAAAGTCAACATTTTCCGATCATTTAAAATGGTGCCAAAGGTTATTAAACATTTAAAATATACATTGTAACATTTGTATATCATAGATATCGAGCCCAAGTGTGAAAAGCAGTCGTGAGCAGATTAGTCTGCATGCTATAATAGGCAATTTTCTTAACTATTTTTTATTTAATCCATATTTACCATATATTTTTGAAGCTATGGAAAAGCTAAAATGCCCCTCTCAAACCAAGATTTTTTCTGCTTCAGAATTGGTAAAGAAAATGTGGTTAGATGCAAAATTAATAATTAGATCATAAAGCTTGGTTACACCTCTGTAGTTATTTATGTGATTGGAAAGTCTATCCTTCAAATTCTGTTCTTTTAACAATTAAAGCAATCACATAAATTCCAAAGCCAGTAAGAAAAATAGTCTAAATGAAATATGTCTGTTGCAGGGTCCGACAGGGTTGCGCGGATTTCCGGGATTTCCGGTTTGTTTATTTTCATTTGTTTTATTGCTTTCGGTGATGGAAAATGAAATATTTACCGGTGGTGGATTTAAATGGGCACTAAAGTGCTTTATTAAACGAACTTACCGCTTGTACTGGTTGGACGGTTCGATTTCATATCTATTTCCGCTTTAATGTTTACTTATGACTATTATATTTATTCGTATTAAATTAAATAAAAAACATTTATTACAAGAATCAAATGAAAAACTTTAAAGTGTCCTAAAAAATGCACAGAATCTTGTATTAAAAGTTGGCAGATATATTTTTGAGGCCTAGAAGGCTTTGTCACATTGACAGTTTAAAAATGGCAATTCCACTGAAGCACTACACTAGAGAGGAACAGCGTTCTGTTCGTTTCTTGCACAGTGAAAGCGTTAATTCATTGATACTTATCGTAGAATGAAGCTACAATGTGAAAATGCATGTTTGACACTCCAGTAAATATACGAATGCAGGAACAAATTTAAAAACGGGCTCATTTCCGTAGGTGACTCTCATCGATCTGGTCAAGCAAATTGGGTTGTGACTCCTGAGTCAATTTCGGTAGTTGAAGCCTGAATGAAATCGCTACAGTTTTGAAAATGAGTTATGGTTCTGTGAACGATATCCTCAATTTCTGTAGTGTCAGCAAGATGGGTGCCAAAGCAATTGACCACAGAACTGAAATAACGACGCGTTGATGTTTGTGAAGAACTTTTGAGTCGGTATAAAGTAGAAAAATACACTTTTCTGACAAGGGCAGTGACTAGAGATAAGTCGTGGGTGCACTATCATTAACTTGAAACCCCGATAACAAGCAAATAATGGCGCCACCTTTCTCTTGCAACACGTGCCTCTGCAGCGACTATCCAAGATTTGAAATTTGTGTGTCTACCATATCCTCTTTATTCCTCTAACGTCATTCTATTCTAAGCGATGGTCATATATGTAGTCAACTTAAAGAGGCATTAGATGAAAAAAAATTTAAAGTAATGGTGGTACACACGCCCAAAGCATTTTTTCTTCGGTTATTGAAGCACTTCCAAAACGATAAAGGAAGTGTATAGAATATAATTGAGAATACGTCAAAAAATGACTGATTTTTAACATTGCTTTAATAAATTTTGTTTAACAACATTTTTAAGGTTTTGTTTTGTCTCTGCCTCGTATAAACTGCTCATCAAAAAGAAGGGCAAAAAAATTTACCTGACATCAAATTTTTTGCCAGCCCTTCCGAAATTTCTTGACCGATTTCAATAAGCTTTTCGAATTCTAGAAGTTTGTTTCATATAAAGTCATACCTCGGAATGATTTATTATGCTAATTTTTTTTCAACATGGTGCAATTTCTTAAAAAAAGGTTTTACTCGTTATAACTTATTGATATTTTAAAACATATTTATTGCTTTCTAACAAAAATAGCGTTTTTTTAAATAGCTAATTTTAAGGGGAAATAATGAAATGTGGAAATTTATAATTTACTAGTGCCACAATTGTTAATGATACTATGGCACATTCTAAGAAAATTATTTTTGTACGGGACCTTTCAACTTATGTCGAGTGTCCTAAATTAGAGTTCGATCGAAGTAAAGTCTTATATAATTGTAAAACTCAAAAATTTGATTAATTATAATAATAAAATATGCAAATATACAAGTTACTAATGCCACATTTCTATTATTAATGAAACTTTGGTTCATTATAAGAATATTATGTTTATACAGAATCTCTTCAACTTAATTATCTGTATCTCAAAATAGAACTAGATCGAAGTAAGGTCATTTATGTAAGTGTAAAACTATCAAACATTTCATTAATTTCATCAAGGGTTTTACGTAGAAATAAACACCTATGTTTTAGTGGAGTAAAAAACGGGGCAAAAGTCGCTTCCTTCTCGATTTTTTTTTTGTGTTAGAACACACCGATATATACCTCATTTTATTAAATGGATCATTATACATACGAAATCACAAAATATTACTTTTTTACGGTTTCGGCTTTTTTTATTTACAAAAAACTGGAATAATTATAATTTTTTTAAAATCGTGTTTTTTTATGTTTCCCCTCGTATAACTTCTTACCTAATTAAGCTATCGAGTCGATTTTTTTTTGACTTAAAGAAGACATTTTGGCGCTTCTTCCCATGTAAAACATGATAGCTATTATTTATTTTAAATATGGCTAAAACATCGATGACCTTGAAACTTTAAAAATTATGTAATTAAGTGTTCACTAATCGAAAAAAATTTTTGTTTTTGGAAATTTTATATAACATGCAGGAATAAAATGTAGAAAAAATTTCAAAAAAGTTTTTAGTAGCAAAATCGTTAGTGTAGCTTTCATACTTTAATTGCTACGATTTTTTAAAGTGCGCGAAATTTAAAATTTTGTTTATAGTGGAGTAAATAATGGGTAATTTTGTATCGTTTTTTTTTAATGAGCTTAGAACACGATCAAACCTATTGGATATTGTTAGCCACATCATTCTAGACTTGAAACCTGAAAATATGACCTTTCTTCCCTGTTTAGACTTTTTTTTATTTACAATAAACTGTGAAAATTTAAATTTTTTTAAAATCGTGTTTTTTTATATTTCACTTGTAATATATTCTTACCTAATTAAGCTATCGAGACGATTTTTTTTACTCAAAGTAGACACTTTGGCGTTTCTTTTCATATTAAACATGATAGCTGGTTTTTATTTTGAATATGGCTAAAACGTCAATAATTTTGGAAGTTCAAAAATTATGCAGGCAGGGTTTCATTAAAAGATTTTTTTTTGTTTTTGGAAAGTTCTTATAACATGCAGTGAAGAAAATGTAGACAAAATATCAAAAAAAAAGTTTTTGGAACCAGAATCGTTAGTGTCACCTGTATAGTTTAGGCGCTACGATTTTTTGAATCGTGCGATATTTAAAAATTTGCTCATTAGTCGGTTAATCTAGAGCGACAAATATAATCGGATCGCCCAGGACGGGACGAGGCAGTGTTTATTTACTTAATATCATAGCTATACAAGCGTCACTAAGTTATTGAGGATTTTATATACTAGGAAAAGTTTTAAATTTCGCGCACTTTAAAAAATCGTAGCACCTAAAGTATGAAATCTTCACTAACGATTTTGCAAATTTCCAAAAACAAAAATTATTTTCGATTAGTGAAAACGTGTTTACATAATTTCTCAAGTTTCAAGTTCATCGATGTTTTAGCTATATTTAAAACAAATAATAGCTATCACGTTTTACATGGGAAGAAGCGCCAAAATGTCTGCTTTAAGTCAAAAAAAAATCGTCTCGATAGCTTAATTAGGTAAAAAGTTATACGAGGGGAAACATAAAAAAACACGATTTTGAAAAGATAATAATTGTTCCAGTTTTTTGTAAATAAAAAATGTCGAGATTGCAAAGAAAAGTAATATTTTGTGATTTGGTATGTACAATGATCCATTTAATAAAATGAGGTATATATCGGTGTGTTCTAACGCAAAAAAAAATCGAGAAGGAAGCGACTTTTGCCCCGTTTTTTACTCCACTATTTTTGAAAACAAAATACAATTAGAATTAATTTTTTGAGCACCATCTAAAGAACTTCGTTTATCTTATGTCACATGCAATTTACTGAGTAGAATTTGAACCATGTACAGGGTGTCACGTTTTCGTTGTTTTTAATGAGGTATTTTTCCTATTAGTAAAGATAGAGGGTTCCGGTTTTCGCGACGATGTGCTACTTTTTTGTGAAACGAAAAATGACCCAAACAAAATTTTCATAGCCTTCTTCGTTTTTAAGATACAGTGTGAAATTGTAAATATTGCATTTTTGGACCCTCCTCGTAATTCGGTTGTTGTTTAACTTATCGAAGACTCAAACTTATAATTTTTTAAATAGGACACCCCATATATTTTCATTTTATATTATTCAGCTCAAAATAAGCTTCTCGAAAATATATAATAGTATATACTTTTCTCTTCGAATCGCTCAGTAATTTGCATTTTTTCAGAGACAGACTTTTTGGTAGTAGGCTGGGATTGCCTAAACAAAACAAAAGAAAATGGTTGTCATGTTAATTTTGTTGTTTGTTTGTTTAATGGCACTGGATAAACCAACTGGCCAGCATCTCTCTTTGTAATCAGAGAAATTTGCATAAAATGTACTGAGATATATTTACAATATTTTGTCTAAATTTCCTTAATTCTACAAAAACAGTAAGTATTTTTTGTCTTTTGAATTTATTTTTGTTTAATTTTAATTAATTTGTTCTTTTTTTATAAATGTTACTTTTCGTTCTGCTTTAAGTTTTTTGTTTTCTTTTTTATTTTTTTTTGTTTTTTTTTTAGTTTTTTTATGTTTCAATATTTTTTGTTAGTTTTTTTTTCAAATAATTTAGATATGGTACACTTCCGGGTTTCCTGACGAAATCAAACAATCAGGGTTATAAGGGAATGGAACAAGGTTAACAAGGCTATTGTATAATATTTCAGTAAAATTCCTATGTCTATAACATCTTAATATATAATGCTCTAGATCTCCCAATTCCCCGCATTCGCAGTACTCTGTATCTTGTATTCCGATTTTTTTCATGTGCTTGGGATACAGTGCATGATAATTTTTTCAACGTGAAATAATTCTTATAAAATACCTATCAGATTCGATGATAAACCATGACCTTTTATTAATTCTAGGAAATAATTTTTTGTAAGCAAGACCTTTATCAGATTCAACAAAATTATTTTGCCAGTTATTATACATTGCATTTTTTGCAACGCTGAAAACATCTGTGTACGGAATTAGAAAATTATTGGGAATGTTATCCATTTCAGTAGCTTCTTTGGCGAATTTGTCTACAATTTTATTTCCTAAAATTCCTATATGAGCCTTAATCCAAACTAATGTAACAATTTTATTTCTTTTTTTTTTAATTCTACGTGTGTACTAGAAGTACTGTCAAGTAATTTAAATTGCCTGTGAAAGTGCCTATTTTTGTAGTAATAGTACCGTTCAGAATAGAACCGTCAGTAAAGATGTGTTCAGCGTTTGACCAAACTGTATTAACGTCTGCCAAATACATGATTTTTAGAATATGTTGATCCATATTTATGTAATTTAGTATAACTCTTGGAATGTTTTCAAGATAGCATCTTCAAGTTCAAATTGCTGCAAAATGGAAGATGCATAAATGTTTTCTTTGGCTTGTGTAATCCAAGAGTAACTTGTAACTAACAAAGGGCTTTTTTTTATCTCCAATAAGCATGAGTGAAATTTAAAATAGTGCGATGATGTATTCTTCCTACTAACTCGCTGTTCTTAGAGATAAGTTTAAAAATAAGCTTATCACTCAGAAAGTTCCTTCTCAGTGTCAGTGGAGGCTCCCCTGTTTCTGCTTCCATAACTACAATCGGTGTACTCCTTAAGAATCCGACGCTTTGTCTCAGGGCTTTATTTTTTACCTATTCGATCTTTTTCAGGTGGGTATCTGCTGCTGATCCATAGAAATGGCTTGCATAATCCAGTATAGATCGAATATACGCTTTGTAAAATATGAGGGCAATATTAGGATCCGATCTCCATTTTTGGTGTGTGAAAACTCTAAGAATATTTACGCCATTTTCTGCTCTTTTGATTAAGTATTGGATATGATCCTTCTATAGTAATTTTTTGTCCAATATAACTCCGAGATATTTTACACTGTTTTTATATGGAATTTGGAGGTTTTCCGCTATTGTTATCATATTCGGAGTTGCTGTACGTTTCCTTGTAAATGTGCATAGAGTCGATTTGTCTGCTGATAAATTGAGGCTAATAATTGATAAATTGTCATGTTAAATAAATTACTTCTCAAAAACCGTTTTGAAGCTAGATTAGATAACCGCAACAATTATTTTAAAGTTTATAACAAAAAATGGCTAAAAACCAAACGTTTTGCAATGAAGAAAATTGCGTCTTGTTGCTCTTCCTTGCACAATCTAACGAATATGTTAACGAGGTTTCGGAACTATATTTATTAAGGTACCTAAGCTTAGCATTCGTCGTATTTTGTAATAAATACATTTTTATGAAGCTGTTGGCGTTTTAAACATAGGTATCCAGAACGATGACAACCCTGTGATATTACATTTCTTAAAATGAAAAAAAATCTAGTTGATTTCGGATCTTTCTATAAGCCGCGAAGCAAAACCTATAACAAGGAAAACGAGGAAGACTTAGTTAATGTTCTGGCGTCCATTGATGTAGATCCTTCGAGTTCTTGCAGAAAATCCATCAGAATGTTGGGGTTCCAAAAAGCCGGGTACAAAAAATGTTAAGGAAACAACTGTGACTGGATCTGGTATGCGATAATGACCCTGACTATTGTAGAAAAGTAATATGGTTCGATGAGGCATATGAGGGGTCTAGATGCAAAACGCGACATGTCCAAGTGATACCGTTTTGAGAAAAGCGGGAAAAACTTACACCGCCAAACTTGACATATTTTGTAAAATTTAAATGGCGTGGCAAATTTATACAACATATACAAATTATTCTACACATTTTTCAATAATTGTGGAAATAAAGTTTGCAGTTGTCGCGTTTTGCAATTGACTGATGGACATGTCGTGTTTTGAATTTAATTTTAATATAATTTTTTAATTATTTTTCAAGTACCTACCTAATTTAATAATTTTAATAGGCGAAAAAATTTTAAACACCTTACATAGAATAAAGAATTTTTATTAAGAATCATACAAAAAAATATTAAACAGTAACTTCGTCATCATTATCGTTATCCACTGCTTCATCTACTTCTTCTGCATTTGCATAATCCTTCTTCAAAACTTCTTGCAAGTACCTTAGATTCTCATCACTAACCCATTCTGCCCCATAATGAGTTTTCAATAAATTGGATATGCTTTTTATTTTATCTTCTTTAATTTTCACACCAATGGATACCTCCTTTGGTTTCATTGCTTCAATTTTTTTCCCCTTCCTATAAATGCCTTTTGCCTCCCCTACGTTAGATCTATACACAGGTTCGCCTCTCATTAAAACCATTCCAGATTTATTTTTGGTCATAATAAATCTTTTTGAGGGCTTAAATTTAAAATGCCACTGGGCTGTTGGTTTCAAAATTTTCTGTGTTTCTGATTTCCAATCTAAAACTTTGTAGTCATGTCCCAGTTTTAAAACTTTTGCTCTTTTTTCGATTATGTTTTCATACACCTCTGGGCTTGTTATTTCTGAAATGCGTCTGATTTCTTTTTCTATATTTCCGAATACTCTGTCTGGAGGAATAAAGGAATGGCCCACTATAGGGAAAATGACCTCGACTTGTTGGATATGTTTAGGTGCTAATGTGGCGAACCAAAAGCACAGCATGCCAATAAAAATCGAATTCTTGTTTTGTCCGCCACATCCATCACAAACCAGACGAACAGTTTTTTGCTGCAGATTAAATTCATAATTATTTAAAGTATAGAAAATTGCGGATGCTATTTCGTTTGATCCTTTTGGCCGTTCAAGTTCTGTCCATACATAGCATCGAACGTTTTCTGCAGACAGTGAAGCCTTTGAGTTACCAATAACAACTCCAAAGTTGTAAAAATTCACTTGCATCGAAAAATAAGCTTGCTGATCTGGTAACTTGGGAATTTGCAGGTTCTTTTGACAGTCGAAGGAAAAGATTACTATTGAAGGGTCATTTTCTTTTAAAAAGTTATAAAAGCTCTTCGCCTGTAGTTTGTGAACCTTGTAGTTTGTAACTAAAGATTGAATTGTTGTTGGATCCCTGCTCTTTTTGATTTTTCTTTATATTGCAAACACATAGAACATACGTCAGTTTGAGGAGTCCCAAAGCCAACATTGTAATGCTTATTGAAGTAGTTTCTAAAAAAACATTCTTTAACTTTCAAGTTTTGAGGAGCCTGATCAATGTACATTTGAAAAAGTTTTTTTATGTTTAAATCGCAAGGCAAATAAATTCGATATGGACTATCTGAACGGCAGTAATGGCTTTCCGTACATTTTAGGGACTCTATAAAAGCCTTGATTGCATTTTTCTTCTCAGTATTCTTATCTTTTATCCGATCCCCACCCCTGGTTTCTTGCGGAAATTGTCCTGATTCCTTAAACTTCTTGAGTAAGCGCAAGATTCTGTCTTTTTTCACATTCAAGATCCCTAAGAACGAATCTCTGCATACTTTAATTTCGGTTCCATCAACTTTTTTAACGTGATATTCAACAGTAATACTTTTTGGTTTTGTGGCTACTTCATCGAATTCTTTTTCGTTTTGTAATCAAGGCTTTGCAATAGTATAAAATAAATTTGTCTTGATCGTTTTTCTTCTTACTTAAATAAAACAATTTGTGGAACTCTTTTATGTCGTTCATTGTAAGAGACCAACAATTATAAGGTGTCTTACTCCACCTCTATGACCACATACAGGAAATACTGGTAAACCTTTAGGTGAGTACCTGAAACAAATGCATTTTGTTTTAATAAAAACCGACCATTAACAACCTACAAACTTTTAAATTCCATGATTTTTTTGGGCTTACAATTATTTTGGTGACGATATTTAATTATCAATCAATAAAGAAATGAAACAAATGCATTTTGTTATAATAAAAACCGACCATTAACAACCTACAAATTTACGAATTCCAAACATAAACAAAAAAGTTAATACAGCCCGTTCAAATTAAAATAACATACCTAGCATTCTTAGCTTTTTCTCTTCCACATTGTTCAGTATTCCTTGCTCTTTTCCTTGCTCGATTCTCCGTATCCGGTGTAATATTTTTAGATTCTTCGTCCATATTAATAACTATTTTTAATTATTTTTCTTTTCTTTAATAATAACAGGATATTCACTCACTAAACTAACATTAGGTAGTTTTAATGTTTACACACTAAAACGCAATGACATTGACAATACTTACAAAACGCATGGCCGCTATCACGTGGTTGCGTATAAGCTTTATCATTGGTTTAAATGGACATGTCGTGTTTTGAATCTCAAAAAAGTATCGGACGTCGCATTTTGCATCTCACTATGATTTTGTAATATAATATAAGTAGGCTAACGTCGCATTTTGCACTTGAGAACAAATATTCGCAGATAGAGTTTTTCACGGAGAATTTTGCAGCATAAATATGTCATTTTTGAAAAAAATTGGACATGTCGGGTTTTGCATCTAGACCCCTCATATATAAGTAGCGCCGGAGTATAAAGGCATAATTCTAGATACTGGTCTCAAGAAAACCAGCATCGAATATTTGGGTTTAATATTTCTTGTTTCATATTGGGTTCAAAAATAATTTATCGTATATACCAGGGGAGCTTAGATACAGATCGGTATTTCCAAATACTGGAACTTATTCTACCGGAATTACTCGATGATCTGCCTTTGGCCTATTTACTCGACATATATTTTTAGCAGGACGGAGCACCTGTTCATAATTCCGGTAGAAAAAGGCAGTATTTGGAAAATAATTTTCTTGGAAAGGGATAGGGACCAATTGTCCTGTAAGATGTCCGGCGAGATCGCCAAATCTCTCGGTTTTGGATAACTTCCTGTGGAGTACTTTAGAAAACAAAATATATAGGACAAGACATGATACCTCAGCCGATTTAATAAACGCCACAAGACGGGCATTCAATGAAATGCAACGAACCGTTAGTATTTTCAATGCCTTAAGAAAAATACGGAAATTGTGTAGGTTTTATGTAAGGCGAAATGGACATCATCTCGAGCAATATCTTTAGGGTATAGACTTAGTTTCCTGTTTATTTTACTGATTTTTAGTGGTAGGATTAGTTTTTGTTGTTGTTGTTGTTAGTTGCTGTTTAGAGGTATTTGAGGTAGGATTATTAACATGTTCATTTTATTCAATTAATAATACTTTTCAAGATTAATGGAATCACAGGTTTAGCAGCGAAAAATCAGCTAATAATTATTCCTTTTATTATAAAACCGACTTTGAACTTCTTCAAGGCAACAGGCTAAAATTTTAACAATGTAAGATAAATAATGCTATGATAGTTATTACAAATCTACTTATATTTTATATTATAATTATTGAATTATTAAATTGCTAAAATTTGAACATTTCTTGTAAAATAGTGTAAAACAAGGATATACAAGGTAATAATTTATTGTAGAATTTTTGAAAAAATTCTTGTTACTATAAATAAAATATACCTGAAAAATGCATTTGTTCTGTAAGCAATCTCAGCCTACTACCAAAAAGTAAGTCTATCTCTAAACAAATGCAAATTACTGGGCGATTCGAATAGAAAAGTATATACTATTATATATTTTCGAGAAGCTTATTGTGAACTGAATAATATAAAATAAAAATATACAGTTATATCTCAAAAACGACAGCTTACATAAAAAATCTGACTACGCCACTGGATTCTACGTGAAAAACTGTATCAGAGTCAGTTTTTACCTTTTTGATGAGTTATACAACAACCGAAATACGAGGGGTGGGCCAAAAATGCAATATTTTCAATTTCACACTGTATCTTAAAAACGAATAGGGCTATGAAAATTTTGTTTGGGTCATTTTTCGTTTCACAAAAATGTAGCAAGATGTCGCAAAAACCGCAACCGCACTAATAAGAGAGATACCCCATAAAAACAACGAAAACGAGACACCCTGTACAGTTGGCGTCAGATAAATCCGTACGCTGTCAAATGAGTTTAAACTCATTTTACGATATTTTGGTAAAAGGATTTCTATTTTACCTGTTATCTAGATTACAACCATATGGATTGAATGGTTTTAAAGGTATATCAAGATTTTTGTACCTATTTGAAGGATTTATTTTAAATTAGGTATTTTCAAACACACATTAAATTCACTAATGGCAAAAATAGCAAAATAAAAAGAACACATTAAAAAAGAAATTATAATAAATAGTTTTTATAAATAACTGCAATCTATCTATTATCAACTAAGAGAAACACATTTACAGATTTTAAAAAATGAAGGGAAAGCCTTTTTGGTATAGGGGCAATCAGATTATGGGTATAATATCGAGTGGAGTCTTCCCAAATATTTTCTATCTTCTCCCACAGCTCAATTTCATTTGCCGGTCGGAGATTTGTATTATACATTTGCTTGCCCATATATACCCATATGTTTCTGTGAGATTTAAATCCGAACTTCTACAGAACCCATATAGATATCTAATATTGTTTTTAAAAAATCAATCCTTAACTTTTAATATATTATTTTATTACTAATTATTAATAATATATTTCCATCTGCAGTTCATATCATATAAAATGAATCATAAAAACCCAATTGTTTTAATTATCACTGTCAAAGAAAGATTTAGAGGAAGTTGACAAATTTAATGACGTAAAACCGAACTATTAATTAACATGGTTAAACTCTGATATTGGATTTATAAACTCTGTCGATGCCGCTGTGTTCAACTAATGGATGTTTGATGAAGTTTACAAAATATTTGAATGGCCTTGAACTAAACAGAACTGAACATAAAAGTTTATAAATCCAGCTCAGCTGTCAGCTGACAACTACGCTCTGAAAACTATGTTAACGAAAAATATATTCTTTACTTGGCGCACTTAAAAATTGATTTTATTTAACTGAAAATATAATCAGCAGTAGCAAAACAAATATGTTAAGACTAATTTTTCTATTATTTACTAATGTATATTAATAAAATTGTGTTTGATTGTTTTGGGTTAGCTTTCAGCAATAATGTCTAAGGTTATATTAAAATAAATTGAAATGTATAGTTTTTTCGAAGATTTATGCTTAATATTATCTTAGACTAGCTCTACATTTTAGTCATAACTCATTCGAACTCATTCACAAAAAATCGCCTACTAACAAAACTTTGCTTACACTTAAAACAGCTAAAAATTAACATTCTTCTCTTTTTATTTAGGGTCCAATAGGTTTGGAGGGACCAAAAGGAGAACCAGTAAGTTGAGTTGAATTTTTGTTTAACAAACATGATAATATAAGTTAAATTAAATTAACAGAGTAATAGGCAGATCAATGGTAAAGCATAAGTTCCTATTTAAATATGAGACTCTTCTAATTATTAAAACTATAATTTTAATAAAAGGTGTAATTAACCGTAAGTAAGTAGCTTAAGTAGGCTGCATCTGTTCATCTGTTATGTTTTAGGGCGTTTTTAGTGTAACAGCTTTAACAAAATTGGATCATCACAACAATCATTATTAGAAGTTATGAATATTACCAGTCGAGGCTGATACCACTGATACCATGGCTTATGTCATAATGATTATTTTCAATCCTAATAACATACAAACGTTTCTTTATCTTCTGGCAGCAATTGAGTCAAACATTATGCAAGTTATTTAAAAAAGACTCTAATCAATTTATTATGGTCTTAGGATTATGATGAATCCATTAGAGTTCAGGTCCGAAAAAGTGTACCATTTTGACATTAAAAATTACGATCAAAAGATGTCATTATGACATGCCTTCTGGCGTGTGATTTTGACCATCATTTTTAGTGACAAAATGACAGATTGAAAAAGTTTGCGTCTTGCGTCTTCCGTTTGAGCTAAGCGTTTACGCTGGTCCTTAGCCAGTCTTATAGATTGAAAACGTTTAAGCTTTGCGTCGCCTGTGGAACTAACCTTACTTTTATGTTTATATTGATTGCCTTTTTTGTGTAATGCAATTTTGTCTTGCTTGTTTTAAAATGTATGTGCGTTTTTTAATTTGCTGAAATGGATAATCAAAATCATAGTGAAGACTAGGAATTGTGGACATATTAATGTGCGCTGCAGCTGTAAAGTTGTTGAGAAGGCTGCAAAGAAGGTGGCGTATTCGGCCTGTTAATTGGGGTAGAAAACTCCTGTATATTGTAGTATTTTCTTAAAATTAAAGACAATGCAAGCAGTTTTTTTAAATGGATTATGATGTTATGTATAATATTAATGTCAAATTTATTACGAAGGACGAACGTTTTAAAAGGCTCTCTAAGCCGCTTCCGTTTAAGTTAAAGATCGCCATCTTTTCGACGGCTACCGGAAACTCAAACGGATGGCAGTAACAATATAACCATATCCATTGCTTTACTTTAAGTAAACTTCAAAGACAGCGCAAACTGGGACGCAAGACGCAAACGTTTACAATCTATAACCCAGGCTTAATGAAGTCATTATGATCGGCTGACGCCTCATCTGATAATATTCACGACTAGTCTAATAATGACCGTTATTTCAAGGTTATTTCGATGCTTATAACACAAATTACAACTTTACAAATTAAGGATATGTTCTGCTAATTTTTTTTCAAATTAGAGTAAATATACATTGATTCTTCCACAATAATTTTGCTCATTACTGGCAAGTTTCTTTCTTGATTCGAAGTGTCTTTTAAAAGTCGCTAATAATTCTCAAAAATAATCACAAATGGGTTTGTACCGACTGTTTATACAAATGTAGGAAAAGGAGTATGATAGTGGCGATACCAGGGAATACTTAATTAAAATAGGTCCCCAATTTAGGAGGCGGTTCGATACAGACAACCTTCCCCTAATTTTTATTCACTAAAATATAGAATAACGTTTATCTAACTTCTGACAAAGTGGCAAAACTGATGCTGGACACATAAATGGTACTCCAAATGTACCAAGGGGTGATTCAAAATTCGAATAATGAATCCATTAAAGTACTCAATCCGAAAAAATTACATTAATTTTAACACTAATAATGTATTTATTATATTGTAAAGACGTATTTTAGAAATACTCTCTGTACTTTATCGGTGATAAGTTTATGCATAGTTCAGAACTGCAAATATCACAGGCATATTACATTTTAACTAAACTAAACTAAAAAAAAATATTATCCGGTACGAAATGTCCAATGTTGTGTATGTGTGTGTTGAGTAAATGAGACGTAATTGTAGACCTACATCCCAAAAAAAACGTGTTAAGGGCAGTGGCGGCTATTCGGTGAAAGAAGGTGAAGTGCCTCTTCCCCAAAAAAAAAATGGCAAATTACACACTTATCATCATTATAATATACTAATTTTCAATATTAAATATTTTCAATATGAAATCTAACTCATTTTATTAAAAAATATCAATAATTGCAATGTCAAATTTAATGCATTCGTAGTATTGCCGCTGGCCTTAAAGCAAACCCATATGTGCGCCCACCGCATCGGCAGCAAACTCGTTTGTATCGATTCGCCAATGGAAGAGCCACGTGCGAGCTCGATAAAAATCTTCCAGCGAGAAACGAAAACAATGCCTGAAAATAATGCGATGCTATGGCAACGAGAATATTGCATTTACGAAGACCGCGCCTCTAGGGAATAGCCGCAGTATAACGCTTCCGTTCGTGTTGTATTTAAAGTAGATCGCGACGATCGCGCTTTATTCAGTATTTTATCGGCGGTCTCTTATTCTATACTTTGGAGGAGTGGCGCGTGTGTGGTTGAAAATGAATTCATTTGGGCCCGTTAGTGACATTGTTTGTAGTTTGTTACAAACTCCATTGGAAAGAAGATGATAAAAAGGACCTTTTAATTACGGGTCGACAAACAAGTGTGCTGACAATTAGATCTAAGAACAATTCTTGGTTTTCTGAATTTAAGTGGCTGTGTAGCAGTGGATATTTGCAAAAAATGTTTTGCATGCGATGCCCATTGTAGACCTTTTCTGTCCTACTTTTCTCTAAATAACGCTTCCCCTATTTTTTTACCCACGAGCCGCCACTGGTTAAGGGGTGTATTTTTAGGTATTCCTGTCAAGTTGCGTTAATATAAGATCAGTTTCAGATCTCTGCGAAGTTGAACAAAATAAATATCGATCTGTATTTTCCTAAAAATAGGACACACTTTTGCCTCCATCCATGGACGTAGAAATATTTTGGATCGTACCTATAAGTTAAATAAGAATATGTTTACTATATTTTTATATTTGAGCATCGAGAAATTTAGGCACGACCTGGATATTTTTATTTGCGAAAACAAAATATAGGATAAAAGCATATTTACAGTGACTTAATTTGTTGACATAAATTGAAAAAAGATCTTCTTTCTGGATATATTTAAATTTATTCGATATGAAAAGTTGTCTCTATAGGGTCTTAGAATAATTTGGTAAATTTGCCGGAAAATATGTTACTAAAATAGGCTGATGTTAAAATATGGTTGTTATTTTAGGGTCCTCCCGGAGAGAAGGGTCAAAGAGGTCAAACCGGAAGTGCGGGGATAGATGTCATACAAGCTGTGAAGGTAGTTATTTAATTTTGCATTCCTACCAAACTATAAATAAATATTAACATTTAGAATAAGATATAGGGATATGTTAATTACATATTACAACATAAAATGTACATTTTAGGATACGGTATAGTATTAGTATCCTTCATAGTGGCTCAACTTACGGCAAACTTTTCGAAATATAGGATACATGTCATTGTAGTTCGAGGCTTTATATAGTACTATTAAAAATTTAAAAAAAAATCAATGAACGATGATATATTCGAAAGTGCTTTAGTGATAACTTACAGTGCGTCAAAAATTTCCAAAAAAAAAATTTCCTTTATAACTCTAAAAGCTTTTCTGTGTATTTAACTCATATAATCATTTTGGCTCCTAACTCAAACTGTAACAATTACTTTTAACCATTGGCGGAGATTTCATAAAATACTTTAGTTAATCAGATTAGTCATAATGAAAAGATATATTTTTGTTTACACAGAGCACATGTTTCATACCATACATATCTATAGTTACCATAACTCAACTATTTACGTCTATTTTTATGCGTGACGTTCAAAAATGGTCTGATTCCTTTTTTGAATGCCTTTATAGTCTTTAGTTTTAAAAAAATAGTATACAATTAAAATGCAATTTAAATGTTTATATATTAATATCTCACCACAGAATGTAAAAAGAAATTATTCATATTTGAACATGAACCAGACATTATAAATTACTAAATAAGTGAAAGTCAAGAAGTTTAAATCCTGCGAATGAGGTGGCCAAGTTACTAGACATCCAGTCCTGAGTCCAGATTCTTCTAAAAGTTGGAAACATTAACTAGAAAATCTGAGGTCCTCGTCATGTAGAAGCCATACATTAATAAACCGGCTTATTAATCTTAAAAAAAAAGTTTTCTACTTAACCAAAGGTAATTTTAAAATGGCATTAAAAAATGCAGTTTCAAAGTGTCATAAAAAAATCTCACGTACTGGCCGATTTTCATCCCTCCGTAATCGTTCTTTAACTTCCAATGTTCGAACAATCCTGCTACGCACATGTGTTTATTTATATTATTAAGTAAATATTTTTAATAAAATGTGAGAACAAAGGCCATTAGCTGTAACAATAAGTTTGAACTTTTTCTCAGCTCATTTTTGACGCCCTGTATCTTGAGACACAGCACTGCAATATGTATGTATATAACGCCTATTTATTATTAAGTAAGACTAATTGCAATACTGCAATGTGAGGATTTTAAAGTGTTACATGGCGATATCAGAAAAACGGTTTGAACATTTTTAATGAAAATTTGACGAAGTTAATAGGGAGATAGGGTGTCAGATTTTAAAATATTTTTGACAGTTACCTCCTCTCCACATTTTGAATGGAGGCTGTCATCTTTGAAATGTTAAATCGAATGTATTATTATTTTTCGAAAATTCGATTGTGTGTCAGAAACTACGTAAATGCCTCCAAAATCATTGCATTTGCTTTACTGATTGCCTAGTTACGAATTAAAAAAGAAACACAAAATAACAATAGACCTAGAACTGAATACCTTTAATTAAACAACGCTCGTGCTTAAGAAGCTGTTTAAAATTATGCCCTACTTAAAAATATTTTATGATTCTTGGAGAGTTACGGATGCGATTTAAAATTTGACGGGTTACTAATTTACATGCCTGCCGAATTCCATATTTCATGTTTTTTGGGGTGGTTAGCGGTATTGTGGTGACTTTACTGGTTTGCTAGATCTCCTGATTTACATTTTTTTTCTTATGGGCATTTCTAAAAAGCAAAGTTACTGCAATACCGCTAGCCTCACCAGAAAATATTAAAAATCGAATTTGACAGCCGTGTACATTAGAAACCCCCAAATGTTAAATTGCCTCCGCAACTTCAGTCTTCAGCACGAGCGTTGTTTAATT
The DNA here is from genome assembly GCA_030620095.1 of Kuschelorhynchus macadamiae. Classification (NCBI taxonomy): domain Eukaryota; kingdom Metazoa; phylum Arthropoda; class Insecta; order Coleoptera; family Curculionidae; genus Kuschelorhynchus; species Kuschelorhynchus macadamiae. The sequence continues at coordinate 866,345 of JAUTXW010004862.1, read as the reverse complement.
TATGGCATTCGATATTAGGTCTAGTGTTATTTGGTGTATCTTTTTTAATTCGTAACTAGGCAACCAGTAAAGCAAATGCAAAGATTTTAGGGGTATTTACGTAGCTTTTGACAGACAATCGAATTCTCCAAAAAAATAATACCGTTCCATTTGACATCTCAAAAGTTTACAACCGCCGTTTAAATTGTGGAGAGGGGGTAACTGTCAAAAATATCTTAAAATCTGACCTCTTGTCTCCCTATTAACTTTTTATTAAACAATTTTTACGATATCGCCTTGTTTTAAATTTAAAATCCTCACCCTTTATATATTTTATTCTGTTTTCGAAGGTGTCTTGTTAATTGGGTCATCTCGTATAACTGTTAAAAATAGTTTTAATGTAGTCGTAATTAATGAACCCTATTATATTAATTTCCTGGCACTTTAGTAATAGACACTAAGAAGTAAAGTAGTTTAAACATATTTTCTTCTAAAATAATAAGTTAGGTACCTTCATCTAAACTAGCTTATTTTCATTTAATTTCATTTTTGATAGCCGCCGGGTAGGGTAAGTAGACTGAAGCGTGTTTCAGTTATAATTTAATTTTTTGTTGCAAGTTGTTTTAGATATTTCTAGTAGATTAGTGTGTTTATTATTTATTTTTTTAAATATAAATAGAATAATTCTTTAAGATGAAAATCTGTGACAATATATTTAGACCTAATATTCTGGTAAGCTATCGTTTTCATGTTGCATTCATGTACGTATAAAACATTTTTTTTATTAAAAGCTAGTTGTGAGTTCACGCTTGTCTCCCGACAGTGATCTACCTGGCTGCTTACACTTGCAATTCACACAGCTGCCATCTAACGTTTGCTTGACGAGTTACTCCTAAAATATCGCAGCTTAATGGTTACAGTTTGGAATTTCAGCCTAAAGGTCTTCAGTTCAGTTTTATTTTTGAATTAATTACGTTATTGTTTAATTTATGCTTTGTGGTGTAAATCTTAAATTTAATTTTTTTGATACATTTTGATGGTTGTTACAAAGCAACAATCAGATATTCATACAGTTTATTATGGATATTTTATTACATAAGAGGATCGGTATCAACAGGTTAGCACCAAGGCAGCCGGAGAGCGAAAGCGTTACTGTCGTAACATAGAGGTATTTCGTATAATAATTTGTCATCAGATGTTTTTGGGGAATTCGAGCCCGCTCGAGAATGGCTGTTGCCAGACCGAAAGATGGACCAAAAGCTCATAATTCAAAGTGGAGGTAATATAGCAGCTATTTTTAAAAGACTGCTAATATGCATATATATAAAGGATACCTTCAAATTACTTACCCAATACAAATACTTAATTAAATACAAATATTTACGCCTATGATAAACTTTTTGAAAAAGTTGCAAAACCGTTTCGAGAACAAAGTTTCTGTTTGTGGAAAAGAACTAGCTTTATCTAATTCGTTGAATTATTTGAAAAAATCCGGATAACTCAAAAAAATACAAATTAATCCTGTTTGGTTTTTAATTTACTTTTTTGAGAAGTTTATTAGAAGAAAAATTACAAACTTTTTTGTAGACGGGGAGATCATAAATATTTGAAAAAAAATCATGCTGTTCTTATACAACTTGTATAAAAAATTCACCTATTAATTTGAATTTGAAATTGAAAATTTTTGAAATTTTTTATTCACAAAGAATGTTTTTATTAAATGCCAAAAGGCGCGTGCCTATATCTCTTGTGAGTTTTTAAATATTTAACTTCAAACTTACCCTAATAAAGCTAGTGGCCCATTCTGTATAAACAGCAGTTTTTTACTTTTTTCAAGAAGCTGAGCAACTGAGCACCCGCCTATATTCTGCGCCTATGGTTACAGTGTTTTTGTTATTTTAGGTTACCTTCCTAAGTTAAAACAATCCATTATGCCATTCCTAAATTGAACTTAAATTTATGCTGTATACGTCTAAAACAAAAACCGTCTACTGAGCTTTCGGTTGCCACTAGTACACTACACAGATAAACAAAAGTGCCAAGAAGTCTTGTAAATTATCAGACCGGCGTGGATGCTACGTTATATTCACAAGCATTCGAAAGCTGAGGTCTAATAATATCAGCACAACATGAATTCCAAGATTATGGAAATTACCAAATTTCGCAGTGATTTAGCAATATGAATGAGAGGCCATCATGTTACAAAAGAAGGGCAGCCAAACTTGTATGCAGCTGAAACCCTTTACCAAATAAATACATGTTTGCTTGAGGCAAAAGGTGAGGAAATCCACCTACGTAGGTCTAGTAAACAGATTTGTCTTCTGCCGTTCGTTGAAATTTATAGACAGGTGAAGGTTTGTGAATCACTCAGCCAGGTAAGAATTTAGTCAGGTGCAATTCATAGCTCATTTCGTTTAGTTCTTAAAGTTAGTAAATCTATTGTAATTTTCTAACAGGTGCTAAAATTTTAACTGATCTATTGCTCTTTTATTTTTCTCTCGACGAGCAACTTTCAAAGATTAACTTGATGCTGCTGTAAGCGCTGGATACCAATTTTTTCAGCCTCTGACTCGGCCAATCAAAGATCGCAAAATGCTTATTATTTCGAAAAAAGTGACAGTTGCTTCTTGCACTGAGACGAGAAAGATCATATATATTTCAGCAGATGATGATGTTCCTACAATCGCACATGCTGCGTTGGCAATTCTTGGTGCTTCCAAAGAAGAGACTACTGTAATCCCAGATACGTTGCATTTTTTCTCAGTGAGCCCGTTGGTGGAGATGAGGCTCTTAAGGAGGCACCACACTCTGGCTGCGATGCCGGCGAGGGTCCTGGAAAAAGTGATGATGTAGAAGGACCTGCCTGTTTACCACCTGCAGATAGTTTCCTTCTGTCAATAGCTTAAAATCTAGTGTATATTTTCAGCAACCACGAGAAGCTTATTCCAAAATACATTGAGCTGGAACTGCACTTGCTTTGCATCAACGAACACGTTTTCGGAAGATTCTTAATCTCGACCAGAAGACTGGCCACTGAATGAGTTACTGAAAAGTGCTTAGAGCTGATGAAGCTTTTGTCAAAAAGATCCTAACGAGTATTAATAAAAGAACTGGGATAATTTTAGTTCCACCTTTTCGGCGACATTTCATTTGACTGCAGCAGACATTATTAACCTACTTACCGATACACGGGATTGGAAGAACACGTTCCATGCCATCCAAATGTTTGCGTTCATGAAGCCAATTGTTCCATCTCAAGATATTCTCAAAACAGTTAAAGTGGAAAGTCCCTCAATCATCAAGGTTCGGAGAGTGCCGAAGAAGCACTATCTCTCTCCGTTTGGTTTTCGACATGAGCCTGTTTTTCCGCAACCAGTATACTTGCAGCATAATCAAGTACAACTTATAGAAGCACTGCTGCTCTCCGCCTCAGCTGTGCTTGACTCACAATTACAAGAAATTACCTTTTGTAGAGCGCGATTTAAATATTCTGCAAGAATTGGCTGGACATATAAGCCATTTAGTTAAAAAGAGCCTCCATATTGGCCACAATCCTGTTACTTCAATTCATTTCAAATTCAAAACACATACAACAGATTACACTGTCCTTCTTCGAAACTAATCATGGACAAAGTGAAGGGGATTCTGCCCATAGCTGTATTTCAACAGCCATGACTGCAGCAAGAGACATTTTTACGTACCCGCCCAGTTACCGCCCATCTTAAGACTTACTAGAAGAAATCTGCCTTGCGTCGTTTTTGAAATGAATACAGATTATTTTTTTGATTACTAACAGTGTGCTGAAAAATAAAGGGTGATGGTGAACAAAGATAATGTCAATGTACTAAGTATTAAAAGAAGCTATCTTGATGCCGATTATCAAAAAGTATCATTAATGAGACAACCCCATGATGTGCTGAAACAACCTGTACCTAAATTAAACCTCGGTCTCATAAAACTTTCAGCAAATAAATACAAAGATCTCAATGATTTATGCACTGAACATACAACAGTTGTCCGAGATAAAACCTTTCAACAATTCTTTAAAGACATTCCCCATGAGTGAAATGAACTGTTTTCTTGTATTTTTTTACCATAGTATTTAAGTTTGTTTTCTTGCTTGACCAAAAAATGTTATACCAGGTTTCAACTTCTTGATATATTAGAAATTCTACGTCATTTACAATACTATGACTAAGTATATATTGTAGGCGTACCTGACGTAATAATGTAACTTAAATCTGACAAAGGGGCGTACGTCCATCTAAGGCCGTATCTGCTAAGTACCGCTGGGATTTTCTGAATCATACTCATATACTATTATACATATTATCTTAGCTACTCGATTTTTTTTTTGATATTTTTGCATAGCCTCTGCTATGAAGCTTAATAAACAGTTAAATTTATCATCAAATACAATGGTGAAGAATATACATATAGCATATTCCTAGTTATTATTGTTACGGGATAGTTAAATTAATGTCGAGAAACGTTAATTGGTCTTTATGGTCGGAATGCAGTTGCTGAAATGATTAAACTTTCGGCCGTCTTTGATCTTGTTCAAAAGCATTTTTCGCGTATTTCATATAATATTGGGGCAAAATGAGGCTGTATGTTTTGGACTATGATACTTCTATTTTCTATTCGAAATCGAAGTTGGATCATCCACGACGCATCCAGGCAATATGAAAGACAGTGCATTCAAAAATTCAAATTGCAATTGTGCAAAAACTAATAACTCAAAGCGCTTGGTTTTGGTATGCATAAAGTATATATCAATGACTATTACTTCGCAAAGGACCTTCGCTGAAGCTAGAGAAATAACAGAAACATAAATTGATGAAAATCCTAGAAAACAAACAAACAAACAAACGTGGATTCACTGAAAGGAGCACATTTGTAAATTTGGCCACAAAAAACCCAAAATTCAGGGTAAATTTCTAACGTCTACGTTTGGTAACCGCGCTACAAGTGTTTCAGTTTTATTAAGCTTCATCAGTAGAGCAGTTTAACCGAGTTAAAAGATATAGTAAATTTGTTGAAAATCCTAGAAAACAAACAAACAAACGTGGATTCACTGACAGGAGCCAGCCACACATTTGTAAATTCGGTCAGAAAAAATCCAAAATTTAGGGCAAATCACTAACGTCTCTACAGAGGTGACCTTTGCCACCTGCAGTGACATACAAGTCCAAGGTGATAAATCAAAAGATAAAGATGATGTACGGATGAATTCTTAAAAAGAGAAGGAAAAATAAATCGTGGGCATATCCGCCAAAAAAAAGGTGTGAAGTTTGGTAACCGCGCTATAGGTGTTTCAATCTTATTAGACTTCATCAGCAGAACAGTTTAACCAAGTTAAAAGATATAGGAAAGTTGTTGAAAATCCTAGAAAACAAACAAACGTGGACTCACTGACAGGAGCCAGCCACATATTTCTAAATTCGACCAGAAAAAAAAACCAGAATTTAGGGTACATTTCTAACGTCTCTACGGAGGTGACCTTAGCCACCTGCCGTGACATCCAAGCCTAAGGTGAAAAATCAAAAAAGAAAGATGATTGTGGGGATGAACTTTTAAAAAGAGAATAAAATAAATCGTAGGCATGTCCGCCAAAAAAAAGGAAGGCTGTGAAGTTTGATAACGGCGCTACACGTGTTTCAGTCTTATTAGACCTCAACAGCAGAGCAGTTTAGCCGAGTTAAAAGATATAGGAAAGTCGTTAAAAATCCTAGAAAACAAACAAACAAACGTGGATTCACTGACAGGAGCCCGCCACACATTTGTAAATTCGGCCAGAAAAAACCCAAAATTTAAAGTACATTTCTAACGTCACCTCCGTAGAGATGTTAGAATTGGGATTTTTTCTAGCCGAATTTACAAAATGTGTGGCTGTGCTGTGGCTCTTTAGAAATATAAATTTTCGAATTTTCTTCGATTTTTCGGTTTTTTCTTTTTTTTCTAATAATACGATCAAGTGAATATGATATTGTTTATAATTTTATTCTCTACAATTCATCTCTGTACACCATAAAGATTGCTTTATTAGTTTTGATTTTATAAGCCAAAAACGAAAGAAAACGCAATTCTTGGCCTTAAGTTGCTTTAAACAATATAAAATATATAAACAAATAATAGTTGGGAATGGAAAAACATAATAGAATATTACTATGGGCTATCTTGATTGATAAAGCGTACTCAGTTTCCGGTTACTGTTATTAGCAACAAATCACTAGTTTTTGCTATGTTGATTAATAGCATTTAATGTAATTTTTAACAGTCAAAAACCTGCCTAATCTGTGATAAAAAATCAGTAATGGCTTCTCTCGCCATGAATTCTTCCTTTTATCAAGGAGAGTGATGTATAATCCAATATAGTTTTGCGCGTAGTTATAACTAATATGCTCTACAAAATTACCTTTCTTTCAATAAATAAAAGAATTAATTACGAGGAACTTTTGGATCAAATTTTTTTAAACGTTTTAGTAGGCCGCCATTTTGTTCCGCCATATTGGATTCATACCACACTTTTACCAGTTCATCTCTTTCTCAAATCAATCTAATGAGTAATTTTCCCAGGCTGATTTTTTAAATATTTTATTAAGCCACCATTTTGTTTCTCCACCTTGTATTCGTACCAAAATTTTATCAATTCACCTCCGTATTATTGTGCAAAAAAACTCAGTGCATATTGTTTTTACTATCATTTTTTAAACATTATTAGGGCGCCATTTTTTCCGCTAAATTGAATTTTCACCAAAATATTATCGTTTAATTTACATGGTATGTACCTTTGATTTTTGAGCAAAATTTAAAGTTAATCAGTTAAGTATTTTTTTTTAGTTATATCGAATAGAAAGACCGATGGAAATAGTAAAACGTGTTTTTGGGCACCTATAGGAACACTTAAACGTGACGAACTGTAAAAATCTAGAATGATGATTTTTTCATGATTACAATAATTCCTTTTTACTAGAGAAGTAAAGTAAAAGTAAAGTTATTTATATCTAAATTTATTGTTATTATCAAAGTCTGAAACTTCCCAAGTAGTTCCCAACAGTAAATAAACTGACCATAAACTAGACATTTTCTTGAATATTTCGCCAAACTATGTTGCGAAAACGATTTAACTTTGTCGTCGTTTGCCATATTGCATACATTTTCTGAGTTAGCAATGTAACTTTCTGGATTCCCTGACAGTAAATTTAGTTCTAAGTTTATTGCAGGATCATCTGCAAATAAATAAAACAAGTAACAGTTGTTGAAAATAAATAAAATACGTATCAACGTGAAACTGTTTTAAATGCGGACACGTAACATGACTCAAAGCAGAATTTGATTCAAGCTTAGGAATCAGGGAAAGAATATATTTTAAACCAATAAACGGGTTTTAATGACTCCAGGGATTTGTTCAAACCCACCATCTTTGCCTATATACGAAATCTTCGAAGTTTCTGTTTCCTTGCAGCCTCTAAAAAGACCGGGTAGTGGTAATTTCGCAGTATATTTTAAACTGTTTTTCCAAATTACGCTTGTTCGACCATATGTTGATAATGAAAAAATTCATTCGCATGTCGATATTTTCCTTTTTAATATAGTTGATGTCTTACATAATTTCGAAATGACAAAGTTCTATTTGAGGCATTATATTTCGATAATATATTTTTACACCTTTCCATAAAATGTTATTGTTAACCACCGCTTTTTTGTTTTTATTTTTTATGACACAGTACAGGGTCTTTTTGACATAATACGGTGTTACATCAGAAAATTTTTACACCGGAATTTGGAATCCAAATGAGTTAGCCGTTACTGGATGGAAATCTATCATTAATTTCTACTATATTAGATTAATATATATATATATATATATATATATATATATATATATATATATATATATATATATATATATATATATATATATATATATATATATATATATATATATATATATATATATATATATATATATATATATATATATATATATATATATATATATATATATATATATATATATATATATATATATATATATATATATATATATATATATATATATATATATATATATATATATATACGAAACGAAAGAATAAACGGTAAGGAATTTGACTCATTCACCATTTTATCGAGAAACGACCAAAACGTGACGCTCAGTTTGTTTCGGAACCAAGGAGCCATTCGGGTACCGTCCTGTCTGCCCCGGCAAGGCTCATCAGGCAGTTTCCTTGGAGAACATCAGTATTAAAAACGAAATACCCCCAAGAAAACTGTCTGATGATCCTTGCCGGGGCAGATACCACGGTAGCAAATGGCACCTTGGCCCTTGAACAAACATAGCGTCATGTTTCTCGACAAAATGGTGAAGGAGTAATATTCCTTACCGTTAGTTCTTTCTGTTTCTCATCTATATATATATATATATATATATATATATATATATATATATATATATATATATATATATACAAACTAATAAAGGTTCAACTTTCAAATCTACCGGATCGGTTAGTAATAGCCCAAATGTTTAATTTTATTAATTTCCACACGTTCTAGAAAATTGAGTTTCTCATCTATATATATATATATATATATATATATACAAACTAATAAAGGTTCAACTTTCAAATCTACCGGATCGGTTAGTAATAGCCCAAATGTTTAATTTTATTAATTTCCACACGTTCTAGAAAATTGAGTTACTTTGATTTTATTTTTGCGAATGAAGAATTTTAAAATTGTCATAAACTGTGTGTGATTCGTTTAGTAGACAACGTGCGTAATGTGAATTATTTAAATTTTTTTATGTAACTAGTTTTATGTTCTCTTATTCTTCTTTCAAAACATCTGCCGGTTTGACCAATATACATTTTAGGACACGAACCATACTCCAACATGTAAACTCCTGATTCCTTTTTTTTTTTTGTTTTGAGTGAGCTTGTTATTTTTTATTATCTTCTCTAAAGTATTGTTGGTCTTAAAAGTGAGTTTTAACCCATTTCTAGAAGAGTGTTTAGGAATTTTGGTACTTAATTTACCGATATGGATTAAAGGTTTAAAGTTGACGTTTTTAACTGGTGGAAGAACGAAACTGGTTGCTTTTTTATAAAATTTTTTTTCTATAATATCTGCTTGGTATCCGCTCTTTATTATAATTTTCATGTTATAAACTGACATTTTTTGTGAATAAGTGAAGGCTTATGATAGAGAGAGAAGTCAGGTTTTCGTTTTTATGTATTATAGTTGGATCAAGAAAATTAATAGAGTTATTTTGTTCTTTTTCGGAGGTAAACTTAGTCCTGGGATGTAAATTATTTATAAAGTTTAGGAATTGATACAATTGTCGGTCTGTACATATAAAACAAGTAATAATATTATTCAACATACCTATACGAGTACCGAAAATTCTTATTTAATGGATGTTCGTGTATTTTTTCTTCTAAGTTGGTCATACAGATTTCAGCGAGCAAGGAACTTAAAGGATTTCCCATTATTATACACTCATTAGACATATAAAATTTACCATTACATTCAAAATAATTTTGATCCAAACAGACAGAAAGAGCATCTAAAATATCCTGTTTCATTAAAGAATTTAATTTAATTTTCTACTAATTCAATTACTTTGTTTGGTGGAAAGCGAGGGAAAAGATTTTGAACATAAAGAGAAATACATTTTGCATTTGATGGTATATTAATACTTCTATTATTGTTTATTAATTCATAAGAGTTTCTAATACCCCATTTTGCTTTAAAGTTGCAAAAATTTTTTATTTGCTTAATTACTTTTTTACATTGTTATTGTCTTATTTTTAAAAGATATATGCAAATAGCTGATTGTAAATAAAATAGTGGAAATAAAAGTTGTAGACGTTTTATTCACCGATTTTTTTTTGTAATAAAAAGAAGTACCTTGTGAGAAATTGACAGTGTCATATAAGACATTTTTTTAACGTCTTTCTAGCGCTTTGACCTTTATTACCTATAATTAGCAGTTTACTTCGAAAATACAACTCTGTTGGAGCTAAGAAAGAATGTTACCCTAAATGCGTGTTATTTTAATATAAAAAAAAACAGTGTAAATTTAGGCACCAAATGTTTCTTGATTTAAATTTTTATGTGTATACCCGGAGCATGACAAAAAGGTACTGTATACTTTATTGAGGCATAAAACAACAAAAATAAGTAGCAGTGGATAACAATAACGTTTTAAGGAAAGGCACATAAACATGTTATCAAAATTACTCAAATATACTTCGGTAGCTTAATTTTTTTTGTGTTATCAGAATAAACTAAAAACAAATCAATTTTCTCCATTATTAACTTTTGTCAAAGGGGTGTTCTTAGAGAACCTGGACGACAATTTAAATTTAGGAACAGGTCACCCCTATATGTTCAAACTGGTATATTTCAGAGGCTACAAGGAAATAAAAAGTTCGAAGACTTTGTGTATAGGCACAAAGATTTCAAGAATCAATCAAATCGACCGTCTAGTTTAAAAGAAATACTTTTACGAACATGAGTTAAATTCTACTTGAGTCGTTTCACGTGTCCATCAGTGCATTTTGCACATATGTAAATTGGTATATTGTCACAGATTTTTTTTGTTTTTTGAGTTTATTGTTTTCTTACTTGAAGAAGTCGTCATGTAAATACGTTAATTGAAAAATATGTTCCATTTATTTAGGGCTTTAAAAGGTCTGTGACGACACTTCGAGGAGGAACGCTGGGCTATGCAGAAATCGTTGCTGTCAAGGTAATGACAGCACCATCATCAATGTTGTAGCAGTTGTTTGTGTCTAATTTCCTTGTTGTTTATTAATTTAGTGTTGTTGGGAAATGAGCACGAACTTTATACTTTGGAAAAAGATAGTTAATAATTAATTACGGAATAATGGCTTTTGAGTTTAGACCATGCCAAACTGGAATCGCTTTTCGACGTTTCGCCTACTACTGTTCGAGGTATCGTCTAGAATACTGACTGCACGAGATCATAGAAGAATGAGCTCCGGTGAGCAGGGTTCAGGTAACTCCCAGGACGTGTGATGACTCCCTGAAATGACAGAATTCCACGCATGATGTAGCATCTAGCCTACGAATATTGAATTTTTCAGGGTGCCTCGTTATTTTAATAAAATGTTTAATTATTTTTTAATATCTCGAAACTGATGCAAGAACATTTACATTCATCATATATCATGTTGAAAGCTGCTGTTCAGAAACAGCGGAGTGCACATTTGTTTTTTACTTATACATTTTTTAATTCTGGTACACACATACCGTCCAGTTTTACATACATACACTTTACCTCAGGACTGTTTGCAAAAGAATAAGAAAGGTGTCATTCCCTTTTATGATGTGTTGGTACACTTTTTTTGAAGTTGTTTAGTTTTCTGTATGTAAAGCACAAACATATTATTAGGTAACATAATAATTTCTAATAAAAACAAATTTTCTATATTAACTTCTAGATAATTTACAATTAAACTGATAAATGAGCTATGCTTAAATTAGAATTTACATTACATTTTTCAGTTTATTTCATTTTAATTTGTCAGATTTTTGGTATCTAGTATTCCTATTTAATCCGAGTTTTATGGAATTAAAAATGGTTCATCTGACTGAAGAATATGCAGAAACGGGAAGCGTAAAAGATAAATCAAAGTCCGGTCGTCTAAAAAGTGCTACTAATAATGATGCTGCTCAAAACGTTCTATTGGCGGTACAGGTACGTAATCATGCAATTTTTGAAAGATCTGTCTGAAAAATTTCATACCTATGGTATATTTAGTACAAGAACTATCGGAAGACGACTTTTAAAATGTTGCAACTTTGTGAGATAATGAGGCAGGCATCGAAAATCCTAATTATGTGAATAGAATATTGTTTTTTGATGAAGCAACTTTTGATGTTACATGGTCTTGTCAATAGACATAACTTCTGATATTGGTCTAGAGAAAATCTCCGTTGGACAGGGGTGTGCAGTTTATGGAAGCAAGGGAAGCAGTGCTTCCCCAAAAAAATTACAAAAGATCTTCTAAAATGTGATTTTTGAAATAGGAAACCATTATTTTAGTTTATATTAAAAATGCTAAAATGTTATCTTAATTATCAAGCTCATAATAAATGCGGCCTTGACTCCGACCGAGCGTCAATAGAAAATGGAATAGAAGCTATGCGGGCCGCTAGCTTCTTTGCAGCCAAGTCCTGTATGCTTGACTTCATGTGAAGCCAGTCAGAGGTTATTGAACTTTCCACCAGCTGTTTGCAATTTTTGCATTACAGTCGCGTGCTTTAAGTGGGGGCGGGTGTGATACGTATGTCGCCTCGTGCATGATGCGATATGAAAGTCAATAATACGGACTTGGATATGCAAATACCGTCAACTTCGGCTGTCGGTAATAACGTTGAAAATGTTGGAGAATTTAGTAAGAAGAGTATGTGTGAATGTGTGGTGTATGTCTTAATAATAAAAGGATTTTCAAAATTAAACTTTGGTGATAAGCTTCCAATAATTTCCAAACGAAGGGCAAAACCGTCTATGAAAAATTTAACAACAAAAATGAAAAACTGTATTAGACATTTTTATCCGGAAAAACAATACGAACAATTTAAATGTCTAACAGGGTGTGAAAATATAAGTAAATTATTTTGTTGGCCATGTTTACTTTTTGAAAATGAAAAAGGTCTCTGGAATAAAACTGATTTTTCCGATTTAAACAATTTCCATAAAGCTGTAAAAAGGCACATTATGTCCAAAGCGCATTTGCAGGCCGTCATAAAAGAATTCGGCAAAACCAGAATTGAACACGCCCTTAATAAACAGTTGGAAATTAGTCACCGCCAACACAATGAACTAGTCGATAAAAATAGGCAAATATTAAGAAGACTTATCGAGGTTGTTTGTTTTCTCGGACAGCACGAATTGGGATTTAGAGGTTATGACGAAACAAGGGTTTCTTCAAATAGAGGAAATTTTCAAGATTTAGTTAGTTTAATGGCTAAATACGATTGCTTAAAAAATCATTTAGAGCAGTCTAGCGTTTTTCGCGGAACGTCGAATCGAATCCAGAATGATATAATTTCCGCTGTTGCAACCATTATTCTCAAAAGAATTAAGCAGGAGATTGGCGAGGCGCGGTTCATTGCTATTGTTCTGGACGAAACAACTGGTCACTAATTTTAGCCAATTATCTATAGTAATACGCTACGTTAAAACAGACGGAAGTATTCAAGAACGATTTTTAGGTTTTAAGAATGTGTCCGAAAATCGTACAGCAGATGCATTATATACCGTAGTTTATAACGTTACTAAAGAAATTAATGGAGAGAAAAAATTAGTTGCTCAAAGCTATGATGGAGCTGCAGTGATGGCAGGACAATTAGGGGGTCTGCAAGCTAAAGTTCAAGAAACTTTAACACATTAAAGAATGTAAAGTATTTTTCTTTACTTTAAGTGGCATGGCTGCTTTTTTTTCCAAGTCAACAAAACGTACACAAGCTTTGGACTACATTGTCCACAAACGATTTATCAAAGTAGCTCCTACTAGGTGTAACTATATTGGAAGACTTGTGTTAACAGTATCTGAAAATCGTGAATCACTGATTGAACTATTTGAGAATATAATAGAAAATAATGAAACGTGGGACTCAGAAGCAATAAATAGTTCGAGGGGATTTTTGGACTGTTTGAAACGAGATTTTAATTTTAATTATTTGTTGAACATATTTTCAGAAATATTTTCATTCTCGGACAATGTTTTTAATATATTACAAACTAAAACAAATAATATTCCTTTTTGCCTAAAAAAAGTAGATGATTTTAAATCCATGTTAAGCCAAAAAAGAGATGACTTTGACCTATTTTGGGAGAAAACGATGCCGTTAAATGTGGAGCCACAAGCCAAGTGTCTTCGAATAGACAAGGTGGGAGATGTTCGAACATCATACAGATGCTTCTTTTATGAAATAATCGATCAAATTCAGCAACAAATAAACTATAGATTTAACGGTTTAAATGATTTTAAATTCCTCGAGCTCTGCAATTTGATGCATTTAAAGGAAAAACTTTTCCAGAAGATGCGTTTAAATCTCTTCTTCTTCATTATGGCCAGTTACTGCGATCTGAACTAAAAGTGATTTACGAAACTGATGACATTAGCGCAAAAAATAACGCTAAGGAACTAATGCAATTTTTAAAAGACAAGGAGCTAGAAGATGCCTACACCGAAGTGTCGAAATTGTGTGAATTAGTATTGGCAATACCTGCCACAAGTTCATCAGTAGAACGCAATTTTTTAACACTTAAACGTATAAAAATTTCGTGAGGAATTTAACGGGGCAGGAGAGACTTTCGCATACATCGCTGTTGTCTATTGAAAATAAACTTCTCCAAAATATGTCGGAGCATCGACGTTTTTATGACGACGTCATTGATAAATTTGAAAAAAATGTTCGAAGAATCGAATTACATTACAAATAGGTAAGTTTCTAAAAGTTGCTTCCCCTTCTTAAAATTTCACCGGACGCCCCTGCCGATGGATGATTGAAGCTCGTACCCAACGACCTTAAAAACTTAATGTTTGGGTGGAATGCTAAAAATGAACAAATATCTAAATTTATTGAGAGTTAAAGAGTTTATATGACAAAAACAATATTTTGTTTTTGTCATATAAACTCTTTAACCCAATATGTTTTGATTGGAGGTCAACTTACTTAAACACCGTTTTGGCAAGCAGGTGGATAGAACTAAGAGAAACAACAGAGTGGTCGGCCCACTCCCCTGATTTAGCTCTTTGTAATTTCCATAAACCAAATAACCTAAGTGACTTACGAACTCGATTTCTTGCTGAAATTGTGGCAATAGAACCTGATGTGTTAAGGAATATTAGACGATCTTTTGCGGAAAAGCTGTATTGAAAAGAACAGGCGTCAATTTAAACATTTTAAATAACTAAGTAAATGGAGTTTTTTTATTCGAGTTAATTATTTAATTAAAAGTTATTAAAATTAAAAAAGGAAAAATAATTATTTCTTATATTTACCGAACCCTTACAGCCGCACAATCTTTAACCCTCACAGAAAAATTAAGTAATAATTAAAATCGCCACAAGATGTAATTTCATTGCAAACAAATGGAATTTATAAAATTCCTTGTTCCTGCGATAGAGTGCATATAAGGAAAACTGGACGGTCGGTGTTTACTAGAGTTTAATAGCAAGAAAGAGTAGTAAAAAATAGATTGTCCAATGTGGTATCGCTGACACCAGCACTCAGTTGCAGTTATCGGTCTCGGGAAATAATAAAAAGAAGATTAGAGATTATTGAAATAATCAAGCACCCTAAAAATTTTAAAATTCTTCGTCATGCGTTGTTAAAGACAGGTCGGGTACAAATACCTTAATTCTGCTCATCGGAGATCATAAAATTTTTGATTTCGTGCATTGAAAAACCTTGACAATGCCTCATTTATCATATTTAACATTTGCACAACTAAAGTCAAAACTTTATTTGCTGCTCGGTATTTTTATATTACTTACACATTATATGAAATTGGTGCTCTTCATATTTTAGGCATGATGTGATTTCCAGGGAGTGGAAGTTAATCAATTTTATGTATCATTGTTGCACTGTTAGCGAAGGTATTTTGTTGTTTGTTTTAATTTATGATTAGTGTATTTTTAGGGGCTACAAGAAAGGGGCCATAACATAACCGGGGAAACTATCATTACGCTAAAAGTGAGTTAGTTTTTAGTATCTCGGCTTCCTGCTTTGTTGCATATATAATGCTTTACTTCTTTCTCAGTTAACTATAAAACTTTTCAAATAGTATTTTGCAAAGCATAACACATAACTGATGTGTTGATCATTTTCTATGGAATATCTTACATGAGGGCACATTCATTTGGTAAATAACATTTTGCTAAGAATATAGAAAGCTTTTTAAAGATATTTTGGATATTTATTTAACTTGCTTGTATCATGCATGTGGAATGTATTATTTATATTATAAGGGTATCGAAATTGATTTATGAGGACAAATACTTGCAAGTATTAGAGTATGTAGTAGATAAAGACAAAACATTAGTTTTTATTATTTGTTTTATTTTTTGAGTTGATAGCACGAAAATATTAAATGCATGTAATGGTATACTGAAATTCTATATTTATAAGTTAGTGCGCGGATCTTTTAAGAACTCAATCAATTAACTTAGAAACAAATTTAGGACAGAAATGAGCTAAATATCTTGTAACAAGGGTGGTTTATACAATATTATTTTTTTACCTACTCAAAAAAAATTGCCCGTCAGTATGTTTTAAGTTAGGAATAAGTTTAAATGTTAAGACAAATGGGAATCACTATTAATGCACTCAATATGGACCAGGCTTAGGTGAATATGGAAAGTCACAGTACAATAATAAAACTACGTGATAACGCTATTATGATTTTGTTTTCCGCATTCGTAATCGCGCTAATTCAAACTTGTTATAATTTGTGTTATTTCATACGTAAATTCATTTCCTTTAGTGTATCATGAGTAGGAACAAAAAATTTGATAATAATATATAGTATATAATAACAAACATAGTAAAAGACTCCAAGTCCCGGCCTCATTAAATAACAATTTTACAATTTACAACAAACGTGACACGTGTTTCGCTCTTCCGAGTATCATCCGAGCTACAAACAACAGAGAGAACCTAAGTAAATAATCACACTCACATATCCTAAAACAATAACTTACAAATAAAACAAAACACACTAAAGCACAACAAAACAAACAACTACTTACACATATTTGATTGACATTAAAATGAGGTTAAGTCTCACGTGAATAAACAAAACAAATTTTAAAAAAGTATTAAAAAAAGATTCATGTCTCTAGGCGAGATCGAACCCGAACCGCCTAAGTGGGACGCCGAAGTAATTACCCACATACCGCTGGACTAGTCAAAGAAAACAACCAAAAACTCTCACTCTGTGAATTAATGAATGAAATGAAGGTTGCCTACAGTTATTATTACATTAAATCGTTAAATATTAGGGTTGGTTCAAAATTAAAAACATCGTTAACGCAAGTGGGAATAGGACTTTTTATAGCTTTGGTTATTTCCATTTTTTCTAGAAGGCCAAGCTTTTTCCCTTTCGGACATTCAAGTAAAACATCAACGTCAGAAATGGAAATTTCATGACCTGACTCCAACAAATGATTGACAAAAGTTGAAAAAGTCTCAGTTACATCCGTATTTCTGAATTTGTTGACAAGACCTAAATGTTCTCTCACCCTTGTGTAAATTTTTCGACCTGTTTGTCCCACATAGGTCGTGGAACATTCGTTACAATTTAGTGAATAAGCCCCAGATCTGGAGAATTTATCGGTTGTGTCCTTTGTCCTTACTTACCTTAAATCTCTCTTGAAAGTATTTACTGTTTTGAATGAAATATTGATATTTTTAATATTTTTAAAAAATTTAGCCAATTGGAGAGAAATACTTCCGAAAAAAGTAATGCACTTGAAAAAATTTGTCTTATCCCTAAGTTTTGGATGTATGACAGTATAGGACATTTTGTACTTGTTTATAAATTTATAATATAATTTGGTGGTGGACTCCAAAGGAAAACCGTTATTCATAGCCATCTGCATTATAATATCACGCTCCTTATTAAACGCTTCCCTTGACAATGGTAAATTACACAACTGATAGAAACATAAATTCGCCGCGTTCAACTCCTTTTTCTATCGGTTTGGTATGAATAACGGTTTTCCTTTGGAGTTCATCACCAAATTATATTATAAAATTATAAACAAGTACAAAATGTCTTATACTGTCATACATTCAAAACTTAGGGATGAGACAAATTTTTTCATGTGCATCACTTTTTTCGGAAGTATTTCTCTCCAACTGGCTAAACTTTTTAAAAATATTAAAAATATCAATATTTCATTCAAAACAGTAAATACTCTCAAGAGACATTTAGTAAGGACAAAGACCACAACCGATAAATTGTCCAGATCTGGGGTTTATGCACTAAATTGTAACGAATGCTCCACGAACTATGTGGGACAAACAGGTCGAATAATTTCCACAAGGGAGAGAGAACATTTAAGCCTTGTCAACTAATTCAGAAATACGGATGTAACTGAGACTGTTTGAGCTTTTGCCAATCATTTGTTGGAGTCAGGTCATGAATTTTCCATTTCTGACGTTGATGTTTTACATGAATGTCTGAACCAAAGCTATAAAAAGTCCTATTCTCACTTGCGTTAACAATGTTTTTAATTTTGAACCAACCCTAATATTTAACAATTTATTGTAATAATAACTCTAGGCAACCTTCATTTCATTCATTAATTTATAGAGTGAGAGTTTTTGGTTGTTTTATTTGACTAGTCCAGTGGTCTGTGGCTAGCCGATCCACTCAGGCGGTTCGGGTTCGATCCCGCCTAGAGACATGAATCCTTTCTTAATATTTTATTTTGTTTATTGGCGTAAGACTTAACCTCATTTTAATGTCAAATACGTATAAGTAGTTGTTTGTTTTGTTGTGCTTTAGTGCGTTTTGTTCTATTTGTAAGTTGTTTTAGGATATGTGAGTGTGATTATTTACTAAAGTTCTCTCTGTTGTTTGTAGGTCTGATGATGCTCGAAAGGCCGAAACACGTGTCACGTTTGTTATAAATTGTAAAGTTATAATTTAATGAGACCGAGACTTGGAGTCTTTTACGCTGTTTGTTATTAAAACTAGGTCCCTTTGAGAAATATGGACAATTTCTTCGATTTTTATAGTATATAATATAATAATGATTTTAACAAAGCGGTATATGATCACGTATAAGATTCGTTTCGTTTATTCCGACTTTTCTTCTTGATTATGGAGAAAAGACTATTTTCGCCAAGCAATAAATAATTCAGGAAACCATACATTTTGTCACGTTGCTTATTTAATATAACTTGAGTATGTTCCTTATTGGCTTGGAACAAAGTTGTAAGTATAGTTAAATATTCTGGTTGCCAAAGATTGCACTTTTTCCCAACCCGTGGTTTGTTGTACACTGTACAGGGTTTTTCCGTATATTGAGACAGCGTCTACCACATTTATTATAAGATATAGAAAAAAACCTTAAATATAAAAGTTGTAGTGTTTATCCTGAATCGCCAGGATTCAGTACCAGAAAAAACAATCTTTAGAGATAAACGTATCAACGTATCAAGCCTAGTATATTTATAATCAGCATCTGACGGACATATAGTATACAGGGTGTTCCATTTAAAATAACAAAAATTAGTGGTCATTTTGTTAATGTCCGCTGTTCATTTATTTTATCCGATAACGAATCTTGGCTGTTCAGGACAATCTCTACAACTTTTGTATTAAAGGTTTTATTTCTGTCTCTTGTAATAAACGTGGTAGACGCTGTCTAAATATGCCGAAGATCCTTGTATAATGAAAAAAATTGTAATTTTAGAAGTAAAATTTAAAAACCTAATAATTAAAAAATACTCTAAAAGTGTTTTCTTTAAGTTTCGGTAATCACCATCAGAGTTTGAAATATTTTGAACAAAACGGAAAATTTCCATATACAACTAGACACAATATAGGCGCTTAAATAAATTCATAATTTTATACTGGTATAACAGGGGTGAACGGTGCTATATCAGAGGTTTATTGAATAAAAGGCGTTTGTTAATAGATTTTCCTTTACCTCAGTTTCAAATTTCACATGTGGAAACGGTTTCACCTCGTCATCAGGTAATACGTTAAAAATCTTTAATAATCAGTATCCTAGCTCTGCATGACGTCTTTTCAGTTTCCAGTATTCTGGTAATAAACACTGTTTATATCTGGTATCGTAGTTATTTATATCATCATTCAAAATGACAAGATTCTTTCTTATATATTTTAGATTCTTAGGATGTATTGGAACGGAGCCTAAGACGGGGCAGTAAGTATGTTGAGTGATCTAAAAGCTAGCAGACAATTGTCTCTGTAGCCCAATCATGTCATCATCCTTTCAGCCCTTTTCTGCAAACCAAATATCCGTTTTGTTTAAGCTGGGTGACCCCAGGCAAAAGTGGAGTAAGAATTCAATGGAGCATAACAGCATAACATAATTTTTCCCCCTTCCTGTATTGTAAGCAACCCATTTTGACACTGCTTTGACAGACGTAAGTGAAAGTTACTCAACAAGGTATTGATTGCCTTTAACAACAGGATGTAAGTCAACTTACATCCCTAGGGAAACAATAATCTAAAATTATTATAAGTAGCTTTAATTTTTGATTTCATCAACATATTACAAAAATCCGGTGATATTAATTGAAATGTATATTAATAGTACAATTGTTACAATTATTCACATTATTAACAAAATTTGGAAACACGTTTTCTCGTTTCTTCTCGATGTGTATTACATTTTCTGACTCCACAGATCCTTCATTTCTAACCAATGTTGTTGTCACTGTTGAAGCACTGCAAGAGAGTTCTGGCTGGGTCTTATTGTATAAAATTTTATTCGCTACTTCCTTTTTATTATTGAGGCTCTCAGCTACGTAACTTTCCGCAATAGTAGCGGATTTCCATCCACCATGTCGCTTGATAGCTAATACATCAACTCCAGTATGTGCTAATAAAGTTACCGACGTTCTTCTAAACGAGTGTCCAGTATACATTTTGAAGTTCTCAAACTTTAGAAATTTCGCAATTTTACTTGGAATTATTTTTCCCGACAAGCTGGTTTAAGCACTTTCCATTTTGATATCGCGTAAAGAAGCGCGGATTAATAGTCGTCATGTGGGATCTTGTATCAATATACTTTTAAATTATTTTGAAAAGACAAACCTGAGTGTCGTCACTTTTTGTAACTGTAAATGTACGTGACATTCCATTTTTGGAGTCAGGAATGGTCACAATTCTGACTTCTTGACTTATTTTAACATTGTCCATTTTCATTTCACAGAGTTTATTAGAACGGCACGCTCCAGCAACTCCCATTACCATTACGATCTTCATCAATAAGAGTATATCATCGGGGGCTTCAAGCATGAACTTATTCACATCTTCCCTGTTAAATACATTTTTTTAGAGTTTTTGGGTCTATAACTATCATTTTTTCTTTTAAAAAATGCTCGAAGTTTTGGATACTTAGAAATATCTATATTTTCCTCTATAAAAAGGGTGGACTTTAACATAGAATACTCACATCATAAGCTTTTCCGGTAGTAGAGATAAACAAGTAATACTTGCTGATTCTTCTATGTCTGAACATCAATTTTGTCGACACAGAATCAAACAATTCGACTTCTTCAAACTTTTCGCTATGAATTGTCAACTTGACGTTGTTGATAAAATAAAAACTGCTTATGTTGCTCTGGCAACGGATCACGGCTGCCTTCAAAATTTAATGAGAATGCTATAGATTGTAATGATAATGAAAATCTAAAAATATATCCAGCATTTTCTTGTAAACATACAATACAGGGAGGGGGAAAAATGTTATATACTATATGGGATGTAAGTACATTAACCAGTCTCGAACTTTTTTGCCAGACCTCGCTATCGCTCGGGCGCGAACTCGTCCTCGACTGGTAAATGTTACTTACATCCCTTATAGTATAAATAACTATTTATACGCAGATCCCAAAAGGGTACGCAAAATAAAAATATCCTTGCTGAGCTTCACACCATCTACATATTAAGCATAGAGAAGCCTCGAATCTAAACCAAATCCCAAAACAAACTCATCACGCTCAGTTTAACTCGCCATTTTGGTCTTTTTCTGTATACTGAACCAGGTGTTAGCTATCTCTCCTGCTGCTTAGAATCCCCAAAAAGCCTCTAGGAACATAACAGCATCAAAGACCACTGGGGTTTCGTCAGTAAAAATTGTATATTTTGGTTGAGAATCCAAATTAGAAAGATCGTTAATATAAATTTAACATAATATCGGCTCTAAGACCAGGTTTTTGAACATTTATTTTTGTTAATGTTCTTTATTAAACCAAACTCAGATTTAGAACCATTCCTTTCTAAGAATTCAATCATTTTCATAGACGTGCATCCCTCAAAAAATTCGTGATCGAAATGCCCATTCCGCACTGAATTAAGTTTGGGCACCGTAGCATATCCATAGTCGTTTAACTTTTAGTGCTAGTAAATGTCGGTGTTAAGTATGCTGAGATAGCACCCTCTAATATATCTATAAAGACTGTATGTTACTTTCTGCAAGAAAAATAACACTATGTATGTATTTACTTTTATTCAGGGTCCTCCGCAGCGAAGTTTCTTTTAAAACTTGTAAAGTATGTTCAGAATTTCTCCACAGTAACAAAATTTGTAACTGCGTGGTAAACTTCTGGGAGTTTGATCTATTTTCCTAAATTGAATTTTAAGCTGTAAAGGGAATTCTGACATTTTTATAAATCGCTTAGGCTAAGATTTGAATCTAGTCGATTTCCCGTAAATTATTAACGGAATTTAAATCCGTGAAAAGTAGACGAAATCTTCACTTATCGACAAATGAATGACTCCTCCGAGGAAAATGTATGGATATTCCTGAATAGACAAAATTGTGTCTAAAGAATAATATACGGTTTTAAGGAGATTTTGATTGCGTGTTATTTATTTACTTCTGACATAATAGGCATTTTTATAAACAATACTGCGGCTTTAAAGTTTTATTTTGATATTATTCATTTACATCAGAACAACGTGTGATGCATATACGTCTCAAATTCGTTAAAAGAAGACAAAATATAAAACCTATAAGAACAAATAGTCGAGCATAGGTTAATAATAAATTAAACAATAAGTATATATCCAAAACTGCCTCATAGGAACATGGCAAATTACGTGACTTTGATTATTGGTCAACATTTATTTGTTTCCATCTGATTTTTGCAATAAATACATCTGAATGAAATGTTACATTTAACTCAAAGCAATTCGTAATATTTCCAATATATATGGAAATATAATAATTTTTTGCAGTTAAAAGAAAGATAAAAATATACACAGTGTTGTAAGAAAAACTAGCCAGAGATAGACTGGAAGGAAAATTGTTAATATTTAAAACTTTCAAAGAATAGTTCAACAATCTTAAAGGTCCTTAATTTTATAATAGATTATTTTCTGATAATATTAATTATGAAGAAGATAAATATTTTATTATGTCGGAAGTAAAGCTTACTTACTTACCCCAGCTTTAAATTAAAATAGTAACAAACAAAATTCTTTGTAACCGCCTTCAAAAAAGAATATTCGGTTTTCAGTCTCTACCTACAGTTATATAACCGATATTAAGGGGGTTTTCATCATGTTGTAAAGCAGCATTCTAGGGTGATTTCAGTATAAATAACAGCTGGATAAGTTATAATGGGCCTGCGTAGTAATAGAAAACCTGCTGAAAAAGGTGAATATCTGACAAGATGTTCTACTACTTGAATGAAAATATATAATGAATCCATAATATGTTAAGAAAAACGTTTTTGCAAAAATCGTACAATTTTAAAGTTTTTAAACGCCGATGTTATAATTAATAAATACTGCAGAACATACAATCATTCGTAGATATTTATTTATAAAAATTAAAACTAAAAATAAATAAGAAAACGTATTAAAAGTAAACATATAAATTATAAAATAAAAAACGTAAAATTAATAAGAAATTAAAAAATTAAAAAGAATAAAATTTTAAAAAAATTAAAAAATTTTTGGGTCTTCAAGAAAGCACTGAAAATTAAAAATTAACATTTAAACTACCATATGACTTTAACATATGAAGTCGGCTTCAAACTAACAAACAATAATGAATAGATAGTTTTTGAGATTATATATGTATTTAAAAAGTAAAGCAAAGTAATATAAAATACATGGCCTTAGACCCTGTATATGAACTTTATATTCTTTATATATATTTCTGTTACCCACTATATGGAAGACTACTAATAAATAAAAAACATCTAGGTATAATTTTAATAAAAATACTTAGAAGTGTCAATAAAAAAAATCCTGCTTTAAGAAAATTTGGTTAATTAAAATAAATAAAATTACTCTTCCTATGATTAGTATTTGTACAAAATTAAAAAAGCCTCTCAAGCTTCGAAACCACTCTTCTCAAAAATAATAAAGAAAAGTAAAAATATTAGTGCATGAAATAAAATGACAATCAGAAAATCAAAACTATAAAAATTTGTTTGAAATCATCTTTAAGAACGCGAAAACAATTAAAAAGCCAGTATTTTGAAAAATAGTGTTTAATGTAGAAGGGCAATATCGAAAAAATCATATTTAAAAAAAAATATAGTTCTCGAAAAAATAAATCAAATATCAAAATTGAGGATTTTTTTTAATTTTTGCAATTTTTTTTGTCTTGTTGTGTAAAATAATTTACTTTTGTTTTACCGTTGTATATACCAGAACAAAGTAAATTTTAAAACTCAGATCTTGCGAAAATTTTAACATGCAGCTGCCAAATATAGGAAACCGTTGTTTCAATGTTATGGCATTTTAAATTTGTTGAATTTGAATTTTGTTTCGCACATATTTTCTTTAAGTGAAAGCATTCGTACACATGTATTCGAAAAAACTCCCTCTCATTGTTGACCACGTGCACTCTTGCTTTTATTAAGAAAATAGATGTTCAACAAACTGATAAATTTTATCTACCAGAGTTTTGGACATAAATTTGCACCCTATATATGAACTCTATATTCCGTATGTATATTTCTGTGACCAGGTATATGGAAGACTATTCACAAATAAAACACATTTAGGTATAATTATATTAAAAGTGCCTAGAAGTGCCAATAAAAAATTCTGCTTTCAGTTTACTAAAATAAACAAAATTACTCTGCCTATAATTAGTATTTGTAGAAAATGAAAAACATCTCTAGCTTCGAAACCACTTTTCTCAAAAATAATTAAGAGTAGTAAACAAATTGGTACATAACAAGTATAGGAAAAGAGTCCAAGTTTCGGTTTCAGTAAATTAAATTATTAACGTGACATTTTTTTATTAAAAAAATTAGACTTTCAAACATCATCAAATATTTGTCTCACCTAGAAACATTTTGAGTATATATTTAATAAATAATCGCACTCACAAATCCGAAAACAATAACTTACAAATAGAATAAAACGCACTAAAAAACAATAAAACAAACGCCTACTTATACATATTTGATCGATATTAAAATGAGGTTAAGTCTCACGTGAATAAACCAAAAATATTAAAAAACACTGTGCGGTATTAAGAAAAGATGCCAACGTTTTTCAGGTCTAGTAATTCTGGGTGTGCTATGAAAACCCGGTCCCTAAAAACTATTTATCCTGAATGTTATAGCATATGGAGTCAATAAATGAAACCGCTGTAAGTATCTATAGACCAAAGTAACTGTGTTCAAAAAAATGGAAATCTACAAAAACTCTCACTTTATAAATTAATGGATTAAATCAAGGTTGCCTACAATAATTATTACATTAAATTGTTAAATATTGGGTTGGCCAAAATTAAAACTGTCGTTAATGCAAGTGAGAATAAGATTTTTTGTAGCTTTGGTTATTTCTATTCAAGGTCAAGCCCCTTCGGATATTCATGTAAAACATTAACGTCAGAAATGGAAAAACCATGACCGTTAATAATTATAATTTACAAATGATTGTTTGTTAAAAACTAGCTCTTTGAAACAATTTTTTCGATTTTTATATTAGTCCACATTGACAATTTCTGTAATAAATGTTTTAAGTCGTAATGACCTTGTATTTGTCTCACATGTTGGTCGAAAAAAAATAATTTTCGGAAAAATAAATCAGATACGCCATAATTCAGCGCGCAATCCCCAGATCTGGACAATTTATCGGTTGTGTACTTTGTCCTTATTAAATGTCTCTTGAGAGTATTTACTGTTATGATTGTTGATATTTTTAATATTCTTAAAAAAATTAGACAATTGGAGAGAAATACTCTCAAAAAACGTAATGAACTTGCAAATATTTGTCTCATCCCTAAGTTTTGAATGTATAGGACATTTTGAACGTGTTTATATATTTATGATTAAATTTGTTGATGGACTCCAAAGGAAGACCGTTGTTCATAGCAATCTGCATTATAGTATCACGCTCCTTATTAAATGCTTACCTTGACAATGGTAAATTACACAACCGATAGAAAAAGGAGTTGAACGCGGCGAATTTATGTGTGTAAGCAGAGTTTGAAGCATACAATGTAAACTGAATTTTAGGATACAACATGTTACCGAAATGTAAATTCCAACTGTTGTCTGTTGGCAAAATAACTTTTCATTATCCTAATTTCCAAATTATTCATGAAACTTCACTCACAAATGGCGACAAATAGGAACCCATAACTAGCCCAGACCTTTGCCTATATAACTGTCCATTAAACTTGAAAAAATGTTGGCCTAAAATTAAGGTAAGTACAGAAGTGAGACCATCAATGAGTAACTGTTGCAAAGAAGGCCAATAAATCCCTTACCAACTGAATACACTGTGCGGGAGGCACACTAGGAAACAAATGCTTCACATCCAATGAAACCAATATTGCATTGTGCGGAATATCAACGTTTTTCAGGTAATTGGCAAAGTCGATGTAATTCTTGGTAGAATATGTGCTATGAAAACCCGTTACGTCCCTAAAAACCCTATTTATCCAAGATGAATGCTTATAGCATATGGAGTCAATAAATGAAACCGCTGGCCTCATGGGAGTGCTATCTTTATGAATCTTTGGCACGCCATAAAGTAAGTGTGTTCTCTAGAAAAAAATGGAAATAACTAAAGCTATAAAAACTCCTATTCTCACTTCCGTTAACGATATTTTTAATTTCTAACCAACCCTAATATTTAACAATCTAATAGAATAATTATTATAGCAACCTTCATTTCACCCACTAATTTATAGAGTGAGAGTTTTTGTTTTTTTTTTTTAACCAGTTCGGTGGTCTATAGGTACTTACTTTGGCCTCCCATTCAGGCGGTCGGTGTTCGATCCCAGCTATAGGATGCAGCTTTTTTAATATCTTTTTTAATATTTTATTTTGTATTTTTACATGAGCCTTAACCTTATTTTAGTGTCGATTAAATCGGTATAAATAGTTATTTCTTTTGTTGTACTTTAGTGTGCTTTATTCTATTTGTAAGTTATTGTTTTCGGATTTGTGAGTGTGATTATTTATTAAGGTTACCTCTGTTCGAAATGCTCGAAAGGGCGAAATACGTGCCCCGTTAATAATTATAATTTACTGAGACGGAGACTTGGAGTCTTTTTCAATGTTTGTTATTAAAACTAGGTCTCTTTGAGAAATATGGACAATTTTTTCGATTTTTATATTAGTCCATGATATACATTGACAATCAGAAAATCCAAAGTGTAATAAATGTTTTAAGTCGTCTTTAAGGCCTCCAAAATAATTAAAAAGCTTGTATTTAGTATAGATGGGACAATGTTGAGAAATGCATATTTTAAGAAAAAAAATAATTTTCGGAAAAATAAATCAGATACCAACAATTATTGAGGAATTTTGTTTTAATAATTCATTTTTTAAGCAGATACCCATAAATTCAATTCAGTTAACTTGGCAAAAACTTGTGTAAAAAATTCTATTATTATTTTATAACTTATATATACCAGATCAAAGCAACTTTCAAAACTCAGATCCCACAAATATTTTAACAAAACTTGCACCTACAAATTGTAAGAAACCGTTGGAAAATAAATCATTTTGTTTAAAAGTTATGGCATTTTAAATTTGTTGAAGATGAATTTTAAGAAATTGCATCTTAGTTTATATATCATATCTCAGTCATTAACGATATACATTAAATTAAAACTTTTATGTTAAACAGGGAAGGCAAAGAAATGTAAAAATTACTAGATTAAACGTAAAGTTTAGCATCGATTAAAAGTTTAGAAGTTAAAACTGGTAAAAAACCCTGAATAACTTCAGGAACATTAAAAGAAGTTATAATTTTCTGAAGTAAAAATGTAAACTTTTTAATTTTCCCTGACGAAAGCTCGAAGAAAAAACACTTACGCAAACCAGAATTCTAACTAAGACTTTCAACTTTTAAATTTTTAAAGTCGGTCTCACCTAAAATTTTCTTAATTTATGTTACTTTAAAGAACCTTGTTTCTTTGTTTCAAACGGAAATATGCATTCATTTATTATTGTAGTACATGACAAAATTATTAATAAATTGACAATTTTTAAAATTATAGATCTACAATATTTTATAATAATTAATATAATATGCAATTATGTATTAGTTTTTTCTGAGAACCAACAAAAGTTAATTTTAAGCTTATTGTCTTAAAAAATTAAATAAAAAATAATATCTATTTTTCCTTTCAATAAAAGATTTAGCTTGTCTTGAAGCTTATTGTAAATTATCGAAATAATTGTGTGAATTACTAGAAGAGCTAGCTGAATCTGTATAGGAATATGAAGTAAATTTGCATAGGTTTTTAGGCAAGTTTTTAAATGAAAAGTTGTATTCAAGCTACTATTTTTTTTCAACAGTTTATTTTATACAGGATTCAAATAATTGTTATTAATCTTTGAATTGTGGGCAATTTTTATAATATCTATTTTTAGTGGACTAAATTTGGTACTACAATAGTGATGGGCTGTTGAATGTATTGAACACCCTACCAGGTAAGCTTGTATCACTTGTAACATACTTTTTGTTTCAGTCAAAATTTCTGCGTTTTAATTAATGTTCTATCACTTTAAATTTTGATTTTAAACGGATTCTCTGGGTTACTTACTGAATAAAACTTTGCCTATTAGTAGAATTTAGGATACAAACAAGAGACTAAGTATGATCCTAAACATTACACAATTATAAATAAATAAATTTATGGACTAAAAGGCTTATTTAGGTGTATGTAAAGTGAGAAAATCTAAAATGTGCCGACAAATTCACAGTGGAAGTTAAATAAGCTGAAAACGTCTTACTTTTCGTAACTAATTCATAAGAGTAAAATTTTCCGAAACTGATTTTGAAAATTAAAAAAATATATAATTTTAATGGGTTTTGGAACATAAATAGCTATTTTGTATTTAATTAATAACTAAGAAAATGACTATTCGTAGACTTTGATGCAATAACCAATTTCAGAGAAATAGCGGTTCAAAGATGGTCAAAAATAAAAAAATTGTCTTAAAAGCAGTGGCGGCTCATAGTTAAGTTTCAGGGGGTCACTATATATATATATATATATATATATATATATATATATATTAGTGATAGAACGATATCACTTTTTTTTGCCGATACGATATATCGGCCGATACCGATATTCACGTGCCGATATACCGATATACCGATATATCGTATCGGCACACATATCGCCATCTATTTATACACGATCGAAGCAAAAAACCGGGAAGTCCTGTTATATAATTAAATTGCGAGAAAACGTTTGGGATTGCGCCAACTATTTATACACGACCGAAGCAAAAACTGGGGAACTCCCGTTTTATAATAAATATAAGGAAACCTTTATTATTTGTCGTACGTAAGTGACATTTCGGATTTCGGGGAAACCCCTCATATTCTGTTTCTGTTGTGCTTTATAACACTGTGTGACACTATGCCCGGCGTTTTAAACTTAAATAACTGAGGAGTTAAAATAAATAATAAATACAAAAATATATTCTATTTAAATGGAGAGTTCAAATGGAATGGAAGCGGGAACGGGAGTTGGTAGAAAGAGAATGATTACAGATTATTTTGGACAGGGTAGTAGTAAAGAAGCGGAAGATAAAAAAATTAAATGTAATGACAAAGGTAAAAGGAGCATCTTTTGGAATCATTTTGAGAAGTTCCAGACAGATAAATCTGAAAACGATAAAGCGATGTGTAATATCTGTAAAAGGAATATCTCTTTGGGTGGAAGAGGAAGACATGCGAATACTTCAAACCTAAAATCACATTTGGAAAAGTATCACGATGAAGAATTTCGCAATGTTATGAGAAAAGGTAAGTTGGTTTTATTTATTCATTATATTATTTTAACGCAGTGATAGTTATTATGGCCAACATATGGGAATTTTTTTTTATTAGGTAATTGCACAATCCAAATACAAATATTGCCGAAAGTTGGTGCATTTTTGATATTAGTTTTTGAGAGTTTTTGATGCAAAATATTTTAAGGAAAATTTGTTTTTATTTGTAAGGTATGCCTAAATAGTCTAAATACCAAAATATGGCCTCCTGAAAAAAAAAATACTTGTAAAAATAATTCTAACTTTCACTACTGCAAATGTTATATGTAATACTTTTGTATTTCAGTAAATAAGGGAGTATTGTTTTCAAAACCTAATCTGAATAATTATCGAATATGCATCAATTTGAGGCAATACCTGGATCTTAGTTGTGCCATTATTAAAAAAAAAAACATTATGCTGCACACTTAAATGTTCCCATATGCAGTGTGTCTATGCAATTTTTTTTTCGGTTGAGATGTCCCGTATAGTGAAACACGCATAATTTTTTTTCTTTATTTAATCTACACAGAATTTGACAGCAGCAAAGGACAATTCTTCTCAATCTGATATTGTGGAATATTTGGCATCAAAAAATGTATGGGACATAAATAGCAATAAAGCAAAGGAGTATCACAAACTAATTGGAGAAATGATTGCAGTTGATAACCAGCCATTTTCCTAAATGTTCCTAAATATAAAATACCTTCAGAAAACTATTTCAAAGAAACTATTTTGCCTAATATTTATGAACAATGTAAAAGGACTCTGCAAAAGAATATTGAAGCAAGATCTGGAAAAATATCATTTACTACTGACATATGGACCAGTAACAGCAATAAAGCATTTATCTCTTTAACTGGACATTGGATTAGCAATGGAACGCGATATTCCTATGTTTTAAACACAAACAGTTTTCCGGGAACTCATAGTGGTGAAACCATTGCCAGGTGTTTAACAGAACTGCTTAATGGTTGGAATCTGGCTATAAATGATGCTCATACCGTAATTGCTGATAACGCAGGCAATATGAAGAAAGCAATGCAATAAGTAAATATAAACTACGAACCATGTTTTGTTCATACACTTCAACTAATTATTCAAGATGGTATCAACAGTCAAAGAGCTATTAATGATGTAATCGCAAAATCTCGGAAAATTGTGGGACATTTCAGTCATTCTCAATTGGCATGTGAAAAACTTGAACAATTTCAAAACCAGTTGAATTTAAAAAAAAAGAAGTTAATTCGGGATATTCAGACGCGTTGGAATTCTACTTACTATATGCTTGAGCGTATGTTGGAACAAAAACAAGCAATCAGTTTATATATTTCTAACAATGATGGTCTTACCAACCTAACTTACTCTGAATGGGAATTGGTAAAAAGCATCCTCAATATTTTAAGGCCATTTGAAGAAATAACAAAAACCGCAAGTAAAGAACAATGTTGCATTTCTGAAGTGATTCCATTAGTCGTAACCTTAACAGAATATTTATCCAAAGAGGGACCTAACTTTGCTGGTGTAGGTACAATAAAGAACGAACTTCTAACAAGTTTAGAGAGACGACTTGGTGATATGTTATTTCAACGAGAAAATCTTTATGTTGCCACATTCTTAGACCCTAGGTTTAAGATGCATTTTTTCCCAAAAGATACTAAAGAACAAACATTATTTCGTATTAAAAATATAATAAAAAGGCACTATACAGTAGCTGAAGCGGATCCACAATCTTCGGAAGATGACGATAACGATAATATTCCCTTAAGCCATTTACAAAATAAGCAAAATACATTTTGGGAAAGTTTTGACAGTATTGCCTCTACTTTGGCTTCCGAGACCAGCACTATGAAACGGATAAAGCAAGGATGGGAAAATGAAATAATATTATATTTGGCATCTACAACTCTAATAAAAGATAAATCTCCTTTTGAATGGTAGGAGGCGGAAAAACAAAAGTTTCCCAGTTTGTACAAGGCAGCTTCAGTCTACCTTTCAGCACCTGCTGCCAGTGTGTCAAGTGAACAACTTTTTAGTGAATTAGGTA
Organism: Kuschelorhynchus macadamiae; assembly: GCA_030620095.1. Classification (NCBI taxonomy): domain Eukaryota; kingdom Metazoa; phylum Arthropoda; class Insecta; order Coleoptera; family Curculionidae; genus Kuschelorhynchus; species Kuschelorhynchus macadamiae. The sequence continues at coordinate 834,304 of JAUTXW010004862.1, read as the reverse complement.
ATATTTATGAGCCTAAAAGAAATAGATTAAATGCAGATAGGGCTGAAATGTTGGTGTTTTTGCATCATAATATTAAAAAATTAAATTTTAAGTATTAAGCATAAATAATCATAATGTATTTAGTTAGTACCTGTTACATTAGGTATATTTTTAATATTATTTTTTGTTAGTAGTGTTAGGATTTGTTTTACTTTCTTAATAAAAATGTTACCTTTAGAATAAAAAAAAGTTATTTTGTTTTAAGTGTTTCATTTATATGCACTAAAAAGAGCGAAAAGCGCAAACAAATTTTTGACGATATATCGGCAATTAGCTTGCCGATACGATACGATACCGATAATCGGCAACAGTTGCCGATATGCCGATATACCGATATCAATATCGGTATCGTTCTATCTCTAATATATATACATACATACATACATACATACATACATACATACACCTAATTTCCTAATTATTATATTTTACACCACATCTGAACAAATCAAAAACACGAAGCAATAAAATGCCCTTATCCCTTCGCAATTACATATCCAGTCACATAAATCGTACATATTTTTACTAAAATAACAATTTACTTTTTTGTTTTTGTCTTTACTTGACTGCCAAATTTTAAGTTTCACCAAAGGTTGACATCTGGCCTTAAAGTCGAGACATTTCTCAAAGTTCAGCTCACTGGCGGCTTTTGAAGTCTTAAGATTCTAAACCACTGTGGCTAGTATTATTTAAAACATTAATTTTTCAATTAATTTAAATCACAAAATCAACAAACAAGTCTTGAAAATAAAATAAATTCTTTAAAAATACGTAATCGTAACCACAATCTCTCACACGATTCACAATAAACGCATCAATTGACAAAAATGTTTAAGTTTCCTGTTTCCTGGGCGCGGCTGTTGACCCAAAATTTGCCAACGTAAGCCATATATTACCTATGTGCCCCTATGCGAATTCAATCGGGAAAACTCGCATCCGTTTATAACCACGAGGACATCGCTGGCCGCCAGCCTCGTGGTCCAACGAAACGAAACCTTCGGAGATCGCTGTGGGAGGCTTCGATAGTGCGACTGCCGCGGAATCAATATGAACATTCAACGAGTTTACACGCTTAAAATAATAGAAGAAATTTCCAAATTTAAAAGAAATTAAAAAAATATAAATTATTTAATATTTTCTGTTTGGAAATATTTAATGGGGAGTCATTGACCATATGACCTAATGGAGGAGCCGCCACTATTTGAAAGCGTTATTTTTATATATCGCTTGTGCAATTGTTGCCGATGCCTCGAACGAGAAATATCTATAGAGCATTATTAAAAGTAAAGTTTATAGCGAAAAATTTTACTTCAATAAAACCTGTGTTCCGTTAAAAGGACCGGAGATATGATACGGTTAAGTAATCAAAATGATTAGTGATGCATTCTTTTTACATAATAATTCATTAACATGCAAATTTCATACAAAATACCGCTCTGGAAATTTGCGTTCTACTCTTTTTCAGATTTCTTCGTATATTTAGTTCAGGGAGTGTAGAATTATAGTAAGATTTGTTTTAGCTTTTTCGCAACTCAACCCAAATTCCTAACTTTAAATTGACTTTAACAAATATTTGACAAAATTAGGTATCTCAACATGTGGACTAACATGCCGAAGATATTTTTTCATACAACCCGGAATTTCCCTCGTTGTCAATTTTTTTTTCCTTTTACTAGGAAGACTGAAAAGTTAAGCAACTTAGTTCCGCACGTCATTTAGTAAAATATACGTACTGTATTCGTACAAATATTTTATCAGTTTCTACCTTTTTCTTTCTACACTTGTTTTCTAGGCATAATTTACAATAAATTGTATAAGTAGTTTTACACACAACTTTTGTTAATTAACGATAGAAAATAAATCGACTTATAGTGTATATAGAGTCAATTGAGACAGCGGAAAATTTGGGGTACGCTCAATTTACTGCACCACTTATATGGAATAAATTTATTTTTATTCAGTTGAAAGGTCCCCGTACAAACAGCGGACCTTCCTGTCACAGTCAACGTGGACTCATTATGAAATTTGTGGGCGGAGTATTAGAGTTAAGCACTTTGATTGGTTATATCCCTAATTCAATTGGTTAGAATTTTGGAGACGTTGATTTAACAAAAAATGCACAAAAAAGATACATTTTAAAATATTTGCGTCGCCTGCACTTGTTCAGAGATCTCGGGTCAGTGTCAATGCCGTAGAATAAAAATTTCTTTTTATTCTATTCAATGTTTTTATTTACTTTGTAAAAGCGAAATATTGAAATCGTGAAAAAATTACCCTTTAAGATTTTTTCTGATCTTTACGTTTCAGGTTCCCTAGATAAACATTTTTTTCTCAATTGCGTCGGTCTGTCTGTCGAACTGTCTGTTCGCGGCATAGCTAAAAAATCTACTTAACCGATTTACTTCAAATTTTAGTCAAAAATTAAGGATCATATCGGGATGACCTGATAACATTTTGGTAAAAACCAAATATGACAAAATAAAATGGCGGCGTAGTGAAATGTTAAAAAAATTATTACTAAAAAACTACTTACCTAATTTGCCTAATATTGTGAGTATTATATAGAAAAAAACTGATAAAATTTTGGTATGAATCCTAGATGGCAGAACAATATATCGGCTGAATAAAATATTTAAAAATTCAGCATGAAAAAAATACTTAATTGCATTTTCAAATTGTGTGCCATAACTGGTTGTGGTATAGAAAAGAAATAGTAAAATTGTGGTACTAATTCAAAATGACGGAACAAAATGGTAGCCAAATAGAATATTTGTAATCGTGAAAAAAATCAATTTCTCAGGTTTTAGATATTTTCAGGTTTTAGCTCCTCTAGATGCCAAAAATTATGTTTTATCAATTCCGTCAGTCCATTTGTCGGTTTGTCTGTCTGTCTGACAGTTCGCGACATTGCTTAGAAACTACTCATCAGATTGACTTGAGATTTTAGTTAAAAGTTAAGGGTCATATGGGGATGACCTGGTAATATTTTGGTGAAAATCCAATATGAAAAAACAAAATTAAAAAACCATTGATCCAACTTATCTCAAATTTTGTACAAAAATCAAGTATTATTTAGAAATAAACCGGTAAATTTCTTGTACGAATAGAAGATGGCGGAACAAAATGAAATGAATATAATGAAATAATGAAATATTTAAAAATCCAGCCTGAAAAAACTACTTAATGGACTGATTTCAAATTGTTTGCCATAACTAATTGTGGTATAGAGATAAGCTACTAAAACTGGTGGTTCTAATTCAAGATGGCAGAACAAAATAGCGGCCAAATAAAATATTTGTAACCGTGAAAAAAATCAATCTCTCAGGTTTTATATATTTTAAGGTTTTAGCTTCCCTCCATGCCAAAAAATATGTTTTATCAATCCCGTCGATCCGTCTGTCGGTCATTTCGCGGCATAGCTTAAAAACTACTCATCAGAGTGATTTGAAATTTGAAATATGCAATATGCAAGTTCAAAAACCTCTCTGAACGATTCAATTTTTTACGAAGTATTTGGCTTTTAGCGACTATTTACCTCAAAGCCTCAAAATCAAATAAGTTTTAAAATTATATATATATATATATATATATATATATATATATATATATATATATATACCCGATACCCCCCAAAATGACATATTACCTGTTCGATCTTAAACGAAACTTTCAAATTTTTATCCCCTTCCTTTTCCCCTCTGTGTAATTGTAGAATAAATATAATATCAAGTAGGTTACAGTTGAAATAATCTCTATACCCATAAACCCATGAAAATACGTTTTATGCGATTTATTTACGGAGAACAATTTTTTTTCATTTAACCTAGTTATTTCGCCCCAATCCCCTGACCAGATCAAATAAAAAAACTAATTGAAGAAAATTGTTAAATGCCAATAAATAATAAAAAGGAAGTACTAATAATTAATATGTTTTACAAAAATAAGTTTAACTTTCTATCACGCCGTCTATGCTTCACAATGAAATCGCCGACTGTTGACGGATATTTATTTTTTATCTTGTCTCAATTGACTTTAGATAGACTTTACCATGACGTCCAGGCTGGTTTCTGGCGATGGACTCGTAATTTAGACCATCTCGAAATATGGATCGACACACATTTTACACGCTGATAGTTCAACAGGTTTCAAGCAAGTGTTTTTGGTCCAAATCTTCACCAATGTGTAGTAAGAAATCCGGACCTACTAGTATGTTTTCGCAAACAGAATATCACAAGATTTACTAACCCCTAACAAAATAAAACTATGATAATTCACCAAATTAATAACCCAAAACAAAATAAACAAAAAAAAAACAACGCGTGTACTGTCTTTTTGAATTCGTACCATAATTTTACCAGTTCATCTCTATATAATATGTTTTTTAAATATTCGCCCATTTTTTAAATTACGCTGCCATTTTGTTTCGCCATCTTGGATTCGTACCAAAATTTTACTAGTTGATTAGTACATAAATTGGATAAGTGGTTTTTGTTAATAATTTTTAATTTAACATTTCACTAGGATGCCATTTTTTTCCGCCACACTAGATCTTTACCAAAATGTTACCATTTTTCCCCATATCATCGTTAATTTTTGACCAAAATTTGTAGTCAATCGGAAAGGTAGTTTTTTAGTTATGTCACGAACAGGCCGACAGACAAACCGACGAATTTAGAGAACATTTTTTGAATTTTTTTTTGATTACAGTGGTTTTTACGAGGAAAGTAAAATATGTAAATTTTGCTTAAAATACGTTATTTTCTTAAATATTTATTTTAATCAATTTAAAGTCACCAGATTATTGCGCATCCTGAAATAAATGTGTCACAAATCTGAAAAAAACCAGAACGCAACATTTCACATTTCAGAGCGTTATCTGGTGTTAATGAACTATTATGAAAAAATAATTTAGGATCATTTCGAATACTGAACAGAATATTCACGCCTGCATATCTCCGATATTAATTTTAAAGAGTTCAGTAAGGTTTGACCTTTACTGTTGTCTACATTTTACAATGTTTTATACTTTTTCTCACCCGAGAAAAAACTTTATACTACCATATATCCGAAACTATTTATTTGCTAGTCCTACGAACAGTATTTTTTTTATATTAAATACAAAAAAGAAAAGTGCTGTACAGCTTTGGCACATTTTAAACGTATAGATTCTAATATTGTCCGGTCTGTATTTTATTTGATGTTATTATTGGGAACAATAAGGAAAAATTTAAAATAAGTTAGATAACATGAAAACATATTCTATCAAATTATAATATCACATATACAGGGTGTTAATTAATGTCGTGAACATATTTCAGGGGGTGATAGTACTCGACAAAATAAGAAAAAATTGCCAATATATACATGGTCAAAAACGCACCATTTTCATTATACAGGGTGTCAAAGTTTCATTTTTTTCCTTGTTTTTTGCGTTTTTTTCCAGTTCCTTCTGAGACAATTGGTTCAAATTTAGTACCTGTATTATTTTTAAGAACCTCTACGATAAAATAATAAAATCGTGGATGGTAGTATACAGGGTTTTACATTTTTTTACACCACCTACAAGTTTATCTTGCGGAAGTACCCTGTATGAATTCTGATATAAAATTTAAATTCTTTGTTCATTTTTTTAGCTCTTTCGTATTTTGCAATATTCTCGTATCTATCACAGTTTTCGACTTATTTGCAATAATTGCCCTAGATGCAAATTAAGTGTAGGCTAAATAACGAAACTGGAAAAAAAGGTAGTAGGCTGAGGCAGGTCATTTGTTAATTCTGTTTTTTAATTCCGACATTTAGTAAGAAATATTTTTTTGTTTGAGTTTTCCGTAGTTGTTTCAAGTTGTTTAATGATGGTTGAATTCACAAATCAAGAATATGCAGAAATTCATTTCATTTAAGGACTTGCCAACGGCAATTGTTATAAAGCCAGACGACTCTATGAACAGAAAGATCGAAATCGCATGGTGCCCAATAGACAAATATTGGCAAAGGTACATAATCGACTATGTGAAAATGGATCATTCAGGAAATCCACTCATTTAGCAGGAGCAAATAGAACGGTTAGGACTCCTGAATGCAACACTTAACATTTCATTTGTGCTTGTATGGAAAATTTTATTACACAACTTAATGTATCCTTAAAATTGCTCCCATTCATTATTTGGAAACACGATTTTATTTAGCGATGAGGCAAATTTTTCTAGGAATGCCATACGTAATTTTCATAATGATCATTTTTGGGCAGAAGGGAATCCGCATTCGATACATGAAAATAATTTCCAGTAACAATTTTCAGTAAATGTGTGGGCCGGCATTATTGGAGATTATTTGTTAGGTCCATTTTTCCTGCAGGCAAGACTAAACCGACGATATTATCGTCAATTTCTCGAAAACGAACTCCCGGTATTGCTAGAAGACGTGCCAATTCTTCTTAAAAATCAAATGTGGTTCATGCACGATGGTGTACCAGCACATTTCAGCATAGAGGTGAAGGAGTTCCTAAATAATAATTTTAACAACCGTTGGATAGGGTGAGGGGGACCTCAGTCATGGCCCCCTAGATCTCCAGATCTGAATAGCCTGGATTTCTTTTTCTGGGGACACCTGAAAACATTGGTGTATCAGACTCCAATCCAGACAAAAGAAGATTTAAGAAACAGAATAATAGCTTCATGCGACATCATTCTCAATACACCTGGAATATTTGAGAGAGTCCGTCAGTCCATGAGGCGAAGACTTGATTCTTGCATTCTAGCAAGAGGCGGACATGTTCAACAACTTTTATAATTTTGTTTTATTTTTAATTAAATTGTAATAATTTTATCTGATTGTTGATTATCATATCGGTTGATTTAAAATAAAACCCGTTTCTTAATTTTTTGTTTAATTTTGCCTATATGCCATCCATGCAATGCATCGATTATTGCAAATAAGTCGAAAACTGTGATAGAGAATAATGCAAAATACGAAAGAGCTAAAGAAATGAACAAAGAGTTTAAATTTTATATCAGAATTCTTAGAGGGTACTACAAAAAAAAGTTCCGCAAGATAAACTTCTGGGTGGTGCAAAAAATGTAACACCCTGTATCCTACCATCGACGATTTTGATATTTTATCGTACAGGATCTTAAAAGTAATACATGTTCTAAATTTCAACTAGTTGTTTCAGAAGGAGCCGGAAAAAACGCAAAAAACGAGAAAAAAATTGAAACTTTGACACACCGTATAACAAAAAAAGGCGGTTTTGACCATGTATATATTGGCATTTTTTTCCTATTTTGTCGAGACTATCATCCTCTGAAGTATGTCCACCACATTAATTAACACCCTGTATTTCGTCTATAATAATGTTATTTTCCAAAAATAGTAAAACAGTAATATTTCAAAAAATAAGTAACAACTTTAGTTGAAACTCGTAACAGAGAATTTATATAAGCAAAATGGGACAAAGCCACCTAGGTCTAACTTAAACAAAATATTATAAAAAAAGGAGGTTGCCATGGCATTTATTTGGCATTCGTAGTTGTGAATGAATAACAGTTCCATTTTAGTGCATTCAAAGTGATTCTCTTTTGTGTTTTAATTATAAAGAATTCTATGATTGTGGTTCTTAAATGTGTGATGGGCGAATAGATTGAGTAATATTTCTATAAATACGTAAGCGTAAATAAAACCACGTTGGAACCAACTTCGAACCACTTCGCATTTCAATGATAAATTATAACCAGGCGTTATGCTTTGTTCAAGTTTTATTTTACGTAATTCTTTACCAATATTAAGGGAGAACCTGGAGAACCTGGGCCTCCAGGACCACCTGGACCTGCCGGTCCCGAAGGATCATCGGGACACGATGGAAGGCAAGGTATGCCTGGCGAGCCTGGACCAGCTGGCGAACGAGGGGAGCCAGGACCAATAGGGCCGCCTGGACCACCTGGAATGGATGGCCTCACGGGGCCTAAGGTTGGTAAATTAAGTAGATAATTAAATGGAATTAGTAAGCTAGCTTTTTGTATGCGGCCACCTAACAAACATAACCATTTTTGCTTTACGGCCACCTAAAAAAACATAATCTAACTATACAGCTAGAAAGTTTACATCATACTGGTAAACATTTTATCACTGTTTTCTCAGATAATTTTATTCTTGCTAAGTTGTCGTTTACCAATAAAAAAACTTGCATGTAAGTTTTACAGGATGTGAAAATATATTAAAGTTGTACTTAACAAAACGAATATTTTTCTTAAATAACTTAAAAATAATTGTAAACATATTTCATTTTGTTTGCTCGTGGATTGTGTTTATTTTGTAAAATAATGTTGAAAAACCTATACTAATATTAATCAAAAATAAATAACTAACTGAAAAGAGATATTTTTTTATTTATTTTCGGGAACTCGTTAGACTTCTCCGGAAAAAATTCACTTGTAATGGTGGTATTTTCTAATTTTGACATATAATGTATCATTTTGCAAGACCGCTTGATGTGTTGAAATGACTTAATGTTCGTAACTAGTGATGAAAAGTTAAAAAATATATATAATTTTAAATGCCTGACTACATAAACGATTTTCTACAAAAATTTTCTTTCAAGCTGGTATTTCAGACTTTGTTATCGTTTCCAATTAAAGAAGTAGTCATTTTGGTTAAATGTGTTAGATTAACCAGGCGATTCCTTTAAGGAAATAAACTGTTTGGCATATGATTGCGACAAATTATGTTTTATTGGATGGCAGTTTAAATATGTGGTAACCTAAAATCGCCAGCTCTGAGATAACCAAATAAATAATTTCCGAGGAATCACAAAATTATTGTTGTTGGTAATGACTTTCTCGAAAGCCCGTAAATAAAAAGTTTTTCCCATTAGGAAAGCATAACACACGCCGCATGCAGTTTGTAAATGAATTAATTTTGTAACAGAAAATGCTTTGGAATATCCTGATAATTCCCCACAAACTTAAAAAAATTGATTCAAATATATAATAAGTAAGCGAAAGAACTCATTATGACAAAACCTCGCCTCAGGTGGTGCGTAAACGAATAGGGAGACTATAAACCACAAAATAAACACTTACTAAATAATACTTTTCCCGAATATAAACGTTTCACTGTTCATATTATCTTTAGCTTTTGTAACCACATATATACCTCTTAAAGCGATATTATCAGAGATATTTAAATAATTAAAAGCTTTCACGGCTTTAATTAATTAAGAAATTATGGTTCTTTGGATTAGACTGTGTCAAAGTGGAATTAGTATTCGACTTTTCGGTATTAATATCGGATTTCACTAATTATGTAGGCAGTAACTTGAATCTTTATTGAGATTCTGAACAATTTTACTTTAAGTTTTCATCTTTAGAATCCTGGAACTGAAGCTAGCCACTAAAACCTTTTTTTCTTCTACATTATTTCATCTATGTTATGTCCAGTGGTATGTTGGTGTGCAGCTAAGGCAAACTGAAAAATGTGTTTCTTTTTAATACTTTGTTTATGGCCTCTAAACATAGCGGATATTGGGCGTCCTACTTCTCCCATATGCATCTTTTCACAGGAGCATTGTATTCCATATCTGTTTGCAAGGGTATTACATTTTTAGCAAACTGAAGTGTTCTTATCTACACAGTTGTTCAAAAGAAATGCACACAATTCATGTCTTCTGTAAGAGTCATTTTTCACAAAAACGCTGGTACACATGAAGTGGTTTAAACGGTTGTTTGTCTTTCTGTAATATTTTCAGCCCTCTCCCAGCAGCCCCTTAATTTGTAAGCACCCCAACATATTTTTTCAAATAGTAACTTATGTCATTTAAGAGAAGGTCATAAACTAGGGATCTGCTCATTTCGTTACAGTAAAACGAGTCCATATAAGTTATTTCATTAATATTAATGTTCGAGGGAGATTCTTAACATTCACATGATTCGGCTAATGTAACAAATGCTGAAAATGATCTCCTCCTTCTACTTTACATACACTGAGTCGGTGATAAATACTATAAACTGTAAGTTTCAGTTCGAATATTTCCGGCTGGTAGATTAGCAACTTCCATCGTTATTCTGTCTTGTAGGTCCTCAACGCTGTTTGGTCTATTTTTGAACACTCTTTTCAAATACCGATTTGGAAAAATTTCGTCCAGAGACCTTCGAATATTTATACCAAAATGCAGTGTTGCGTTATCTGGTTGAAAATTGGTTAAATCGGATGAAAGAAAATCAAAGTAACGCTGATCAGTAAGATTTTCTTCATAGAAATATAGTCCTAAAATTTAGTTATTTGTTATGCCAGTCCACACATTGACTTTTTACGGATATTGTGTAAGTTCCCCACGTATCCACTGTGGATTGTGATCCGATGAAAATCGATAATTGTGTCTATTGATCATTCCATTTAAATAAAATGTAGTCTCTTCGAAGCAGATAATATTTAAAAAAAAAAAATTTTTTTTTCATCATGTCTTCCCATCATTTCTTTAAAGAATTGTAATCTCCTATCGTTGTCATCTTCAACAAGTTCCTGTAGAACATACATTTTATACTGGTGATACTTCTGGCTCTTTAATAATCGTTGTACAGAAGCTCTACTGGTGTTAGAGAATTTGAAATTTCTTGTGCTGATAGGAGAATATCAAGTATTTTGTCTTCAGTTAAAGCCGGTGATCGTCCCATTTTAGGTAAATCTCTAACTATCCCATACTCTTCAAATTTGTGAAATATCCTACTCACACTTGACCGCTTAATTGTATTCTCGGGGTACTTTTCATTGAACACACAAACTTCATTTCAATACTCTACCTTTCTGAGAGCACCATAGTTCAAAAATGTCAAAGTTCCAAAGTACTAAAACTTGCTGACAATTCGATGATCAAACTGAAAGATTAACTGAATTTATTCTTTTGTGTGTGTAGTGATTTGCCAAATAAACAACCAAATGTGGGAAAAAAATCTTAGAATTTCGTATGGGGCAATAATAAAATTACTATCATTTAATCAATCCTCGCAAGATATTTAAATGAAATTTTCTCAAGTCACTACATAGGTTGGTAGGGTCTAATAATTGATGGTAACCAAGGTCGTTCCGCAGTACATCATAAAGATCTACTTTAATAGATAATTTTAATTAAAAACTTATGACTCGTTTTACTGTAACGAAATAAGCAGGACCTTAATTTGTTGCTAGTGTCAGATTCAGTTTTAAAAGACCCTCTCATAGAGCTAGCCAGATGACCTAGGTTCCATTAAAAAAAAAAAAGTTGGAGTCCCTACATATTAAGGGAACGCCTCCACGGACACGAGTTACCTGGACCACAAGGGTCAAATGGTGGCACACACATGGAAATGGAGAAAGCATCGAGCCTCGGCAAATAGCTGCTGCCTGGGGATCGCCAGGGCACATTTGCAGTCACTGCTGAAGGTGACAGCATGCGGTGGCGGCGAAAGGCTGAACAGGAGGGCCTCTGCCGAAAAAACTGCTACAGTCGAACCTATTCCTGAGAATTTCATCAGAGCCGACATTGCTGGAGAGGGACGTTATCTTTTATGATCAGTCAGCTTGCACATAAAGGCCATCAAAACAATCATGCCAAACTTCGAGAAGACGCAATGAAATACCTACGACAAAACTGGTCGGAACTTCAGATATTTTCGTTATTTCACGACGACGATATGAGGGACTTCTACAACTATTATAAGTTCATGAGCAAAATCACTACATATGGTACGAGCCTAGAAATATTTGCTCTCTCGGAAACTCAGAAGCACATCTTCCATATTTTCTCATAACCAAGAACGAAACAGATGTACATTAAAGAGAGACCAGCAATAATAGGCAAACAAACACACAATAAAATGATCTACCTTCTACTAACAGGTGATCCAATGTCGGGACACTTTGAGCTTCTAACACCACAAAACATCAATCCAAACAACAAAGCATCGGGCAAGCAGCGTAACGGTCGCTGCGAAGACGCTGCAAGAAAAGGCAGCTCGACCGAAACAATCACGACCAGGCAAATGAAAATAGACCCACCAAAAGTATTTTGCCGGCTAAGCTGGCACCCACCAAGACGGGAAAGGGAACCGATCATGCGCTGCCCAAATGGATACACAAATAAATCTGACACAGATGCTAATCAAACACAACTTGAGCCCATTAGAACAGCGGATATATCGCAACGACTACCTGCAACTACCAAGGCAGGTAAAGTAAGGAAGAGGTTAAAATTGACAGATGAAATGAATCGAACGGTGTTGCATTCCTACTACACCGCTACCAAACTTGAGACAATTTCATCAGGATACGGACATAAACTGCAAACACTTTTCATAGCACAATATCCAGAATACAAATCACTTATCACAGAACAGAGAGTAATAGATCAAAAAGAGTCATCACTAAGACCAGTAAGCTCACCCCACTCGCATTGCAAAACATCAAAGCTATGGTAGCTGCTGAACTAAACATTCATCAACCAAACATTGAGGTCAGTGGGGCAGATGCCGAACCGATCCTACATAGAAACTAGTCCAACTTTGTGCAAGAGGATCTGCAACCTCACTCAATGCTCAGTAGGGGCGAAGTACCCAGCAACAACCCACGACAGATGACAAGCACCATACAGCGCACAGGACAAGTGAATCATTCGCCAAAAGCACCATACACACAGCTACACCTCGGACCGTCTCTCACACAAGAAATCAAAGTAGAAATGAGGTCATATCTAAACAAATGGTCAGGCTCCGATCCTACAACAAGAGATCCTATTCTTCGTGTAATCTTCAAACGGGACACACATAAAATCCTAAAGACCATCAACGAACACATAATTCCCGAGGACATAATGAATGCGAGCACATTTGAGGACATTCATCTAGTGATCTAGGCAGCAGCTATAACCACGATAACACAGAACAATCAGAAACTCTTGCCAAGACACAGAAACACCAACAACATAAAACAAAAATTCAAATTGCAGATAAGGATCGAAAACAAAATTAACAAAATTAGAAAAAATTGGGACATCTTACCCAATCCATGAACAGCAACAAGTCAAAACGTATCAGACAAAGTGTAGAGAAAATGAAATCTACATCTCCTGATCACACGCTTACAGAAAATCCTTGACACTCTGAAGCAAAATCCGTGTATGCCGCAAGACTCCGAAGATACAAAGAATCAAATGAAAGAAAGGCGGCTAACAACCTGTTTCAAAGAAGCGAAAAAAAGTTCTACCAAAAAATCATGAGCAATGAGGAGGCACGAGTAAAAGAACCACCGACCAAACAAGAGATCACAGAATACTGGAAAAGTATTTGGTCAGAACCGAAACTACACAATAATAACGCTTCATGGATTAAAGCAGAGGAAGTCAGACACAAGTGCTTGGAGGAACAAGAGGACTTTGCAATTACAACACAAGAAGTTACGGAAACAATCAAATACACGCATAACTGGAGATGACCTGGAATAGATAACATTCATAACTTCTGGTACAAACAGTTTACCTTCACACATGAAGGTCTCACTCGCCAAATTAATGAAATTATTTTAAAACCTACCACACTCCCCAGTTTTCTCACCCAAGGAATAACATACCTTAAATCCAAAAATTCAGACAATAACGACCCGTCAAGTTGCTGACCTATTACATGCCTTCCAACCTTATATAAGATCATCACAGCCTCAATTACCAGGAGAATAGAACAACATCTAGCACACAAAAACATTCTAACGGAAGAGCAAAACGGGTGCAGGAAAAACAGCCGAGGATGCAAGGAGCAGCTAATTATAGATAGCGGCATCATGGAACAAACCAGGAAAAATTATAGAAACCTTCATACTGGTTACATAGATTATTAAAAAGCCTTTGATTCGATACCCCACCGCTGGCTAACCAGAGTGCTAGAATTATATAAAGTCAATAAAAACATCAGGCAATTTCTTACGCAAATCATGAGTACGTGGAAAACTAAAATCAACCTGAGAACGCAAAAAGAGCACATCGAAACAGAAGAGATCTACATCAGACGAGGTATATTCCAAGGAGATTCACTCAGCGCTTTGTGGTTCTGCCTCTGTCTCAATCCACTCTCAAACACACTGAATAACACAAATTTCGGATTCCAAATTAAATACCAAAAAAAATAACCTACACAAAATAATCCGTCTCTTGTACATGGATGACATAAAATTATATGCAAGCACAAAGGCATAACTAAAGGAACTCCTTAAAATCACAGAAACGTTTACCCTGGACATCAACAAGGTACAGTGGAAAAACCACCCTACGAGGAAAACAATCAACAATGAAACTATAGATAACATACTCAAAGAAGAAACATACAGATACCTAGGCTTCCATCAAAGCACCAAAATTAACACTCATATCAAATCAGAGCTCAAGACGGAATTTAAAACGAGACTCCCAAAGCTACTAAAAACAAAACTGAATTCCAGAAATCTAATGAAAGCTATTAACACCTTCTCCGTATCTATTCTTACGTATTCGTTTGTTATCATTAAATGGTCACACACAGACATAGAAAACATTCACATTCTCATACGCTCTGAATTCACTAAACACAGGAAGTTACATCCCAACGCATGCAAGGAAAGACTCACCATCGAGAGAAAAGAAGGAGGGAGGAGAATTATAGATATACAATCGCTAAATTAAAAACAAATTTACGAACTCAGAAAATTCTTCCACAACAAACAAACTAACCTCCACAAGGCAATAGTGAAGGCCGACAAGAATTATGCACCGCTCGACCTGACTCAAACGAGCCACGCAGCAGACCCACATAGTCACATCCAATCACGAATAGAAAACATGAACACCTGGTCTGAAAAAACACTTTACGGAAGACACAGATACCACATAAAGCAAGACCATATACATAAAAAGCTTTCATATACGTGGTTATAAGAAGGGCAGCTGTTCCCCGAAATAGAAGGCTTCCTGCTTGCCATCCAAGACAAAGTCATAGCAACCAGAAACTACCGAAAGCACATCATCAAGGACACAACCATTGAAGACGAGAGGTGTAGGAGATGTCACCAGCAGAGAGAAACGATCGATCACATAACGAGTGGATGTAGAATAATGACCGGAACTGAATACACCGCGAGACACAACTCAGCAGCGAAGGTCGTTCATCAAACATTAGCGACAACGTACAAACTAACGGAGAACACAGACTCTTACTATCATTATACACCAACATCCATACTTAAAAACGAAGACTACAAGCTCTACTGGGACATTGACATCCACACAGATAAAACAGACCCGATATCACCCTTCAATCCAAAAAAGATAAAATCACTTATTTAATTGACATGGCTGTTCTCAACGACGAGAACATCCAAGCGAAATATAGTGAAAAGATCGCCAAATACACCGACTTGGCAATGGAAGTAAAAAGGCTGTCGAAACAGGAAATAGTCATCATTATTCCTCTCGTCATATCAGTAACAGGTCTCACTCCAACAACGTTTACTCCGCATTTGGCTCAATTAGGACTTAATACAGACATTCACAGGAATATCCAAAAATCGATTCCTTCTTAACTAAGAGCCTAATATCCAGTGTTTCATCCTTTGAACCAATACATGGAGAAAAGAAATCGTTTAATGTAAAACAGTTTCTAATGCGAATTTAATATCCTAGTCTTGTAGAATTAGGTGGGATGGAAATATGAGTTTTTTTATCCACGAAAAGCAACAAAATCATCTGCACCAATGTATTAGCTTTAGTGGAGAAGGTGCTTAAGCGCTATCCTTGAAGGTCTCCGTGAAGATACACGCTTAAATAAGTGATAGAGGAAATCCCATGGCTGCCCCGAGCTTTGTTCATAAATAGTTCCTTGAAATTAAATAAGCAGATGTAAGAAAAGCTTCAACTGTGTGTAGAGGAGTGATTATAAAATTTGTTATGTTGAAATATGTTTGGTATAACGGAAAATGCATACATTGACAAGAGTTTAAAATACTTAAAGATGATTCGTGCAATTGATGACGATACGTCGAATATTAATTCCAAGTTCGCACTGTCTAGTCCCATGAACCGTAATTTTCAAACGGAATGTTTAAAATATTGGCAAAATATTATTTTTATAGCATCTTTTTTTATTGTGCCTGTTACATTTTCTCCTAGAATGTACTTAGCGACTTATCAAAACTTTTTTTTTGGTATGACAGTTTATTACAAATCGATTATTTATTTTAGGGTGATAGAGGAGATAAAGGTGAACGAGGATTAACGACGACGATAGCAGGCGACGTAAAATTCCCAACGGGAATCATAGAAGGACCGCCTGGACCACCAGGACCTCCAGGTATATTCGACAAACATTTACTTTACATGTATTACATTCATCAATGTTCTGCTTTGTTGTTTATTTGATTATAAAAATCGACATCTCTTGTATTTATTGCTGATTTTTCGTTCGATATTCCCTGTTTGTCAAAAAGGACGATACAATTATATATCCGCCTTTATTAATTCGAGATAACTGATTTTGATAAATATGAAATAGATGTTTTAATTTATTTTGAAGTTTTGAAATATATCTTGTTTTTCAATTTCTTCAATAAGTCACGACCTGTAATATTTCCAATATCTTCAATGATTTTCCTCGCACTGCATAAGGTAAGAATTTTGAAACTTGGGTTAATTTCTTTGTCCCAAGTTGTGACATTTTTTCATAAAATATGTGATGATATCACTTAAGGAGACTTCTCTTAAGTTATTGATGGTAGACCAGTGATTTCCTAGAATGGTTTGTTTGATTGGTAAGACAACATGAAACTCAATCAACTCATCACACTGAAAACAAACTCAACGTTTGTTGTTCGCACCTCTGAAAAGAGATATGTCACTTAGTTTCTTATTGTGAAGATGTGCTAAACTAATAGTGCCCAGTCTGAACTTCTGTTGCAGGTCGTAAATTTCTCCTCGACATTGTAAATAGATCATTATTTTCTCCTTGCTGGGGTATCACTAGTTTTATAACAAAACTGCAGTTTGGGTGAAAAATTACATAACATTGTTGAGTAAAACAGGGACGCAATGTATAAAGAAAATACATTAAGAATGTTCGAAATGCATATGGTTTTTGATCAATGGAAAAAGACTATAAAAAACAGCAACCTTGAATCTTAAAAGTTTGGTATCAAAACTTAATTATTATCTAGGAAACAGGGTTTCTAAAAATTCAAAAGCTAATGTATATTATTATAAATAGATTGAGCGATGTATTTTTTATTTAAAATTATTAATTATTTCTACTAGAAAAATATCAATTTAAAATAAGTTGCATAAAAAAAAAAAGGAAAAGGTAGGGAAATGGTATCCTCCGTCTGAGGGGGAGTCTCGTTATCTCTGACATGAGATGGTTTTGAGGGCAAGCCCATTGTAAAAGTAGATTTAAAACTGTATTTTTTGAACAGAACTATTGTAAAAATTGTATTTTCAGGGCAGAGCTGATCCAAAAAAAAAACACTTAGGAACTGTTTTTGTAACAACTATGTTCTAAAAATAATAACCTCGTTATGTAAAACTTCCTTGAGAGTTTTTTATTTTGGTACAATATATCAATTAATGTGGAACTGGAATAAAATGTAAATTTTACTCTTTGCCGTAGATTTATTGATTAACTAATACAATTTTAACCAAAAGAATTTGTAAACATATATTTAACTTTGATCTGGATTAATAAATACTAAGTTTCTCTCGGTTCAAATATTTGTGTATGTTACGCTCATTAAATTTGGCTGCTAAGCTAGGGTCAAGCTTGTATGTTTAAGCTCGTATACTGGGATTAGTCAGCTTATTGTGTTTCTGTACTAAATTAATTTCAATATCGCTTGGCTGGGTCAAGCTAAATTTCCAGAACTAGAATATTAGTAACATATTATTGCCATGTTTAAAATTTATCTACAAAACATTAAGATTTTACTAAAGCTTTAATTGTGTATAGAATAGACTATAATTTCGTTAAAAAGTTTTCGACGTACGAAACTACATTAATTCAATTTGAATTTAATACATTTAACTAAACCTGGGTTTCAGAGCTACCAAAAAAGACAGCGTGATACAAATAATAAATCCAGCTTTTATCGTAGCCATACAAAGTGTCCGAAAATGATGATGACAAATTTCAGAATGTGAATCTACATACCAATTATAAATAGAAATTCATATTTGTCTAGGTCCCCTTCCATAAGGAGATACTGGCCTATGAATATTTTGGCCAAAAAAATCGTTTTTATTTAATACCTTTGGATAATTTTGTTCTTTAAAAATAAAATTTTAGGTACAAGGTGTGGTATTTTAAAAATTTAAAAGATAAGTGATGGTTTATTTATTGTTATAGTTTTGGAGTGGATTTTGAACTTTTTTAATTGAATTGTGATTGACTAGTTAACAAAGTTCTAGTGGGATTGCAATAGCAATTGGTCGGTAGATATATTATGCATTACATTTTTAAATCATGTTTTGCTCTAAAAAGGGTAATCTTTCATCTTTTTAACAAAAAAACTTCTTTTATTTAAATTTTTAAACAAGCTTAATTTAATTAGAAGAAAGCGAAAATATTATCTCGTAAAAACTATGACATAAAATACCCAATCATCTTGCTAGTATTGGTCGGAATATGATTTAATTAAATTCTTTCAAATACAGCTTCTAACTACTACAATATACAGGGTGTTTCACTTAAAAGCCAAAACGCCGTTTTCTCGAGAACTGCAAGCGTTATCTATTTAGTAAGAACTGTTATCAGATGCAGGAAAATGTAATTATTTACTGCCAAAATAAAAACGACGCCATTGCCACTTTCAGAGTCGCAACGCCAAGAAAAAGCAAAAAAATTGCAAGGACTTTGTTGTAGATTTCAAAAATACATTTGCTCTATGACATTTCCATTATTTGCCCTAACTTGATTACAACGATAGTTACTCAGATATATAGGATATTCCACTTATACTTCAAACGCTTGTGTCCCGAGAATTCACGGATATATCAAAATCTGGTAAAAAAATTATTCAATTGAGTGAAATTTAGTTATTTAAAGCTAAAAGTAAAGTGACTCCGTCATCAGTACAGTCGTCGCGACGCCAAGAAAAGAACAGACAATTTTCAAAAATTTCATTATTTTTGTTTGTTATTTGCACCAAATAGAAAAATGTTTTTGTATATTAAGTATTTTTCTGGGAAATATTTTTTAAAATAACAAAACAATTTACATACTTTTGATTTATACTAAGATACAGATAAGACAAGAAATCAAAGTTAAAAAAAGTGTTGATATTAAAATATTCCAAAAGTTCCAAAACAACAAATTTAAAAAAATTATTCTACCTATTCTAGAGAGGCTATAGTAATCAGGTTAATGTAAATAACAAAGAAGTTTTAAGTGTTCTGACAAGACATAGCGTGATTGTTGGAAAATTTTATTTAAATTATTATTTGGAATCACAGAACACAGCATCCCTGTGATAGGTTTTACTCCACCAGGAATATCATGTTCTGAAGATGGGTGGCGTGAATGATGGAAATGTTTATTTTAATTATTATTTTGAGAAATTCTGGAATCACGAAACATACCATATCTCTGTTAGGTTTCTCCACCAAGGATGCCATGTTCTGATGATGGACAGGTTTGGTAATCGAAACTTTGGAAATTATTATCGTTGAAATTTGAGAAATCGGTGTTTGGGATTTATTGTTTAGAAATGTGGTTCGAACTAAACAGAGTGCCGTTGTAGACCAATGAATAATTGTGGTTGGGCCCTCCCTTCTGAGTCACCTGTGAACTCAAAGAAGGAAGTGTTAATATTTTTAGTTAACGTATTTGAATTAATTGGGTTATTTTTCCTTATAAGTACATTATCATGCAATTGTAACTTATGATGGTGAGAAAACCCAACCGAAACGTCAGTTTTAAAGGGGTTTTGGGATTATTTGTTAATGTTCCCTGTAGCTTTATTTCTATTGGTTTCATTCGACATAAGGTCGTTAAATTTGATTAAATCTTGTACCTCTAGGGTACCACTGTCAACAATGGTGCTTTGATTAAAAGTGTTATATTCAGTACTGCAATCAGCAGACACTAAAGAATGTTGGTTCAATGATTTGTAACTTGAAGTTCCTTTTATGTTTTGACTTAGTTCTAAGGGACTGTCATTGAAAATTTGACGCTAAGAACAGCGACGTCGGCTGACCAGCACGATAGGCTATACAAAAGAATCATTTTCATCATGTAAAAGGATAGGATCATAGGAAAAGATGTTTTTTGTTGCCTACTACGTTATTAGAATGATTTTAAATATTTACTTGAGATTTGTGCGGACAACATTGACTTATGGCCTTATACTATTGTTGTGAATTGTTTTTAAAAGTTGATTTGTTTTTTGCGTTTAAGAATAGAACTGAACCATTTTTATCCTGAGGTTTTTATATCTGTAGACATTTCATAGTGTGTTTTAACGTTAAAGTGAAACGATTACACGACATAACAGTACACGAGGACTTAATATTTGACTTAATAAGTTAGAATTTCGGGAGAATGTCGTTAAAGTCACAAGCACCATGTTGCCGGATTCTGTAGCGCGAAAAAAAGAAAATATTTATTGAAAATTGAAAAATGTGCGTTTTCGTATTGTTTCTACTTTCATTTTACGAAATACGTA
Organism: Kuschelorhynchus macadamiae; assembly: GCA_030620095.1. Taxonomy (NCBI): domain Eukaryota; kingdom Metazoa; phylum Arthropoda; class Insecta; order Coleoptera; family Curculionidae; genus Kuschelorhynchus; species Kuschelorhynchus macadamiae. The sequence goes on along the minus strand of JAUTXW010004862.1, from coordinate 813,574 downwards.
AAATGGTTGATAACCGGATGGTTTTGTTTTTTCTTGGCGTCGCGACGTTTATTTTAATGACAGCGTCAAATTTGTTTAAACTCTTAAAAAATTTTGATATCTTTGTTCATTTGTGAGAGATCGACGTTTTTAGTTTTAGTGAAGCACCCTGTATGTTTCAGTGGCCAGTACAATAATATAAATATAATATAATAAAAATGCCTTAGAAGTAGATGGGTTTTTGAAATCTTATACTTTTAGAGTTAAACCTTATTTCTGTCATGTGAATATATCAAGACGTACGAAACGAAAATTACTTTTTAATATACATTTTTACTGCAGAATATCCGCTCAATATGTTTCTTTACTACTTCCTGTGGAAGAATAGTAAGACGTAATCATACCATCTAAAAAATATATTAATAACTATTCTCAGTCATGTATCTTCATCTCATTATTTGATTTGGTTTCTATAGTCAGAGTTTTCTTATGTTTATCAGTCATTTATTAGGTGACAAAGGCGAACCTGGTCCGCTTGGACCTCCTGGAGCCCCCGGAGAGAAAGGAGCTAGAGGCAAAAGGGGTAAACGGGTAACGTATTTTGAAGTGTTTCTCTTCCTTGGCCAACGATACCATGAACTGCAAATACATACTTTAAAATAACATGAATATTTTAAGATTAATGAGCATTTATTAAATATTTACTTTATACCAAATCCCATGATTTTTATTTATTTAATTACTAGTATCACTAGTGTACTTAAAATAATTATTACTGTTAGATTAAAGTGTCGTGCATCAGTCTTTAACCGTAAAGTAGAGATTTCTAAACGAATAATAACCATTTTCCATTAAATCTGACTTCGAGATTCATACAAACTAAGCCTTTTTTAATCTAATGACAGGAGAGTATACTTAGTAGTTCATGGAATTGTTTAAAGTAAATCTAACAAAATTACATACTTCATTGCATATAGCTTCATATCACATGGGGAAATTTGGTAACTTAGCATGCAATTTAAAGTTCTGCGCATGTTTTAGCTTTAGTTGTTTTTGAAAGTTATTTTAAACAAGATAATGCATGTTATCTTTTAATTATATTGGCTTTGTTTTGTTCTCTGAATTAGGTTCAGAATTATTTAGCATTTATTTTGCTTATATGCGCATAATAATATAGAATTAATGCATAATTTAAATAGAATTATGCATGCTTTACTCAGAGGTTTTTAGTGGCGATTTGCTGTATATTCTCATTAAAGTGTTTCAATTTATATTATAAAACAATATAAACATTAAATTTTGTATAAAATATACATTATTTCTAAAATGAACTGCAAATAGATTAAGTATATTAGTTTAGTTCTAGTACAGTAGGAAAACAAATGATATAATTAATGCTTTTTAGCTGTAAGCCTATAGATGTCAGGTAATATTCTTCAACTAGTCATTGCTAGCTTAAATGTTCAATATTGTATATAATTATTAGAATCGTGTTTTGTTATTGTCTGGCACACTAATAATTTGATGTAAATATCACACGCACACACTGCTTGTTCGCTTTTACACACCTAGGTAAGCATATTTTTACTTTAACGTCATTATAACTTGTTATATTAGATTTAATTGTTAAGGAACAGCTACAAATTAAAATTATACAGAGCTCTCCATATTTAATGGTATTAGACGTGTTCATAAAACCAACGCAATCGCATTTATGAATTTTTTGCTGTGGCCATAATGAATGCTGTGACCCATAATGAATGTGGAAGATAATTTTAAAAAATATTTTGATTTTTAAATTCTTCGTAAGATTTTAAACATATATTATATAGCATGCCCTAAAACTGTTTTGCCAGCCTCTAAACTTTATATATTAACAATATCAGATTTTCGGAAGATGTAAAACCTGTAAAAAGTCAGGGCAAAACGGACTTCAATTTTACTTTTTTACGGAGTTTCTTGGAATTAACTGCTGTTTTTTGTATACTAATAAAAAAATAAAGAAAACTTTCTAATGTCAAACGAGTAGTGATAACTTAACCAAAACCTTAAAGAACTCAAATGGAAATATTCAGTGTATTTTGCCATACGTAAAACCGTTTAAAATTAAGGCACTCAAAAATCTAAGGTTTGATTTTAAAATGTGAATACTGGATGTCAACGAATCTATTAGACAGGTCATAACTTTTAAACTATTTGATGTATGAAAACAGAATTAGCGTATAGGTACACGGTACATAAAGAGGAGAGTTTTCGCATATTTTTCATTTCACCGAAAATGACTTCAGTTTCGATTTTTTAAATATAACACTCTGCATATTTTTACATTTTTGGATTCCTGAGACAATTCTGAATCAGAATGTGACATTTTAAAGACTTTTAACGCCTACTTGATTTTTATGTAGCCATTTTTAAAATTGCATCTAGGTGGCAATGACTGGACGCAAATTTTTGTGTCTTAACTATTTTTTTTCAAATGGCGATCTTTTTTAGACAAGCACTTTTTGCAAAGAGGATTTTTCTGCGAATCTAATGGTACTAACTTTTTTGCGATTGGATTAAAATTAAGCTCAAAAATTAAATATTACTAGGAAAAATACTCGATAATCAATTATTTACTTTTATCAAGTGTGCCGTGGATATCCATGCTGGATATTAAGTAGGATTTTTAATTGTGACAGTTGATTGATCAAGATTACTTACGTTGGATCTAACTATGCGTCATGTCAAGTAAAGTCTGCCCAGCCTATCTCTGTTGATGAAAAGATCTATCTATATCTTTGGCTAAGAAATAGTTAAGAGTATTAAACAAAAATATAACTTCAATTAACTTCAATAACGCTGTAAAATGTAAAAGCACAATATTCGAGTTCACTGTAGTTGTTCAAAGTGTATTCTTCCTTTTTCACGACACATTTCCGCTCGTTCAATTGCTTCTCTCAACACGTTGCGCAGCATTTGAGGCGTAATACTTCTAAATACACGTACAATCCTTTCTTCTAAATTTCAAGAGTGGCTGGAGCTGTTACGTAGACTCTTTCTTTGACATATCCCCAAATAAAGAAATCGAGAATAGTGAGATCCGGTGAACGGGCGGGCCACCGTATTGGGCCATTGGTTGTAATAACTTTATTATAAAAAAATTACTTTATTATTAAAATGTTTAAATAATTAAAAACTTCTACGGTATTGTGAGGCGGTGTTCCATCTTGCTGGAAGTAAATTCGGCGTAAAACTTATAAAGGTAGATCATTAAGATGTTGCTCAATTTCATTTGGGAGAAACCATAAGTACCTAACCCCTGTTAATTGACCTTGAAATAAAATTAGCCCAATTATTCTGTTACCAACGATACCAGCCCAGATATTGATATCAAACCTTTCTTGAAAATTTCCTACTCTCATTTCATGTTGATTTTGTTGGGTCCAGTAACGAGTGTTTTGCTTGTTAAACATACCATTATTAGTAAATCTGGATTCGTAAGAAAATAAGATAAAGTTGATAAAATTTGGATCAATACTACAATTTTGGAGCAACCAATCACAAAACAATACCCGTCTCTCGCCATCGTCAGGATATAAATGTTGGTGTAACTAGTATTAGCTCGATATCCGTGTTTCTTTAGTATTTTTCTAGCTGATTCGGGACTTAAATTCAGTTCGTGATTAATTTTTCTTAAAGAAACAGTTTTATCAACTTCAACTATAGCAAGAACGTTAATCTCCATTTCTTCATTTATAATCAATCTGCCTTCCGTCACTTGGTATCTCTGAGCATACAACCCAGCAGCATTCCTTGAATTTTTATCACATTTTCCAAATATTAATAACATATCGTCTTTTTCACTTTGAGTATACATTATTTTGACTTTTGAAAACAAAAATAATACTGAAAATCTAGAAAAATAAGGAAATCCTATGTCTACTCAGAAACAATAGGTAAGTGTCACTGTCAAAACAAAAAATCCTACTTAATATCCAGCATGGCTATCCATGGCACACTTGATAAAAGTAAATCATTGATTATCGAGTATTTTTCTTAGTAATGTTTAATTTTTGAGCTTCATTTTAAGCCAATCGCAAAAAAGTTAGTACCGTTAGATTCGCAGAAAAGTCCTCTTTTCAAAAAATCTCTCTAAAAAGGGTCGCCATTTGAAAAAAAATAGTTATACACAAAAGTTTTATTTTATCAATTTCTCTTATTCTTAGCTATCAGACTAATCACTAAAACTTAGCGATGGTATTATTCATTTCAGGTCCTTAGATTAATTTGCATCCCGTCATGGCTACCTAGATGCAATTTTAAAAATGGCTATAAAAAAATCAAGAAGGCGTAAAAAGTTTTTAAAATATCACATTCTGATTCAGAATTGTCTCAGGAATCCAAAAATGTAAAAATATACAGAGTGTTTCATTTAAAAAATCGAAACAGGAGTCATTCCGGTTTCACCGGAAGCGACCGGAAAGTAAAAAATATGCGAAAACTCTCCTCTTTATGTACCATTTAACTATACCAAATTTTTTTATGGCCTGTCTAATAGATTCGTTGACACTCGGTATATGGAAAACATCTTAACAGAAGTATGGGAATGCTATAGAAAATATGTTCAGACTCTTGAATAGAATAAAAAAGAAATAATTCATACACATAAGGTCTGTGATTTAGAATTTAAAGGTTTATTTCTTCTACAAATGATTCTAATACACTATTAAGTATAAGATAATATGTAGTTAAGAAGTACATAATGTTGAACATTTTAAAATTATTTTGTATTGTTCAGCTTTAATGCATTCCATAAAGATGAAGATTGCAGTTAAATTATAAAATTACATTAAATATAAAGTTATAAAAACTATGAAAAATATGTTCAAACACTTGAAAATTTTCTTACACTACGTTTTGGAGATATTTGAAAAGAACTAAGATCATGCTGTTATTATTCGTATAAACCAATAATTTTAAGCCTATCAAATTGTATTCTAATCCTTATTTTTTGGTGTTTAAAAGTAAAATTCAATTATCGTTGGGATTGTTTTCCTGCTCTGATATATTGAGGATATTAGATGGGAATAATCTATCATACATTTTCATAGTTTCTATAATACAATTTTAGCAATTATATTTAATCCATTTTCATTTTATGTTAAAATTTAGATCTTTTAAAAGCAAGAAATTAGCCGCAGCATCAATATCTATGGCATTTTATACATTTTCAAAGTATCTGGATAATTTGCATTGTTTAAGTTAAAAGTTGCGAGGCATTTTGATAGCAATAAACAGATTTGAAATATCATTGGGAAAGGAATGTCTCGTTATTTTCAACATAAAAGGTAATAATAATTACAAGCTGTTTAAAATTAATTATATATAGAATGTTTAAACGGATTTCTAAATAAAAATAATCTCTAATTTTTAATTAAACTTCATAAAATGTTATCTGCATGATATCTGTGACTTAGCTATCTATCAGCATCGAATTTAAAACACAACTATTCTTGGCAGTATATCTATATTTAATAATTTTGCCCTAAAGCCAGGGCCGACAGATATGACAATATAAGGAAACTAACATTTAGTTGGTTTGTATAAGTTAAAAATGCTCCCTGGATACCTTGCAAATCCGGAGAAACCCGGAAAGATGACAGCCCTATTTTAACCTGATATTTAAATTAATTTTTCTAAGGGACAAGCTATTAAGGTTACAAAATCATTTTCATTTTGCTAGATTCGTTTATACGAGCTCTTCATTAAAGTCCGTGCAATACAGCAGTAAAAGATTTTATTACCCTGGAGGATGTTTAATGTTTTAGGAGTTTAATTAAGTGTCAATGTGAAGCTATATTGATACATTTCTTAGGGTAATAATATTACTTTAAATACAGCTTTCATATATTTTTGCATTTTTTTTTTGTTTTGGATTTAAATTTCTTAATTTTAATTTTCTAGGGTTAAAAATAAACTTTTTTGCAGTTATTTTTAAGGTATTAATTTAAAATAAACAATGGAAGCTATTCGCCATTACATTCTTTATTACATTAAAAACTGAAATTTAAAAGTCGATTATGTTTAGATCCAGTGATCTAACTGGCAAATTAGTTCTTCCTTCGAAACAAAGTTCTTTTGATTGTTTAATAGTACCAGGCAAAAAATCATAGTGACGGATCATATTTTGTTACAGTTTGTTATTGTAGTCAAAATGCTCTGAAATTGTCTATCTCTAATATAATACTTGCCTATATTTTTAGTCCATGATTAAATTGAATTTGCTTTACTTATACATATCAGTTTTCGTAAGAATATTCGATTTAAAAAAAAAAAGAAGGAAAAGTTATTAAATAACTCGAAATTAATTTCTAGAATCTAGATAAAAAATATTTTGTAAGAAAATATTAATTTTTAAAAACTATTTAACCTTTTTTATTTGAAATATCTTTATTCAAAAAGCGACGTGTCGACACTTAATTGTGTCTTTTTCAAGTTAAAAACATTAAATTATGAGATAAATATAGGACAATTACACGTTATATAAGACAAGCAAGTACAAAAGAATATTAAAAAAAACTAATACCACAATATATAAATGAGGAACTAGGCCTTTTTTGGTATTCTTTTGTACTTGCTTGTCTAATATAATGTATAACTTTCCTGTATTTATCTCATAATTTAATGTTTTTAGCTTGAAATAAACACAATTCAGTGTCGAGACGTCGCTTTTTGAATAAAGATATTTCAAATAAGAAAGGTTTCCCTATACCCACGATCCAAGCCCAAATATAAACTACTGGAACGCGATAACCGTACCTAAAAAATATATTTTTTAATATTCAATTTATAATTTACATTTAAGGGTTTTAATGGCAGTGTTCGAGAAAACGGTTAAATCTTTTATAGAATTCTTTAAATATAGAAGGTACATCAGTATCCCTATCACTAAACTTACTAAATTTGTTTCGTTAAAAGCTTTGTTTTATAAAATTAATTAAGATAGATACTATAGAACTAGATAAAAAATATTTTGTAAGAAAATATTAATTTTTAAAAACTATTTAACCTTTTTTATTTGAAATATCTTTATTCAAAAAGAGACGTGTCGACACTTAATTGTGTCTTTTTCAAGTTAAAAACATTAAATTATGAGATAAATATAGGACATTTACACGTTATATAAGACAAGCAAGTACAAAAGAATATTAAAAAAAACTAATACCACAATATATAAATGAGGAACTAGGCCTTTTTTGGTATTCTTTTGTACTTGCTTGTCTAATATAATGTATAACTTTCCTATATTTATCTCATAATTTAATGTTTTTAGCTTGAAATAAACACAGTTCAGTGTCGAAACGCCGCTTTTTGAATAAAGATATTTCAAATAAGAAAGATTTCCCTATACCCACGATCCAAGCTCAAATATAAACTACTGCAACGCGATAACCGTACCTGAAAAATATATTTTTTAATATTCAATTTATAATTTACATTTAAGGGTTTTAATGGCAGTGTTCGAGAAAACGGTTAAATCTTTTATAGAATTCTTTACATATAGAATTTACATCAGTATCCCTATCACTAAACTTACTAAATTTGTTTCGTTAAAAGCTTTGTTTTATAAAATTAATTAAGAAGAAAGTTCAAGGCTGTATATTGTTTTTAAAAAGATAAACCTTTTTAGGATTTTATAACATTCATTTCACTATATGTTTTATCTTCTAATAAGAGTTAATGCAGAATGTTCAAACATTTTTGTTTTCGTCTAAATTAAAAGATAATAAAAGCAGTAGCAGTAACCTTGTACTTGTAAGGTTACAACACATTAGTCAATAAATATGTTATAAGCTAAGTAATATTTAATTGTTTTATACGTAGATCGGAACTTTATTGTTGGTCCTTAATATTTCTTTGTAATCTACCAAAATTTGAAAGTGATTAATCTAGATGGAAATCTGTTAATAAAGTGTTTCCATTTTTTTATCTTAAACGAGCCTATTAACTTTAATAAGTAATGCAGTTTTTTTAAATACAATTTGAAAGGCTTGATTAAAGTTTCAAAAAATCATATTCGATTCTAGTAAGTATTATAAAAATATGCTTTGTAAATATAAATTATTTATTTACCTTATGTACTATAAAATATAGTTTATACAATATTTTAGTATATTAGCTATTTATTTTTATGTTTTTTTAACGAGTAGTCAGTATTAAGTAGGCATGTATATGTACATAATCGTATATAGAATATCATGCGAAATTGCTAGTGCCCTCTAATAATATAGAAAAGAAGACGCATTAATATTATTTTTAATGTTAAACTGTTCACTAGTAATTTCGCTTGAACAAGTTGATATGAAGCTATATCTTGAAGTGATGATTTGCTTAGGGTCAAGATGGTCAAACATTGTCGAAAGGTGATCCCGGAGAAAAGGGGGCGCCAGGTACGCCTGGTCAGAAAGGAGAACGGGGAGAATGGGGGTTGACAGGTATCCCAGGTACTATTATCGTTCCTACGTGAGAAAAAATATACTTTTAGATAATTCGTATCCTTCATCACTCTGATTATGGATAGAACAAAATATTGCTAATCTGGAAGCAGTTATTAAAAATCTATTGAAATATGAGTTTCTAAAAATTACACCTGAATAATAATCTAAAAATATAATGTGAACTCTGATCTAAAAATGACTTTATATTCGATAGGATATTTGCCTAAATTATCCCAATATAACAAATTCTGCTCGGCAATATAATTTCTTTTCCAAATCATAGTTGAATTTATTTTATAAAAGGAATGCTTTTTTTTTCGAATCTTGTTTGTTCAAATTATAGTTCTAATTTTATTATTTTATTTATTTTATTTTTATTTTATTCTCTATTATTTGTATCTTAGAAAAAAGTTAAACCAAAATTAAAATAGTGATGTGTTTCTTAAGAGCTTGCTGTTACTGACATTGCTATTTATTCAAATAACTGTATTTTAAGCACCTAATGTTGAGAAACTTGAAAAAATATATCCGCACGTAGGTATTATAAAGAATTATTCTTTTTAATGTAAATACCTTAACTTAAAGTACTATAGAGTGTTTTCGAGAATATACAAAAATTAAATATCGAAAACAACTTAGACTACATATTTGTAGGTAATTTTATTCGTAAAATTAGCTCAGGAATATGATGTTGAATTTAATGTACTTAATTAAGAATTACCGTGTATATGTTGATAACTTTCAGCTATTTTCCCTTTTAGGAATAAAATAAAAAACTACTTTTCTCTTAACACTAAATTACGGTGTTTTAAACAGAATTTCCAGAATACTTGATGATGTGTTATTGTATATCTATTAGCATTAATATTGTTTTAATATATTTATGAATTGCAGGCCCGAGGGGTGAAACGGGCCCTCTCGGACCAGGAGGGGTACCTGGTGCAAATGGAGAACCCGGTCCACAAGGCCCACCCGGATTACCTGTAAGTTATTTATCATTTTATTTTGAATGTAACTCTCCACCGGTTGATTAACACAGTTTAAAAAGATCAATAATTTTTTTAATAACAATAACCCACAATTTTAGGATATTTGTATAAAATGTAAAGTCATATTTAATAAAGCAATTGTTTTAAATCTTAAATCGCATTACTAATAGATAAAAACGCGAAATTATCGCAAAGGGAAAGGGACAATAATCAGATATCTAGTTAAGACTAATTTAATGTTTTCTGGTTCAAAAAGCCGAAATATTCCTATATGTTGACAAAGGATTTTTTTTATTAGTATTTATCTTGTTTTCGTATAGAAAGTAATTAGAAACCCCACATTTTTCTAGGGCCAAATAGGTCCCAAAGGTGAGAAGGGAGAATACGGTGATATTGGTCCACCAGGTCTAATGGGTCCCCCTGGTCTTCCTGGTCCACCAGGATATCCTGGACAAAAGGGGGAAAGAGGGGAAAAAGGCGAATCGGTAAGTGCAAGTTATATTTAAACTAATAAATTACTTTATTTATACAATTTATAGACGTAAAAATAGTCAAATTAAACAGAACGTGAATTTTTTAGACAACAATATAATATTTGTGATTTGTAAATTTTAAATATGATATATGCCCAACATATTTGAAAAAAGCAAATAGTTTTGAGCTATTTCGACACAATGAATATAAAAATAAAAAAATGGAATTTTGAGGGAATCTCACATTTTTTAACCCTTTCACTACTAGCGCCGTATGTATACATTTTACCAATCGAATACGAGCGCCGTATTATAGAAATTTCTGTTCCCTTAAACTACGAGCATCGTACGTATACGTTCGTATATAAGAATGGCCTTCGGTTCTATTTTCGTCGGGTGGGGAGTTCCTAGTATGCGCAAACGTTCGATTTTAGTACATGCGGCTGCTTTGCGAGAACAGGTTGTTACGAGCGCCATACGAATACACGTGGCGGGAAAGACCGTTATTTCTTTGTTTATTCTCTGGTACGAGTCGTAGATTGGTAAATAAAAAGTGTTTATTATTATTGAAATGGCCAGTAATATAGATAAAAACATAAAAAGGGCTGGCATTACACATCTAAAAGATAGAGAGCAGGGCAGAAATATGTTCTTGGAGAACGATGATCAACCAAATCGTGAATATAGTAGCGGAGAGAGTGACGAGGAAGATAATGACATATCGGCGGTAAACATTGATGATCCAGAATTATATGACCCAATATATGAAATATCCGATTCCGACGAACCAATAATAGATGATAAAACATGTTTTCAGTGGTTACATGATAGAGATTGGAATCCAATTTTGCCTGAATTTGATAGTGCAAACAGTGGTTGCACCAAAAACGAATTGATGGGTAAGCATTTTATTTTATTTTGCTATTGACCGTTTTATATCGCGCGGGTTTTTTTTTAGAAACTTCCGCTGAATTAGAATTCTTCGAGACCTTTTTTTCAAGAGAATTAGCAGAAAAAATTGTGCTGGAATCAAACAGGCAATTGTCATATCTAATCGAAAATGATAATGAATTTATCAAAAAGAATAAAAAATCTGCAAGTTATGAAGTCGCAGTAGAACAATTATATACATTTTTTGGTGTCTCCCTCCTTATGACTAGATGTAAGAAATTACGATTATATGAATATTGGTCTATTGATCCACTTTTATCAACGCCCATTTTTAGTACCCTAATGAAAAGAGATAGATTTTTTTTTATATTGAAAATTCTTCATTTTTGCGATAACAAAGAGCCGAAGCATGACGACAAGCTCAATAAAATAAGGATGGTTATTGATTTTTTACGCAACAAATTCAGTGACGTTTTCTGTCCATATGAAAAATTATGTATTGACGAAAGTTTGGTATTGTTCAAAGGCCGTTTGAGTTTCAAACAATACATACCGTCAAAACGTCACCGATTTGGCGTTAAGTTGTTTATGTTGTGTGATAGTAAAACCAAATATTGTTTAGATTTCATTATATATACTGGTACAAATACAGATGTAGATGAATTGCCAAGAGATATCGAAGTAATTGGTAAATCTGGGCAAGTAGTAATCACCCTTATGAAAAATTACTATCAAAAAAACCATAAGCTTTACATGGACAATTGGTACAACAGTCCAAAACTTGCGCGCACTTTGCTTGAAAATAAAACACGTATGTGTGGAACAATACAAAAAAATAGGAAGAATATGCCAATCATTGAGGAAAATTTAAAAAAAGGGGAAATGACTTTTAGAAGTAGCGGTAAGGAGCTTGTAATAAAATGGTGCGATAAAAAAGAAATTCACATGATAACTACATTTCTTGATTATGGTATGTCATCAACCGGTAAGACAGATAGGAAATCGGGCAAGGTTATTATGAAACCCAATTGCGTTATTGATTATAATTTCAACATGGGAGGAGTAGATCAAACTGACATGCTTATTAGTACAATTGAATCTGTAAGAAAGTGCATAAAGTGGTATAAAAAACTTTTTTTTCACCTTCAAGATATGTGCATAATAAATGCGCATGCTCTTTACAAAATCGTTACTAAGAAAAACCTAACTGTGGCTGATTTTCAGCTACAAGTAGCAAGACAAATATTTCAAAAATACGCAACTCCAGGCAATTGCTTGCCTCAACATAGGCCTGTAGACCATCCGTTGAGGCTTACAGCAAGGCATTTTATTAAAAAAATACCAAAACCTACAGTCACATCGCGAGCAGTGGTCAGACGATGTGTTGTTTGTTCCAAAAAAGGGACCAGACGTGACAGTACTTATCAATGTGACGAATGCAATGTTGGCCTTTGTGTAACACCTTGCTTTGAAATATATCACACAAAAAAGAATTACTAAACTTTTCCAAATTCCGTTTTAGGGTTTCATTTGTATGTTTTTTTTTTTAAATGTGTCCTTTTGATATTTTTGTATTTTATTTTCTGTAATAAAATAAGAGAATTACATCGTGTTTTTTTTTTAAATACGAGCGCCGTGTGTGTACGTTTTAAAATTTAGCTAAATACGAGTGCCGGACGAAAACGTTTTTTAAAAAAGTACCAAAATACGAGCGCCGGACGAAAACGTTTTTTAAAAAAGTACCTACATACCAGCGCCGCACGGGGACGTTTATTCTAAATTTCGTCGTACACGGGTAGGCCGGCTGTATTAGTTCGTCGTATAGAAAGGGTTAAGTTGATACGTGAGTTCTGGGTAGGCAATGAAGGTACCAGGAACGAAACGGGGAACACCTATTTTTTTTTACTTTTATTTGATAAAACAAGAAGCCGAAAATATCTTAACTTTTAAATAAAACTTTTATAGTTTTTGAAGGCGGGGGTAGATTTTCTACCGAAATTTCCAGAAAATAATTTTTGCAGCTTCCGTTTCTCGGGTACTTTTACTTCAGACACAACACAGAAGGAAATATTTTTTTCATTTTTTTTTTAATTTTTAGTATGGCGAAATCTTAAATTAAACCAATTTAGTTTTTTAAATCGTGACTCCGCTACATTTCGTTATTATTCAATATTTTTGAACAGTTTTATTTTACATTAGTGGCAGAAGGAGGAAAATATTATACAATTTTGAGTGTTTAATTAATTATATCAGTACGAGGAAAAAGATATTATAATAGTCAACCTATTATGTCAATGTTTATAACGTATATTAAGGTAAAGGTACTTTTCATAATCAGTTGCGACTTTAATGTTATTTTATATCTATTTGAGTAACTCTTAAAGCTAATTTGTGTTTTTTTTCTTGATATTTTCATAGCATCTAATACACATTTCTTTTTCTTTTTCGGAAAACATCGACAGAAATACAAGAAAGTTAAACGACGACAGGTAAATATTTATTCTAATTTTATAGTTAGTTTGTAATTTATTATAAATTCCTTGCGTAGCCTATATTCTTTTTGCAATCGTCTATCAAACATTAATTTATAAATGTGAAATCCTAAAGGAGCAATGTCTTTTTTGTATTTTTTTCTACTGTTTCAGGATGACGGGACTGGAGAAATAATATCTGCGAGGGAAATGGTAATTATAAATTTCAATTCTCGTACACAGAATAGTAATCTAAAATAAATACTAATGCCTACATTTTTTTACATATGCCTTCGAATTCGTTTTAATGCAGATATACCTTGCTTCCGAGTTGACAAAGTAATAATTTTATGCATTATTTTTTAAGTATCTTCAGTATGGGGTTGGAACTAAAAATGAAGGAAAGGACAAAAGGAATATTTGGTTAAAATAAGCTTGATGAGTCGACCATATTCAAAAACATGATATACCTTAATAATATAAACTATTGTACAAGTTTACTAAAAATATTTAATATTTGAAGTACAGGGGCCTAGTTACAAATAAATAATATATTTATAAAGAAATTTATTGGCTTTTTAGCAACAAATCGGAAATACAATTTGACAAATATTTAAGAAAATTGCATATCTCAATATGTGTTGAGCTTTCGATACATATTACAAAAAAACATTTGAAACAAAAATTATATTTCTTCTATGTACAGCAAATAATCTGAATACATTAAGAGAAACATTATTTTCTTTAAAGAACAGGACAGTGATGATTTCCATCAGGAAGAAAGCCCTTGTACAAAAGCTATGTGTTTTATATTGTGTATCAAAAGCTATCATAAAAAGAATGGTCCACATGTTAAAATACATAATTTTCTTAAGTATTTTAGTCAGTTTAAAGTTTGTTATTTCTGTTTCAAAAAACATTTTAAAATAATTCAGTCCTTGTCTCATAAAAATAGTTGTTGTCGAGGAAAATCGAATGACATTTATATTTCTGTGGATATAGATGTATGTTTTTTTAGCATTGCACAATTTAAAATCGTTTCATAATATATCTTTTAAGACAGCGTTAAATTATTTTCCTCACCATCCTATAAAAAAAGACTTTGGATGACAACTTTAATGTATGTTCACCATATTAATTGCGGAAAAAAAATTTTAAAAATCAGTGGTATATGATTTTTTATAGAGAGCGACAGAATAACTAACTATATGAGAGAAGTACTTTTTCTATTACCAGTTTTATTATTTCAAAAAAGTTATTTTTTTTTGAAAAACTGGGAATTTTCCTTTATTTTATAAAATTAAGACACAGTTTATTACACATGACTTTTTTGAAAAATTAGAAAGATTTGTAAAATCATACTTGACACGATGGTGAAGGAGTCATTTCCTCATCTTTAGTTCTTTCGTAGAAGACCAAGAACCCCACAGAAATTGATATTTCTGATTCCTTTATATATATATGTATATATATATATATATATATATATATATATATATATATATATATATATATATATATATATATATATATATATATATATATATATATATATATATATATATATATATATTCTGAAAAGAACAGTTTTGCTGACGTTTCGCCAAAATCACATTTGGTATTTTCGAAGCTTTCGCTCTCGCGTGCAAATATAGACTGATTCTATTCGGACGCGAGAGCGAAAACTAGTCCATAAAATAACCAAAAGAAAACTGATAAATCATTTTAATGTCATTAGTTTTACACTAAAGATTTTTTTTGAACCAAAACGTTATAAGAACGCTACCTGTTCTTACTTTTTTTTTAATCGTTTCCGCTTTAGTAGAGGAATTTGTTATGTATGTAAACTTGGGGGACATACTTACATCAAACTTTTTAAATAATTTTCCAATTTCCAAAGAAGAAAAAGGTATACGTAAAATATTACTCATATAGGATTCTACACTACATTGTACTGAAACATTCAACACCGCTGGGTACATTCTTAAAATATTTTGTTAGTATTTAAAAACTACTTTTTCAATTTACTAATATCAAAGATATAGATATCTATAATATCTTATAGACATATGTTAGTATGTACTAAAAATGTAAAATATGTAAGGTCAGTGTTTAGTTTTGTCTTTTCTGAAATAAGTATTTTTAAGGTTATCGGGCCTCCGGGTCCTCCAGGAGCTCCGGGCACTCCAGGACTTCAGGGTCCTCCGGGTATTAAGGGAGACAGAGGAATGGATGGCATTAAAGGAGAGCCCGTACGTAACATAATCATATATTTATATTGGTATAGTTTTTATACAGTGAGTTATAGTTTTCAAAACAACAATGATTGGTAAAAAATACATATAGCATGTGCCTTGGTTCGTCAGATAGAAAAACTAAAAATGTTAAATTCGCATTGTAGGATATACATATATTTAAAAAACTTGTGCATAAATCTTCTAGGTTATTGATCAAACATTTTAAAATTGTGATACAGATCCGTTCTTTCAAGGTTTCCTTATAAAAGATAATATAATGGTTAACAAAATCATAATTAATTTTAATAACTTTTCAACGTTTCGCTTGCGATTGCACGAGGTATCTTCAGTGATTTTTACTACACTTGTACTCACTGAGCCCTGACTTACGGTAATGATTGATTTTTGCGCATGAAGAAGTACTTATCTGAGGCATGAACCTTAGTATCTATTATATTATTCATGTGTCTTGTTGAGTGCTGCTCTTCAGCTGCAGCGAATTGAACAATTTGTTTTTTCATTATATCTTTCATGTTCGTTAATATAGTATACATAGACAGGCTTTAACAAGGAATTTTGTAAACTTGTTCTGATTTAAGGAATTACATCTTTTTATGATCTTAAGCAATGCCCAATCTTTTTGTAATGTTAATATTATTAATATGCTAAAACCAGACGGTTTTGGTACGTAGGTCATGACTAGTAGAACATAGATAATTTTTTTTTTTTTTGATCTAGCGTGCTTTATATCTGTTAACAAGCCGATCTTTTGACAGTAATGATTTTTTAAAATTTTTTTTTGTTTTTCATTTGCTATCCCTGTCATAAATGAAAATTTTATGCCACAAATTTTTTAAAATTAGATAAATTGAAAACACGAAATTATATATTGCAGTTATTAGATAAAAAAAAACATTGTAAAAGATTTATGTCAAGCCAAGCAGATGAAATACACACCTTTGCTGTACAGGCACGTAGCCAGAGAGAGGTCCTGGGTTCTGGACCCCTGCCTAAAATAAATAAAATAATAAAATAAATCATTTACAGTGGTTATTTGAGGATTACTTTGGTAAAACAATTTTGTGTTAGTTCGGTATACCAGTCACGGTCAACTATGCTTGAAAATTAAAAAAAATATTGTATTAAAGCGATTCTAAAAAAAGTTAAGTCAGGTCAAGTTTAGGCCAAACAGAACTAGTACCAATTTGATGTCAGTTAGAGAATAAAAATATGAGCGGATTTAAACAGCAGTGAATTCCTTAACATTGCGAAATTTCATTAAGTTATAGTGTTTATATCTTACTGCTGTTTTCCTACAATATGTAAATAGTCAGTAATGCAAAGTTTTTTTTATCTCTACGAAAATAATCATTTTGAAAGTATCTGAATTATTATAAAAACTTAAATCGTTGTGGAATTATTTTCTGCTTGGATCGGCTCAATCCAAATACACCTGTATCGGTCTTAATCAGTCAAATAACTACAAAAACTAGTGAATTTTAATATCCTATAGTCAATCCTTGATAACAAATGGATGATTTTGAATCGTATTTTTACGATTTTTTTTCTTACAGGGCGAGAAAGGAGTCAAAGGTGATCCAGGACCAATGGGCCTTCCTGTGAGTACATTCTAAGGGAATGATATTTTAGGAAGTAGACTACCTGAGATTGTTCAAAGGCGGTTTTAAATTAACAGAAATTAAGTTATACAAATAGTTACAACAGTTTCTGCCTAATTTGTTTAATAGTTGCTTTTGTAAAATTAGAGTTTATTTTTTGATCAGTAGTGACTTAAAGAATTTATTCGGTCAATGAACGATAAAATGAAGGAATTCTATGTAATAAGACCAATGTGGATGACAAAGATTCTCTTTCTCTCTTCGCCGCATTTCCCTTAACGCGAAGTTTTTTCTCGTTTATTTTTATGTCTAATTTAAAATCATTTTTATCTTTAAAAATTAGAAAGTTATAGAAAATTAAAATGTGAACAAGTTGCACTGACCGCGCTGTACACGTAGTCTAGTTCACAAACTCAAAATAGTGTTAATTCTTGCTACAGCCAGTAAAAATATGAGTGGGAGCTCACTTGATTCAGAACAAGGTCATTTTTAGAAGTTATTAACAAATTAAGATTGTAAAAAGAGGAGTTTAGTCTGTTTCCAAATAATTCGAGAACTATAATATATAACTATATAGAATAAAAAGAAATTTAATATTAATAATTTTAATTTATTATTAAACATGAAGTTCCTGAGCGGTTAGGGTGCCCGTAAAAAGTACTAATAAATATGAATTTATAAATTTTAAAAAATGATGGAGTTATCTACATCTAGACACTTGAAGGAACAATATCCAGCTGAAATCTGGATCTGAAATAAAAAAGTTATCACTGATTCTTCATAAAATAAACTTCTTGTTAATTAAAATTTTTTTTAGATACCAGAATCAAATTAAAACCTTAAAGGTGCCCTAAACAAATGCACGAAGCAGGACCTTGTCTTAAAAGCTGGCAGATATATTATTTTTGAGATCTAGAAAGCTCTGTTAATGACATATCGTAGGAAAAATTAAAAACATCACACTGACAGTTTAAAAATGGAACATTGCAATAGAGAGGATCAGCATTTTTTTATTCGTTTCTTGCACAATGAAGGGCTAAAACCTATTCATCGTAAAAAGAAACTACAATATGGAAATTCATGTTTGTCAATCCAGCAAGTGCATGAATGCAACAACACATTTAAAACAACAAAAATTTAAAAAGCGAGCTGCGGCAGTTGAAGTCTTAGTAAAAGAAAATCGTTGAAGTATCCTGATTGAAACCGCTTTAGTTTTAAAAATGAGTCATTATTCTGTGCACTACATTATACACGATATCCTCAATTTCCATAGAGTGTCAGCAAGATGAGTGCCAAAGCAATTGACCCCAGAACTGAAACAACAACGCGTTGAGAAGGAGACGCTTTTCTAAGAAGGGTGGGGACAGATGATGTGTCGTGGGTGCATTATCATCAACCTGAAACCAAGAGAACAAGCTAAAAATGGCGCGGAAATGTAAAAGAAAGATTGTTAATTAACAATGGACTTATTTTACGAAAAATCAGTGAAAACAATTTTTTCTAGCGGGTTATTATTCCTTGAAGTGTTTATATAATGCCATAATTTTTTTAGAGTTTTAAATTAATATTTAATAATTTTTTTTTACTTTTTATAGCCGGTTTAAAGGCATCATAACAACTTAGAGCTCGCCGTGCGGAGCTCTATTTTCGATATTAAATTAAAATTATTAATAATAGGGATAGAGTTCCAGGAGTCTAGACTTGGACTTGCAAATTTCTTCCTCCTCAAGAACAATTTTTCAAAAATGCTTATAACTCAATAGTTTCCGACTTATTTGCAAGAACTAAACTCCTATTTTTATATTACTTTGTAAAAAACTTCTGAAATAGTTTGTGTGAGGGTTTGACATTTTCGCACATTTTTTAAGGGGTCATTCCAAATCCATTAAGCCCTCACTCATATTTTTACTAGCGGTACCAAGAGTTAACACTATTTTGAGTGTGTGAACTAGACTGACATTTGAAAATCACTTGTCTACAGATTGTGCAACCGTCGTATTCGTGTAGAATGTGCTATTGTCAAAAAATGTTATACAATGTACTATTAAATATTCGTTTTATGAAAAGTTATTATTTTAGCATTGCAATGCTGCAAAATACTCAGGCTGATCATATTTTATTAATGAAAGATGTCAACGATAGTTAAACTATCATAATAATCTGGTTAGTGTGATGGATCACACAGTTTTAAAATCATATGCGCTGAAGTGTCAATTCATGAATATTTTCACAATTTAGGTTTTTTGTCTTTTTATCTACTCCAAAGCATAGGATCGAGAAAATGTGATAATAAGTTAAACAGTCAAAAAAAAGCGTTACATTTAAACGTCTAACCCTATGAATTCGTCATGAAGCTGCGTAATAAACATTTACACCGATATGGAGAGATAATTTCATACGAGGCTCGAGCTTATTTAAATCTTTGAAATTCTCCTAACCATAATCTTCAATTATCTGCTCAGGCGCAGACTGTACTTGGCTAGGCAAAAAAAATGTCGATGTTGTCACACACACGCCATAAGCACTTCCCCGTTGTTATTTCTGGCAACAAAAGAATGGAAGCATAAACCAATAATAGTAAGATATAGTTTTATCTGGGAGAAAGAAGTATAAAAGCAACTATATATTAACTTACTGACACTTATGAAAACCTCACGAAACAGATAAACTTTTATTATTCGGCCATTTGTACTCATAATTATTTGTATTTTAATTATATTTACTCTAATAGCCTCTCAGAATTTCATACCGTTTTCTAGTATACCTACATTCCTTAGTTGTTTACTTACAATTAATTACTTTGGTATCTATGATCAAACATTGTATAAACATACATATATATTTATTTCATATTCTGCTCATATATAAATACACATGCAGCATGTTTAAACCAATATTTGTGTATACGCCACAACGTAAACAGCATAAAGTTATTTTTGCTTTATATTTTAATTGAAGCATCTATATTTATTTTTGATGAGATGAAATAAATC
Organism: Kuschelorhynchus macadamiae; assembly: GCA_030620095.1. Classification (NCBI taxonomy): domain Eukaryota; kingdom Metazoa; phylum Arthropoda; class Insecta; order Coleoptera; family Curculionidae; genus Kuschelorhynchus; species Kuschelorhynchus macadamiae. Next base: position 793,442 of record JAUTXW010004862.1, on the reverse strand, counting down.
TCATCGAAATTTATTTAGTAAAAAACTCATATTAAAATACACTATATTATGTTTTATGCACATTATAAATAAAAGTAGTTTGGCATTAGTATGAATTCTAAATATAATTGTATTTAATGTTTATTCTTTATTAAATAAATCGTTTTATATATTAGGCGAAAAAAGTAGACTAAAGCAGAAACCCAAATTTTACTTTTTTTAAATACTCTCTAGTCAATTTGTATAAAAGTATTTTATCCGGTAAATTAATTCATTTGACTCCCGATCTTTTAACAATATTGATTTGTTCATGGAGCCGTTCCTGTAAAAATTATGATGCCTTACACTTATTTTTTATCATCTCGTATAATACTCTCTTGAGGTAACTGGAAAATTCTAAACTCATACTATATAATATATACTATATAGTCAAAAGCAGTGTTATCGTGCGGTCATACGATTTATCAACGACAAACTTTTTAAGTTTGTTTTTCTTTTATTACGTGTAATCATATCCTTCGCATAAAATCCGGAAGATGAATTAGATAGACCTATGTTATTTTTATATGAAAAAAGAGGATAAACTTATAAATACCAGCAGTTGCAAAAATCTTTGAGCGATGTCACTTCAAAGTCAGATTGACAAGTCAGTGACAAAATGAATAATAGAAAACAATTTTCGGGTTTTTTGCATCCACAAGCGAAAAAAATGGTATTAAATGTAATAAAATATTACGAAAATGAAAATTCACCGGCCAATATCCGGGAGACAGTAGCAAAAGCTCTGGGAATCGGTATAGGGACTGTGTAGAAAATTGTGCATGAAAAAAGCATAATTTACTACTGAAAAGACACTTAAGTGACAATGTAAAAACGGATGTTCGTAATGCAATTTACGATTTATACACATCAAAAACTAATATAACCCTTCAAGTTTTAAAAGAAGCTTTAAAAAATCGAGGCATATTGGAAATTGACACCATTTTTTTGCTTAGTTTTTTAGTACATTTGTAATTTTGTAGGCAATAAATAAATAATTATAGAATACTTGTTCCAATTTTAAAGCGTGTTTAAAATAAGTAAGTTTTTTTATTAATTATAAGACAAAATTTGATATATAAAAATCGGTAAAATTACTTTACTAGAAACTCGGGGCTAACGGAAAATACAGGCTATATATATATATATATATATATATATATATATATATATATATATAGCCTATGTTTTTCGCATTCATGGCCCTTAATTTGAGACTGGAATTTGAAGAAATCGGATAAATAGTTTTTTAGCTATGCCGCTAACAGAGACTGACGGACAGACATACCTACAGACAGGCGCAATTGAGAAAACATGTTTTCCGGCATCTAGGGACCCTTAAACGTAAAGATCTGAAAAAATCTCACGAAGGAAGTAATAACTCATTAACTAATTACGTTTTTAACAAAAGTGTGTAATATTTTTGCAAAATGAAATTTTTTTTGTTGTTACAATACAAAAAAAAAGCTTTCTTTCCACAGGGGTGGCCCGCATTTAAATAAATGACACTGTATAAGTGGTTAGATTTTTAGGTCAAGCGGGGCTCATAATTTTTGGTGATTGATAAAAAAATCTCACTTTCATTAAGTGACTGTATAAACAGAACATATCCTGATTGTTCCACTGATTCGAACCGCCTTCCGACTTTATTAAGGCGCTTGCCATTTTGTGTATTTTTGTTTTTGCCAACCAAAAATTTTTAACCAAATACATATTTAGCGAATTTTCTTATTTAGTCCCTCGGCATTTAATATATAAAATAATATAAAGTGGCTATCTTAATAATATTGCGTGATATAATAAAAAAAAACTATTTTCTTTCTCCCTGTATATTTATAAATAGCTCATCGAGCTCGATAAAAGAATCACACAAAATTTTGGTATTCACTGTGTTTTCTGATTTGATTCATAATGTTGATGACCTTTGGACCCGCACGATAAGACCGCATTCGACATTACCTAAATTTACCTAACCTTACCTAACCTAAATTTAACTCTGTTCAAGAAAATGACGTTTTAAAATTGACATTGTGGATCACTTGGAGCCCTCTATCATCCAGTCAAACTTAGAATAACATGACTTGTACTTTCCTATCTTAACTTATTATAATCTATTAGATTGCAGCAACTAAATATCAAAATTCGACATTTTCGACTAAACCGGAAGATAATGTCACCCAACAGATTAAGGTAAGGATATGTAGGTCATAGTTTATTTTGAGTTTAATTGTTTGGCCGACCAAGAGCTATAAGTGGTACAAAAAGGTAATTTTGAAACGCTATTTTCTCGAAATCAGTTGTATTTACATATGGAACATGTGTCACACGTGTTTAGAGTGTTCCATGATTAAAAAAATAGTATGAAGGGTTTTGCTTCTAAATAATAAGAGTATGATGGTATTATTTGTATACAGGTAACGCCATGATCAAATTTGTAGTCCCAAAAGTTTCGGAGTGGAATAAATCGATTTATCGGGTAAACCGTTACATTTCATGATTAAATATATTAGAATTAAAAATTTAAAAATAATATAATTAATAAAAATGAAGAAAGTGAAAAAAACACTTACTACTGACAAAATGGAGACATATAGATTTTACAAGATCCAATCGCCTCATACCGTATTTCATCTCTGCTGGCATTACTTTAATCATTCAAAAATATTTAAATATTTTACAGATAGTAACAGTATTCATCTGTAATTACATAAAAACTATATTTGGTAATATTTTGATACAGGAATCTGCTACAAGAATACTAAATTCCCATAGTAATTAATAATCTGAAAATGGACTCCGAATGTATCAACAGTGGCAAGCCTTAAATATTTATATATTTTTTAATTTGAAAAGTCAACTCCAAGGTCCCGAATAAAAAATACAAATTTAGACCTAATCTAAGTTAATAAAATAAGTCTGATGATGCGTCGGTCATTTTCTTTGATCTTACTTCTCATTAAAAAATCATTCAAAAAAGAGACTGGTTGGCTATGTAATTGGACAATTTACACCTCCTGACCTTGTATGGTTGGATCGGTTAAATATTTCAACAGAATATAAAATGCAGTCATAACACGACAACACCTACTGTAGTTTACAAAATTTTTAGAAGTCGATTGAAACTTAACGTTTTAAATGTCAGAACTTAAGGTTAAGTAACGCGTTGGCAATGACGTGCACCACATATGGTACACGCATGGTGTATTCAACCGCCGCCGTATACATACATGTGCCACCATTAGTACACGACGGCCCCAAAGAATTATTTTAAATTGAGGCCTTCGTGTACCACTGGTGGTACACTTTTACAGATGAAAAAAAAACAAATAATGGTTTTACAGGAGAAATGAAGGACCATATAAAAATTGATCTTGTTACGCTTCTTCGAAATACGCATTTACACAACAACTCCTAGAACACAAGGACAAAGTGCTTGGATGTGACGTCATCGGTCGTAGGTGAAGGTATGCGCAAACGCGGTATACACTATTACTGTTTTTAAGTAAGTTCTTTGCTTTAGAATTGATTATTGGAAACAAATAAAACAGTAATTAAGAGTTACTTCAATTTTCAATACACTAATAAAGGTGTAGAGAGATATTGAGAAGGAAAACAGCATATGAATAATTAATTTATGTGAGTATTTATGTTATATTCAAGTGGAAACAGTATGAACTAAAGCTTTAAAACAAGTTCTAAATTTATAGTTACAAAATGTTTATTGTCTAGGTAGCCTACGTATTAGGATTTAAATATTTTTAGTTTACTCATTACCAAGCTTATTGTGTGTTTTATAAGTCTATAGTACCTCAAATGCGTGGTAAAAATCCACTGAAATAAATATACTTTTAAGCATCCTCAGACAGCAAAAGTTAATTAACCCAGTAAATTATAATATTGAGAAATATGTTATGCAATTCATCTTAGGATTTTAGATATGTTAGGTGTATATTTTTTAATATGCATCTATTTATTCACTTATTTTATTTAGAAAACAGTGTACAGATTGGTGTCTATTCTGTAATCTACAAGTAAAAGTATTCTGCAAATGCAAAATATGAAAACATAATTATGCCGTAAGTAGTATAGTATTATATGCAAGTAGAAACCAAACTATTAGTACTTAAGTATTAATTACCGCATCACTTGAAATAAACGTTAAGTTTTCTCTTACCTGAGCGTTTACCCATCCCATCATTTTGCTTGCCACAGTAATTTTTTATAGGCGTGTTTGAAATACTACTAAATAAGATATTAACAACCGTTTCTACAGAATGCATACTGCATCCTCCAAAATAAATGAAATATTCTTGTTTTAAGAGATATTTAAAGATCAAAGTAGATAAAAACGACTTTTCAGAAAAAACATTTAAATTTTTTTTTACGTTTTTAAAAACATCGGACATAAAAGTCAGTACTTTGTTAAGCCTTAAGGCGTATTATTACTTCCACATTCGGGATTTATATTGTCATGTTCGAGATTTACACTGATCGGTGTTGTTGTCATTGAATTATCATTTGTATCAAGTAAATTTTTTATCTGATCCAGATTACTTGTCAAAAATGGTGTCTTCAGTGAATGTAGATTCATGATTATGTTTATGGATTGTTCATACAGATATGTCATAGTTGGCAAATCGTTATTTATTGCAACAGCCCAAGTGATATATATATATATATATATATATATATATATGGCGGCCTGATGAGCTCTAATAAGAGCGAAATCGCGATCGTTGTTTGACATTGTGTCTGCTGTGATGCAGAACATGTTCCAAACAAGGATCATTTTCTTGTTATGACGTTGGTGTACGTGAAATGATATATATATATATATATATATATATATATATATATATATATATATATATATATATATATATATATATATATATATATATATATATATATTATATAGTCATCTTAAGACTGTCCATGAATAAAAACCATCCTTCATTAACCCGAAAACATAGTATCTTAAATTCTTCAAATTTTGTGAATTCACTTGGTTTTTTATGCTGAATATATTTGTGTTTACTTTCTTTAATGGCCTGTTGAAAAGTTCTTTTGGTTTATCGTCTTTACTTTTTCTGAATGACACCTGTTTTGATTCAGTTCAGAAATTTAGTGGGTACGCTAGTTTCCTTTAACCATGACAAACTTAATTTAACCAATTAAAATTTTTCTGAATCTCACCATGGCTTTGGTGTCTTTGGAACAGTTTCCTTTGCAAAAAAGCACACAACACATATATGGCATAATACTACACTGTCTATTTACATCACTAATTAAATAAAAACCACTAAAAAAACAAATGAAATGTAGAAGTTTACATTATTCAACTCGAAAAGCCGGCCGGCACAAAATAATAACACAAACAGTGGGTTCGGTTGGAGAATTTCTGCTGAATGCGACGTTGACAAACTTCCACCATACGCTGTACTTTTTGTTAAAGTTTCAAATATATTTAGAAAATAAAAATCGGTAAATTTTCTTTATCTAACTTCCATTATTGTAAATCTTTCCTTTTATTTACTATTTTTTGACATCTATGATTGCTAAAACGCGGATATATGTTAAACTCTGTTTTTTTTTCTGCGATTACAATCATTTTGTTATTTTGATCCGCCACTTTAATTTGTTTCAAAAATTTATTTATTAATACCTAGTAGTTTTTTAGGCTTTATTTTGAAATATTTTATTGGACCGCCATTTTGTTCTACAACTTGAATTTACCTAGTACCTAACTTTTATGTACATTTTGAGATAAATTGGATAGGCAGCTTTTCAGTAATATTTTTTAACATTTCACTTGGCCGCCATATTACTTCGTCATATTGGATTTCTATCAAATTTTTTCGAGCTCATCTTCAAATTACTCTTGTTTTTTACCAGGGCCTGATTAATTACCTACGAGGCCTGGGACTAATAAGTGTGAAGGGGCCCTTTCTCTAGGCGAAGTTGGCAGCTTTTAAATTACATTTTACTAAAAAAGCTTTGTAGCTTTGGGCTATAACCCATGTAGCCCCTCCACCTTTAATCCAGGCCTGAGTTTAAAGTTAATCGATAAAGTGATTTTTTAGCCGTGAATTGAAAAAACATGTTTTCAGGCATCTGGGAACCCTGACGAGTATAGTTACCTGTTTTCTTTATTGCAATATTTCCCCCTTACGAGGGAAGTAATAAGATTGGTAACATTCCCAACGCTGCCGCGAAGAGAACTCGGCGGCAACAATATTCAAAGATAACCGTCGGTCACTTATTGGTCGACGCAGTAGCCAATCAAAATCTCGTTAATCGTTCACCTACGGAACGTGACGTCAAAGCAATTTTAGAAGTAAGCACTTTGTTTTTTTGTTCTAGAAGTTGTTGATTTACAGCTGAACGTAAAGCCCTATAAAATACGATATGCCGCTAACTTGTTTTAAATTGCCTATATAGGCAATTCAAACCTCGTCAATTAGATAGTGCATCGCAATAACTTAATATTAAAATTAGGTTCGCCCTGTTAGTCGTACCTAAATTTTTGACCCTTGCACTATAATGTAATTGTGATTTGACACATCGATGGATTACCTAATTTCGCAATTCTCTGGTTTTTTCCTACGTTGGAACAAGATCTTATTCTTCATTAGAGCAAGATGACAGCCAAAAAATGGCGCCATTGTATTCTAATGATAATCAATATATGAATGTGTAGTTTGCTTCATTATTTTGATCTTATCAATACTACCAAATCTGAGTTACATTTATTGTGTTTTTTTACAATGAGGAGTAAATATTTTTTGAACATACATTTTTTGTGACTAATGTCCGAGTGCCCACTAACAGTGGTAGATGTAAGTCTAAATAATATTTTATAGATTTGCCATAATATGGATTTGCACAATCTGATAGATTTTAGTTGAAATATGTGAGGTTATTCTGATATTCAGAATCATTCTTGTAATACTCTTATAACATCATACTATAGAAAGATATGCATTACTTATTATAGTTATGTTACACAAATCTAACGTAATTTAAATTGTTTTAAGGGTCCAATGGGTTTAAGAGGCGAGAGCGGTAGATCCGGCGACTACGGCAAACCAGGCCCAATGGTAAGGAAAACATTGTATAACTAGGACTAAAGCAGCGTTTTCCAATGCAGTGACTTAACAAATTATTAACAACCTATCCCATTAACACTATAAACATACACAAATAAGTGTTTTTACATCGAGCAGAACCCTAACAAATCTTGCTCAAGTACTCGAGACATTTTGTTAAGTGATTGATTGATGCTCCTTACATCAATTCCATTGGATGAGCTCACCCAAAATCCTTTGTTTCCATAAAATTTATGAGGATATTTTAGGAGGACAATAACAGAAGCTGGTAATTGGAAGAGAACCACGAGAGTAGTTACTACGACCATTTATAAATATATATAAATAAAATTAAAAATTGCCATTATAGGAATATAGGTGCCTTTTTTAAGGAATTGTAGTAGTCCCTGCTTAACTTGCTTTATTAAAATTTCATTTAGGGAGCTTAAATATTTCCAAATATTAAAAATACATTTCTAAACCTTAAAACAATTTTGAAAAAAAAATGTGAATGTTTTCAATCTTTTTTTATAGGTACTATTGTTAATTATTAGGTCGATTATATTAGTACGGGAGTCAGCGCGACATTTACATATCGTATTTGCGTAAAGCCTGATTTTTATTCACTTATTATTGGAACGCATAAATTCTTTGCTACCCAAATAAAAGTAGCTTATTCGTCGATACATTTATAAATATGTAAAAAAATAATGACGGTAATGCATCTGCGCAAAACTTTCACTTTTTATTATTTCATTTTTGACATTAAAAGAAGTACAAAAAAAGTGTTTGCTGTCACTTACATGAACCGGTAAAGAAATAAACTCCGATGGTATTAAGGCGCAAGACTAAATATGTTAGTTAAATATTTGCTAATAATTAAAGTACATAGATTAAACAAAGTGGAGCTTACGCTTGTCTCACTACTGTAAAGAAATTACGAACCTTCAGCATTTAAAGCATAAGCATACATTCATAATACCTTAAATTGCTTCTGTAAAGATGCATCTTTTCTTGCTATCACCACGGTTTTAGTGTGCAATAACTGGTGAGTCATTTAACTTAAGACAGTAAGACAGAAAAATTTAACTTTTATCTTAACAACGATGCCTTTTAAAAAAAAATGCTTGAATTAAAAGTTGTTTGGTGTCGAGGAGAAAAACAAAATGACAATACCAGTTTTAGACCTTGTCTTTTATTTTAAAGTCATTATTTATAGTATTATTTTATTTTTGGATTCTACGTAAAATTCTAAACATAGTTTATCTATAATGTTCTATACCTAAATCAATAAATATCAAAATATTTACGTGTGTTCAAAATATCAAATTTGAAACGTCAATATTTCAAAAATAAATGAATTTAGGTATAGAATATTATATGAAAACTATGTGCAATTTTCCCTAGAATCTAAAAAAATATATACAGGGTGTCCCATTAAAAAAAACAAATTTGACCTCAAATGAACTTAAAATGAAGGTCAAGTTAAAAAACAAGTTCTGCCATTGTGTTTTCCCCTCGTCACCAAAAAATTTTTTCTAAAACCCATTGTTTTTAAGATAAATCATTGTCTCCAGTTAAATGACTCACTCTGTATAAGCGTTAATAAATATGTTTTCTATTGTTTTATAATATTCATTACTAGAAAAAAAAGACACTCAACATTGGAATTTAACTGATAAAAGTTGACGCCGGCGCCGCGCCGTGGCATATTAGTATATTTGTGCATAGCTAGCAGGCAGCGAAATTTATTTCTATATTTTAGGTCAAGAAATACTAAAAGAATAGCCTTGTACAAGTTTACACGCATTATAAATAGGTTATCTTCTAAAACGGTTTATGTTTAAAAACGATTTAGTCAAGGTTCACTTCACATATTTTAAATCGTCTTAAATTGACTGTTTCCAAATTACCAACCTGCTACCCTAACCTTATTTTTAGCCGTTGGTTTGCTAATAATTTTTTTTGGAATACGTGTTCTTTTATTGTATTTTTCGGGTCGGGTTTTATTTGAACAATACTCGATGTCAATTTTTAGTTTGTTGGGTTAACAACGTTAACGTTAAACATTTTTAAATTTTCACACCGTTATTTACTTCTGTTTATACAGAAGTTTTACCAAAAATATTTTATATCAAACCAATTTAAAGGCGGACTCAAACGAATAGTCATTTGACAAACATTGACAAATGCACAATGTTTGTAAAATACACACAAATATCCAGGTATAAACTATGATGCTCGATCACATTACTTATATATTTGCGAGCGATGGCAAACGGACAAGTGCCGAATATTATTTGTACAAGTAGGCTGTTCACACATGACAAGCAGTGACAAGTGACTTTTGTTTGTCAAATACACCATTCGTTTGAGTCCGCCTTAAGCAGTGCATCTAAACATGGTAATTAAGTGCAAAAGTAGTAACAGTAAGACACAAAACGTGAAGTAAAAATATCTTATATATTATAAAATATATTTCATTGCAAGTTAAACTCAGTCTTGTTCTCGACCGCGCCGTTAGGAACAAATTAGTAAACTCAGTTCAAATAAAAAACAAAAAATAAACTTAAACATATATGAAAGTGAAACGGAAATGTCCCACTGTTCTAATCCTTGGTCAGAACAATGAAATATTGCTTATCACGTATTTTTACACTTAAATAAGCATTCAAACTATATTTCTAGTTAAATGTATCATTATCGTAATTATGTATTAATCTATTTTATGCTTAAATTAGATAAATTAATTTCAAATTTTAACAAAGATGTTTACCTTTTTGTTAATCTCTGCGTAACAGGTGGAGTCAAAATCATTTTTGATGTCTTTTTTCACGACCAATGAGAAATCTGGGACATCAGGAGCAAAGAATGTATTATACCATTTTGTACTCTTCCTCTTGAATGATAATTGATATTCATTTTCATTACATTGGGATAGGATTTTTCCCATGTAATACTTTCTGTTTAGCATTAAATTCTACAAGAACATAGTCTTTTTGAATTGGGTGACGATGGAGATATCCAAAATTTAATGGCTCATGTTCAGGCTCATCGTCAATAAAATATTCTTCCCCATTGGAATATTACCTACCTCTTCTTCAACGGTTAGCGGTCTTCTCTTTTAGCTTCATTAGTTCTATCATCTCCAGACTGTCTATCACAATCATGGTTTTGCCTTTACGTTTCCTCGTATTTTGGTCCGATTTTCTCGGAGATGCTTTAGGATAGCCTTTGAAAACAGCTGAACTTATAAAACACTTTGATATAAAATATTCGGTTTAGTGTTATTATTATTAGACATTATTTTCGGTAATCATCTCCCTATCTGTTACTGAACTTGCCATAAAATCTTCTTTTTTAAATACGTGTCTATCAAATGGGAAAATTCCTGCTTTTCTAAAGGAATTTGCAATATTTATGTCAGTCACCGTTCTGGGATAAGCTGTTCCCATGCATGATGTCATGTTATATAGAATAACAGTTTTGGCCAGGATGACTCATCATCCATGAGTCTAAGGAGGTGCTGTAGAATATCTGAAATGGTTTTAACGTCTAACGGCTGCAGTTTGTTCGTGCAGTGACGTGGTATCATTAAAATTGTGACACCATCCTTATTACTTAAATTGAAAGATGACTTTGGTGATTATTTTTAACAAAGATTCATTTTCTATTGAACTGTTAGTATGTTTATTCAGCGCTTGTTACTTTGCTTACTTTTCTTATCCATTTTAAGATATTCGGCTTCAAAATTCCCGCTTAATTGAAATTCGACATATAATATTCTAGTTAATTTAGGTGAAATCGTTTCTAAGGTGTCTTGATGATAATGTATAAAATGATTAATATGGTTTTAAAGTAAAGAAATATTTAGAAATAAATACTAAATGAAAATTTATAAAATGAAATAAAAAATGACAAATACAATTAAAACCAATAAATTCAAGTTATTCACATGTTCTCCTTGGTTGGCGAAGCACCTCTCAATATTTTGTAACAATTTGGGATTAATGCAGTTAAAAATATAATCAGAGTGATTTTCGTTTAATCTTTTCTAATTCTCTGTTCCAATACAACTATATTAGGGTTTATTGTAGTAAATTTTGTTTTCTAGATAATCCCATAGAATTACGTCAAGCGGCGTCATGTCTGGACTGTTTGCTGGCCATCTTATCCATTTCGTCCAATACAGAGATCATAGTTCCGATTTAAAAACTGAGTAGCATTTAAAACATTCTGCCTTCAAATTTGTCTACTGTATATCTTAATGTGCTTCGTGTTGGGAATGTTCTACCGGGAAATTGACTATGATACTCATTTCGAGTGTGGGTGGGGTTTCTATTATTGATATAATATAAGCGTATGTTATTTAATTTCTCTTCAATGGAATAGCCTATTTTGTTGAGCAAAACTAACACAAACAACCTAAATGATAATGACAATCTGACAATCTCAGTACCAGCAAGACACCTTAGACACGATTTCACGTAAATTAACTAGGATAAGGGGGGATTTAAAAGTCGAATATCTCAAAAACCACCGATCCAAGTATAGACATATCACACATTTTTGAAAAGGGAATAATAAGGAGAATCTAAAAAATTAAAAATGTACAGGGCTTTTCATTTAAAAACGCTACTAGTTTTGTGATTTGCCCTACATACTCAAAGTAAAGGAAGGAAATTCCCTGAAAATAGGTGGCGAAATATAAATAATGACCCTGTACAATATTTTCCCTCAACACAAGAATAAACACAAATTTATTACATATCTTTTAAAAACATAAATGATAATATTTTTCAATACTGACGTAAGGTCATATTTATATTAAGTAACGCGCCATTCGATCACGTTTAATTTGCCGTTTGTTTTAACTGTCCCAGCCTACTTCGAAATATTTTAACTTTCGACACGTGGCACGTTGGAACCAATCTCATGGAAATTAAATTATTAATAATATTCTTAATTATTAAAATAGTAACGTTATTTATTCGAGCATTAATACCAATAATGTTTTTTTTTAATTACAGAGTGACAGAATAAGCTATTTTTAAAAGTTGCTATTAACAAACAAAGCAGACTCTACGATATTATACAATGTTTTGCGTTATTTTTCTTATTTTTCTGGCACACATGTGCGTTAGGAAAACAACACACGTGTATGTTATTATTTGTTATAGCTCCTACTTTGTCCGGTTGTTAAAAATGTCTTTTTAGGGGGTATGGGAAAAAGAATTAAATTAAATTGAAATTTATGTGATTCTTAATAAGCAATAAGCATATTGTCTTTATAAAATTACTCCTGCATTACCAAGCACTTAAACACTACTTTCTGGACTTTTATTATTACAGTTGCACTAGCTCATTGGCAGGTATAAATAAAATAATATGTTTGTATCTGCCTGAAGAGCACTTAATTCAAAAACTAATTTATATACAGCAAATACTATTTATATTATTACGAGTCAACCAATAGCATTTTATTCCAACTTTATTATACGTGTCGATAAGATACATCCCTAATATTACTGAAGTAAAAGCTGTGTGGTTTTTTAAAAATATTAAAAATCAGCACTGTAAATATATTAAAAAAATTGACTTAAAGTGTATAATAATTTACAATTATCTGCTATTTTGAATTGCCTTATTACACACAACTCCTTGTTGTGCAAAATTCTTCTAGGTACGATTACTATTTTTCCTTAATAAAGGTACATGTATACTATAAATGAACTGTATAAATTATTTTCAATATATAATATTAACGTACCTAGCCTAACTCGAAGAGCTGTATGTATTGCTATGTATTATTTATTAATTAGAACTTAATTAGCTTATTAATGTAAAAAAATTGTAGTTACCAGGATTTTATATAATTTTCTACAAAATAGTATATTCGCATTTTGCAACTTTCAAAATATGTTGGACAAAAACACAGGATTTTATGTATTACTTTTTCCCTAAAGAAAACGTTTAGGGCCATATTTTAAGGCACAATCCAGGCTATATAATTCATTCAGACATGGCTATAGTGAAAATATTGCTGATATATCTCGAAAAGCGGTAGTTTCTAACACTAAAGTATTCCATTAAGGTAAATGCCATTGTTACATTCCATACATCATGCAATATGTTTTTAGTATGGATTTATAATAATAATTTATAGAAGTTATTGATAGTTTTGTAACTTAAGATTCTATACCAGAAAAATTAAATTAGAAGATTGAAAATTTAACTTTAAAACCACGCTGAACAGTTCGTAGTATCTAAACTTTATACAAATAAGTGAACCAAATTGGAAACTTATATATGCAAAAATTCAATGTTGTGCCTATCTCAAGTAATAAGAACAAAACTAAAAAAAAATCTAGCATTCGTCATTGTACCTGTAAAACAGCTTTTTAAGTCAAGGAAAAGCATGTTGATATATTTGATTCTAATATATTATGCGTCTTGAAAAAAAAAATACAATTTCTAGTTTTAATGTTGTTTTTCTGATAACTTTAAAATTTGAGATATAAAGGCGTATATTTAAACAAGATGAGGCGCCTTCTAATACCAATAGATACGTGAAAAGATATTTATCTGAAATATTTGGATAACGAATGGAATTTATAGGTCCTATTAGACAGCCTGCACGACTGCCGGATCTAACATTGTTTGATTTTTTTTATTTGGCCCTAAAAGAGTTAATCAAATTAATGTTATAATAATATTGGAGGACCCATTGAGGTCTACACTAACTATTTATTTGGTTTTAAGATTTAATTTTGAATTTATTTTCTCAACACAAAATAGTAAACCAGCAAAATTTTGGCAGAAAACTACATAATAGAGAAAATTTTTTGTAAATGGGCGCGAAATTTTGAAAAATCATCTTAAAGGCTTTCATGCTTTTTGTAACATAAATAGTTTTATTTCGATCAGGTCGCTCTGGAAGTTAGCAACTTCACTTGTTTTATAATTATTAATATATTATAATTATATATATTCACCTACCGAAAAACGCATCTTAATAAATTACCAAACGTAACATGGAATCTTTGAATAAATAAATATACAGGAAAGAGCCTAGCCGTGACCTTCACGAGACCGGGAAGGTCCCAAGATTCAAAACGATGACCTGCCAAAATAACAACACCTTGTTTTCGGTTTTCAGTGGGGTATCCATTATGATTTTTGCTTCGAAATTTAGGAAGTAACTTGAAAACTTATACTTTTGAAAGAGAATTAGAATGAAGGTATGGACTAAATTAACCAAGCTAAATAGTGTGATAAATTATTTCAGGTGAAAGTTATATTAGGCTTTCATAGCTATTAAGTACATGGAATTTTTCTTTTCTGTTTCGTTTCGACTGTCCTTTTGTATTTCTGCTTTCTTTTTATTACTTTACTTGAATTTAATAAATAAAATTTAATGATTTTTTTTAATAAACAATTTTTAGTTGAACTAGGAAATTTTATTTTTTCTAAGTAACTAAAATTATTTAGAAAGTTAAATAGATAAAAAATATCAACGCATTTAAGACGCAACATGCCATAAATAATTAAATATAAATAATTGTATTAATATAGCCTAAATTACTTTTTAAATAAAAACAAGCATAAGTGTTATTATTTCATTTAAATTTACTCAAATTTAATACAGAACAAAACATTAGATAAATATCTGTTTACTAAATATCAACATCTAAGACACGTTAGGTTAGAAGAAAATTCAGTAAAACTTATATTAATTATACACATAAAAACAAAAGAAATTAAAATAGAACTGCTATTATACGGTACCAATAAATTTAATTGGTTAAAAACGCCTTATTATATTTTAGAAAAATATTAATATTAGGTATCCATTGTTTTAAAAGTTCTAACTTTAAACATTCTGATTTGTAAAATAGTGTCGTTTGTAAGATGAAGGTTATATAGGTACCAGAGGTTTTTCATTTTTTTTTAGTATTTCCTAGTTTGCATAAACTCTTAATAAACCAAAGTACAATAGTTAATTATGATTCTTATTTCGAAGTGCAATAACACTCACATAAGATGTGAGTGTGCCTTTTTTTTGTAGAAAGCGCAATTTATTCTTTTTACCGTAGTAGTAGACACAGTTTTTGGGAAAATTAGTGGTGAATATATAAAGAATGTCTCAGTTTGATATTCTCTACTTATTTATTGGCCATTAAATTACCTACTAACTAAACCTCGTACAAAAAACTTTAAATGACTTTATTTCATCTCTCACCGCGCTAACTAGGTTATCTTAGAAATTTTAATTTCTCAATTTTTTAATTTTATTTATTTGCGTGTACGTGTTTTTTGTGCATCTTGTATATTATATGAAATATTTTTTGTGGCCAATCTTATTTTTTTAATGATGAAAACTTTTTATGTACCTAAATCCATGCACACGCTATAATATATATATATATATATATATATATATATATATATATATATATATATATATATATATATATATATATATATATATATATATATATATATATATATATATATATATATATATATATATATATATATATATATATATATATATATATATATATATATATATATATATATATATATATATATATATATATATATATATATATATATATATATATATATATATATATATATATATATATATATATATATATATATATATATATATATATATATATATATATATATATATATATATATATATATATATATATATATATATATATATATATATATATATATATATATATATATATATATATATATATATATATATATATATATATATATATATATATATATATATATATATATATATATATATATATATATATATATATATATATATATATATATATATATATATATATATATATATATATATATATATATATATATATATATATATATATATATATATATATATATATATATATATATATATATATATATATATATATATTATTTTATATATAGAAATATAACCAACTGACTCATCGATTATTTCGCGATGGTTTGACCAATGTAAATTTTTAATTTAAACCCGTATTAAAAGTACAAGGAAGAAGAAAGGAATTTCGTTCTGCCGGTAAGGGCATTTGCATTTTCGTAAGTAAGAAATTAGCTAGACCCTTATATATATATATATATATATATATATATATATATATATATATATATATATATATATATATATATATATATATATATATATATATATATATATATATATATATATATATATATATATATATATATATATATATATATATATATATATATATATATATATATATATATATATATATATATATATATATATATATATATATATATATATATATATATATATATATATATATATATATATATATATATATATATATATATATATATATATATATATATATATATATATATATATATATATATATATATATGTATATATATATACAAATATAACCAACTGACTCATCGATTATTTCGCGATGGTTTGTCCAATGTAAATTTTTAATTTAAACCCGTATTAAAAGTACAAGGAAGAAGAAAGGAATTTCGTTCTACCGGTAAGGGCATTTGCATTTTCGTTAGTAAGAAATTAGCTAGACCCTTTTGAATCCTATTTTAAAGGCAAAAATAATTGTTATTATAATTAAAATCACCAAGTGGTATATAAAAAACACAGTAGCGTAAAACTTCATTTAATATTTTGTTACGTCAAAACATTTAAATTACCTTAAGTATTTTTTAAAAGGAAATAAAAAAACGTATGGGTTTCTAAGAACAATTTCATGTACGATGTAAGGTTAGATTAGGTTAGTTTTTTTATTGATTTAAATTCATTTTGGGTTAGACTTAAAAAATATATTGCACTAAGAATAGCTCATGAAAGCACAAATATTTGGGCTACTTAGGATTAGATTTTGATTACCTGCAATAAATAAATACAAAAAATTATTATATTTTTGCAAAAAATAAAATATCTTAAGTGTTTATAGAAATTTAAAAAAATGTATGTATCTAGGTCCCAAAAATGACGTAGTTCAGTTCCGTCAAAGCCCGCTAATTTAAATGCATGGGGTTCTTTCCTGTTGTCTATTTATTCAAAGCATGGAATAGAAACTTTAACGGCTTAGATCAATTAATCATGGTTTAATGGATTAAACCGTGTCATAATGGAGTCACTTTCCAACGTTTCGCCCTAGATGCACTAGGCATTTTCGGGAATCTTTACTCCATGAAATCGTTAGCTCTTTCTGAATTTATTTTTCTTAAGATATCTTCCGAAATTTATTCAATACCTACTCTGATCCGATTCTTTTAAAATGATTTGCAGGGGGTATAACAAAAACCCTTTCTCTGAAATAAGGGCAAATAAAAAAAAAGTCTAAAAATGTTACATCTGGCGATCGTGCGGGCCATCTAAAAGAACCAAATATTTTAGATTAATATCTTGTCACATAGGTATCTGTCCAGTACCACGATTTCTTATTTTGCCAAATAGATGGTTTGTTTACGTTTTTAGAAAGTTTTTTCACGCCTTCTAAATTCATCTTGTGTGATATTGCAATGTGGAATATAATAACTCCTAAATATTTATTTTTTATGATATGATTACATTACATCCTAAAAGCTGTGTCCAGTCGATTCTTAAATTATTGCGAGAAATTAACAATGATGTCAGTTGTATTAACTTAATTATTTAAGAGCTACCATATTATGATAGAATTTTTATTCTCACAGGCTTCGAAATGTATACGTTTGTTTTGTGCGATTTTTTGTAGATGTTTTTGATGCCGTAATATGTATCAAATGGATACGTTATTAGTTATTTAAGGAAACTCTTTGATTTTTCTTCAATGTAAAAAAATATATAATTACCTATGCACGAAACGAAAAACACTTTAATGAAATTGTGCATCTCAACAAGTAGATTGTTTTTACAACCACAAAAAAGGTAAAATCTGATTTACCTTAACGTTATAATGAGCTCAGTATTTTCAACCTTCGAGGCCTCATCAACGCGCTGAAATTTAAAGAAAAATATTTTTCGAACAAAGGATCTGATGAGGCCCCGAAGGCTGAGAATACTATTACGCTTCCATAAAAAGATAAGGTAAACACAATTTAATTTTTTTTTGCTAAAAAAATATTATTGTTGATCTGGAGTGTCTTTATTGTTTTATTATACATTTATGTATTTTTTCGTTGCGAAAAAACCAAAATGTTTCCCACAAATAAGTTGAATGGGGTTAATTTAGAGTTTTCAAATTTTATAAATAAAACTAAAAACCTAATCGACAAAAATAGTAATTCGGCATATGGTACTTACCAAATAATACTTTTTAGCAAAGGCTTACCTAGAGCAATAATTGTTATCGACTCTAAACTTGAAAAGATCAGTTTTTCCTTAGCTTTATATTTCTATTAAGTGATAATTTTTTTTTATATTATGGAAATTTAAATTCTTCTTATTGCGATATTTTTTAATCAAAAGTTGATTTGGTTTTAAATTGTAATTATTGTTTATTTATATATTTTTAATAATAACTTATTAAATTAAAAACATATTTAATGGATTTAATGTAAAATTAATTTTTACAAATTTAAATTATTTTAGAATCTCTGTTCTGAAAATATAGATATAAACAAAATATCCTTATAAACAAATATTAATGTTTTTTAAATAAATTCGAGATTGACGTATAACGAAAATCATGTGGCAACTTTTGCTCGTCAAAACTGTGTATGTATAAAATAATAGAATATCTTATTTAAATTCGACTCTTGGCACATTAAGTTTTATTTAATACATTGAAATAGTTTAAAAAAAATGCAAATATTGCCGATCTTGTAAATCTTTTATATTTGATAATATTTTATGAAAATCTTCAATTTCTTTAAATGTGGGTCTAGTATAGGATGATTCAATGTAAAGTAATAAATTTATTAAATTTATTTTCATAACAAGAAAAAGAATAATCGTAAAACGTTTCTCCTTGGTTACAAGCTTTTTATTTTAAGGCGGGGACTGCCTAAATTGATTACCAGTGAAATAAAAGAACAGTTATTTTGTTAGTATTAATAGTACTAGTATGCATAGGCAGGTCGTAACCCGAATGGATAGGCCTAGAAGACCTTTGTCGCCATCCCCTGTCAGCCGCTTTCACCCTGGCTTACTTTTTATGAGGGTTTGCAACTTCTACCAATCAAGAGTCTTTAAGTCCTTCTCTAGATAGGGTGTCGAAGATTTTCCTTCTGAGTTTACCCCACCCATTACAGATCTCTATTAACTGATAAGATTTTTTTCCAATTCTACAATTAGACCGCTGTGGACTATCCCTCACTCATAGTAAGTATATATCGGTCAGCATTCGCACCATATCCGTCTTGGTTTGACATTTGACATCTCGTAGACAGAAGTCTTGGAATTTGACGGTTTAAGAAATTTATCTGAGGCGCATATGCGTGGTTATTCCCTTTTCCCCGAGCTTAATGAAGTAATACACAACTTATTGACAAAACAAATTCATTTATAATTTTTCAAAATGTTACACTTCACAATCAATGCATTTTTGTATTAGTGAAAAATAATCTTCGGAATGGTTTCTCCAGTCTACCCCGTAATTTTTATTCTTTACACGCCGAAATAACAAGACATGATTAGGTGCTAGATCTAGACTATAGTGTGCTTGACGCGTTACTTCAAGGTTTTTAGCATTCAAATATTCAAATATTACCACTAACCAGCATTAACAGTACGACGATGTTCTAGTTCTATAGTGGAAACATGTCCGCTAATTCCAAAGAACAACTTTTGTTGAAGCTGATTCGTTTTCAAACACCCAAACTTCAGACTGCTGCTTTCTTTCCGCATCGTATCAGGATACCACCCCACCTTTTTTTCCACCCGGTTTTCTTTTTGAACTGGAGTCAGATTGTGGTGAATCCTTAGGGAGTACAGCTTATATATCATCAGATATTTGTGTAAAATGGTGTTAGTCGCTTTCACATCTTTCTTTAAAGCTGACAGTAACATGCCGGCCCCCTCCAATCACGTTTCGTAAAGGGCCAATATTTTTTTCGGTAACTGCTGTTTTCTGCTTAGGAGCTCGAAAGTTGTCATTTAGGGAAAGTCGACCAAGTATAAATTTATGGTACCATCGCTTCACAGAAGCTAAAGAGCACGTCTTGTGACCAAACAATCGATTAATTTGAAATTGTAAAAAGAACTGCTCGATAGTGCTCTTTATTCAACGTTATGTTTTCTTGGTGAAATGATTAATTTAAAATTATGTATTTTACAAACCTTCACGTATACTTCACACTTGTCACTATAGTTAAACTTGTCAATAAGTAGGTTGAAACATAAATTGTTTCACAAATATCACTGCCTACTAGATAGGCTTAGGGAAAATCGAGTAGCCCTGGTATTGAAACTTGGGAAGTTGTTTCTTCTTCTACCGAAGAATCTTGTCGGGCCTCTCATACTTCTCGATTTCGCTGTGCCCAAGTTTCCAACGGAGTTTATTTAGAGTAGACCACTCCTGAATAAGCCTGGAACTTATCCTAGATTTTGGGATTGCTTAAAGGCCGCCACACTTTAGGAATAAATGTAGATTTAATAGAACTTTATGCACAGCACATTAGAGAGTGATCTGGAATATAAACATTGTTTCTTCTGGATCATACATCCAAGAATTTAAAGTTAGCCTAACGAGTCTTAACTCATATATAGCCATTTTACAGTTGATTTTTAGGGAATAAAATCTTATTTTTACTTTCTTCTTTCTAGAACTGGTAAGCCATAAAATATTTGTGAGCATATTGAAATAAAGTTTTATTTTCAGTGTCTCAGTTTGGACAGAAGGGATGGTTGAGATTACTGTTGGCCACTTTTGAAATGTAAAAGTAAAAAATTATATTATTTTTTTTAATTTTGAGGATATAGGTAGGTGCAAGTTTCTGTAAATATGAAATTTCTAACTATGCGTACACCTTAAAAAATCCCTTGCACACTCTTTATTCGATAGGATTTTTTTTATACTGAGTCATCCTGTATTAAACCCATTACCGTATATAGAGAGTACAATTATTTGGTAAGTTACAGTGATAATTTATCCCATCCTATAAAAGCTATGGTACAGTATGCGTCCACAAAGTACTTATGCGTAATGAATATAATATACAAAATAATGAATATAATATACAGAAACCGAAGATTCTTTCTTTGTCATAGTAGTCTAGCTCACAAACTCAAAATGGTGTTAATTCTAGCTGCTGCTAGTAAAAACAGGAGTAAGCTCTAAAAAAATGTGCAAAAGTTTAACATCGGCACATAAAAAATCTCAAGAGTTATTAATAATTAAGATCTAAAAAAAGGAATTTAGTTTTTTGCAAATAGCTCGAAAACTATTAACATGTAAGAAATTTTGTTTGTTTGACATTTTTGTTACTTGGATTGTAAGCGAAAACTCTAAAAAAAATTGTTAATTAATAATAGGCTCGTTTTATGAAAAATGTCGTCTAGATAATTCCATTTTTTTTATTTTTAAATTAGTATTTAATAGCATAACCAATTTTTTTAGATGTTACGGCCGGTTTTGGGGCACCGTAACGGCTTAACGCCTCGCGGTGTTCTGTTTTCAAAATTAAATTAAAAAAACCAATAATTCTAACTTTTTTATTTGCAATTTCTTCCTCTTTCAGATTTTTTTTAATGTTAATAGTCCAAGTTGTTTGAAAAAGTAAACTCATTTTTTTTTTAATCTTAATTTGTTAATAACTTTTAAATTTATTTATGTGCGGGTTCAAACTTCTGCGCATTTTTCTAGACGTCATTTCGAATACACCTCATCATATTTTTACTAGCAATAGCAAGAACTAACCTAATTTTTAGTTTGTGAACTAAACTAAAGAATAAAGTAGATTACTTAATTATACGTAAATTGAAATAGGCTTTAATAAATTGTGACATAAATATATAAAGATGTCGGTTTGCAAGTTAATTTCAATAATATTTGCAATGTTATATAAAAGTTGTAAAATAAATGTTAACATTTTTATAGGTGTCTCATAGTAGGTTAGAATTTGTAAGTAATATACAGGTTAATATAATAATTATACGTGACTGATTTTTATAGTATTATTAAAAATGTAAGTACTAAGTATAATTACACTTGTCCAGTCCATAACAGAGCAAAGGTTCATTTGACATATGTTATGTCAAAAACCCATTATACTTCGTATTAGATACTCTATCAGGCAGTTTCATAAATTCACTACATCGATCGCTCGTGTCTCCGTTTACACACAATATTAGCTCGTATGGAACAAGATTTGACGTGGTGTTGTCAGAAGCGAGATTTAAGTCTCGTAAAAGTATTTCAGTGATATTGGAAGTTAAAACAGAAAACGAAATTGTGTTTTAAAGAGACAAATAGGATTGCTGTAGGTCGAGCGCCCACAGGTTTGCTTCTCACTCGATGATTTCAACTCTACTATAATACCACACAGTTGAGGCCCATTACGCCTGGAATATAAAGCAAATTCCGTATGCGTTTAACTTAAAAAGGAAGTACAGAGGATCTCATTTTCGGCACTTTTGAGTCTTTTTGGTTTCTGAGAACCAGGTCTTTTTTGAAAATATTACATTTTCAGACACAAATCGTATCCCAGCTATGTGATAACTTCTCAAAAAGGCGAAAACTTCTCCTTATATAACTTTTTCCGTAGAATTCAGTGTTGCTTTCAGAATAAGTATACGGTGTCAGGTCAAAAAGTTATCGGACCCTACTTTATTTTATTAAATGGGACACCCTGTATATTATGCTTTATATTTTTTAGAAATAATGTAGCCTTTCCAAAAATGTATGTGTATGCAGTTATACTAAAAAACAAATTTAAAATTAGCGATTTTCTAAAATTTTGTTTTGTGTCGATTTAGGCTATGGATAAAATGTATTAAAAACGTAATTCATGTAAATAATAATACTAAAGATGTAATACTTTCAAACTTAATTTAAAATATATTTTATAATTCTCAACTCTTAAGTATTTATTACCGCATTTTAACTTAATTATGATAAAATTATTGAATTTTACTCAAAAAAAAACAGTAATAATTACCTATCTTACTTAAAACTTAAGTTAGGATAAACAAAAGTAAAACAAAATTTTGAAAAAGCAAAGAGTTTTCAAGGGTGGTTTCCCGTATTCAAAAATCGCATATTTCTTCTAATAGCATTCAAAAAATACTTCTTTGCATATTTTGGAAAGTTAAATCGATTGCCGCAGGAAGCTCCGCCACAGACTGATATTATATTTTATATATTTTATTTTACATGAAACCCCATAAGAAAAAAATCTATAATCAAAAGATCTGGAGATCGAGGGGGTCATCTTACAGGTCCGTGGGAGGAAAGTTATCGTCTAAAAAACCATAAAAGCACGGAGTTGTCGCTTAAGGCACCGTCTTTGAAGGTAAACGGTATTATAAAGTGCCAATGAAACATTTTCCATGAGTGAGACCCCCTTCAAAAAGTTTATAGACTTTGCGTCTTCTAAAAATGAATGGTAATTTTCTGCCGACCAGTTTGTTGTATTATGGCGATTGACAATTGCCGCACTTGAAAAATAAATTCATCGTTGTAAATACCATTGGCAAAACAACATTCCGCGCTCGGCATCGCTGGGGTGTAAATATTAAGCTATGTCGAAATTATATGGATGTTACTTATAATTTTGCAAAATTCTTTGAATCCTACTTGATATACCAGTTGCTTCCACTATTTGCTGGCAAAAAGATGATGACGTCGCTTCTACATGACCCAATACGTTTATTTCTTTTCTCCCTCTATCTTGTTTGATGTATGCTTTAGGACTGGGCTGGATAAATGATCCGTGCTCTGGAGGAACTACATACATATAAATATAAAGGGTGTCCGATTTAAAAAAATAAAGTAGGGTTCGGTAACTTTTTGACCAGACCCCGTATACTTATCTTGAACGCGGCACTGAATTCTACGGAAAAAGTCACATAAGAAACAATTTTCGTTATTAGATAGCTGGGATACGAGGGGTACCTGAAAATGGAACATTTTCAAGAACGCCAAGTATCTCAAAAACCAAAAAAGCTATGAAAATTCTGCTGGCGCCATCTTTAGTTTCATAAAAAAGTAGTACACTGTCGCGAAAACCGTAACCCTCGTTTTTTAAAAATAAGGGAGATACCTCACAAAAGTGACTAGAATGGGATACCTTATAGTCATTGCAGTACAAAAATGGGTGATCATTTTTGAGTTGGAACTAAATACAACCGTTTGCAACCTATATTACAAAAAAGTATCTAAAAAACCACAGAAAACACACAAAGAAAAATAACGTTTGACGTAATTTTTCCTTGTGTTCCACGATTTAAGGATTCTCTTATTTTTCATTCGGAGTATAATAAGTTTTTGGTTGTGTATAAAATTATACCTCATAAAGTCACCAAATGAACGTTTGCTCACAATTGTTCCCTGTTTGATATTTCTTAGTCGAATTTTTAAATGTTACATAGCTGTGAAATGAACACAAACTTAAATAATTTCGTCCATTTTTTTACGCCAGTATTATGAGTTTTGTCCATCTGTAATGTAAAGTTTATTGAAATAGTAATGCTTAAAAATATACGACTAATTAAATGTACATTTCAATATATTAATTTAGCATATAAGTAAAAAAGTTGTATTAAAAAAAGGTCCATAAATAAATGTATGTGCATGTGCGGAGTTTTGGCATTGCTTTCATTTATTCTGTTTTTTTTTTCCTGAATCGTCAATTACATATATCTCAAAATAGGATATATACAGTGATTTTAGTTTAGTCTTATTTAAAAATTGTTTTAAACACTCAATTATTTCACTAAGAATATAGGTCGTTTAATATTTTTTTATGTATTTAGCTGAAACCGAATGAAATTTAAAGCTAAATGCAGATTTCCACCAAAAATGTTTATGATACAAACACATGATACAAAACATATTTAGGCTTGTTGGCGTTCGCTATCCCCCATGAGATGCCTTAGATCAAAAGTTCATTTTTTATTAAAATTTAAAGAACCCTTTCAGGTCGGACACGTATTATATGCTCGGATGTGTACATAATGTATGCAAATAATTTACTATTTGTTAATGCAAGAAATCAGAAAATTCTCGGCCACTTACGTAATAATTTTTAGTTGCGTAATCTTTTTTTAGACAACATTAAAATATACAGGTTAGCTCATGTAGTAGCAATGACGTCATCGACGATTTCCTTTCAATGAAAACCCCCATTTTTTTAAATAAAAAACGTTTGGGCTTAAGTGGATTGTTTCATAATTACTGGTAGTATAAAGAAAGCATAAGTATATTTTATTTTCTCATTTACAACACATAAAATAATTAAATTAAGTATTGAAATTGCCTTCCTTCTTCGGCATGATAATACCTTAGGGGATAAATGAATAAATAAACATCGTTCCATTTAAAAAAATACAAGTGTGTTGCATAACTGTTTTAAATCAGGGTATTTCATTTCATATCACGCCAAAATAATCAATTATACCCACAATTATTTTAATACGTCAAAAAATAATAAAATAATAGGGTTTAAAATGTTATCAAGAAAAATTGACACTCTTAGTTGGCTGTTCCAGAGCTATAGTATTTCGATAATGACATTAACTTTGACTTTTTCTTAATACTTAATCATTATTATTATTTAATTATATTTTTAATTAATTATATATTCCACCCAAAAGATAGAAATTTTTATGGTTACTGCATATGGTAATAGAGTTCGAACTCAACGGGAAGTTTACGTTTTGAAACCGTAGAAGCCAATAACTACACCAACTGTTAGAAAACTGAAGAAAAATCATGAAACGGGTTTCGTAGAAGATATTCCCAAGACAGGCCACCCCAGCTCTTCAGGGGATTAAAAATAAATAAATATCTTGATGACTACGGAAGAAATAACAGTGTCTGCACGATTTTTCTAGATCCTAAAGTTGCTACTATGAGCGTTCACAATATAATAAAGATGAAAAATGGCAACCGTTTAAAAGCCGATGATTCAGTAGTTAAATGACAATGATCCCGATCGTGGGATGGAGTTCTGTCAAATGTTAATGGAAAGATGTAACGAAGATCCTTTTTTTTTGTCAAATACATATTATTTTTAGATGAACCTACTTTTAAATTGAATGTTGAAGTAAACCGGCAAAACTCTAGATTTTGGCCTAAGAAAAATCTTACGTGGATGCAGGAGCGTTATCCATATTAACCTCAAAAAAGTTTAGCTGAATTTAATCAGAAATAAAGTTATTGGGTCCTGCTTTTTTTACAACAATGTGAACGGGCAAAATTATCTTCATTTCCTTCAAGAATTCCGTATTCATACACTACTCTAGTTGAAATAATCCGGTAGTTTACGATGCAGATCTGTGGTGCCAACAAGACGGATCAGCAACACACCACATGCAGCAAAAATCCGCCAGAATATCAATTAGATTTTTCCAAATAAGTCGTTTGGAAGACGCGGACCTACTGAATGGCCTCCAAGGTCCCCCAACCTAATATCATTGGACTTTTTTTTGTAGGTGACTTGAAAAATACTGCTTATAAAATAGAATCTGACAATATTGATCATTTATACAATAAAATACATAACAAGAGTTCATGTATAGCTTGGAGTATAGTTCTCCAGAAGAAAAAAGACAATTTCAAGTAATAATTAAATTTTTTTTATATTATTAAATGATAAAATAAAATGTACTGTAATGTACTGTAAAACCCCTGTAACTTCGAAACTATATTCTTAAGACTATAAGTGCTGTATGTTTTTGAAACCATCTTATCTTGGAGATTGCAGATCTGGGTGGAATTTCATTTAAAGAAATCGCTGATGACTTCATATCTACTACATGAGTCAACCTGTATAAGAAAATATTGTCTCAAGAAATGCGCAACTGAAAAGTATTATGTACAAGTCCGAGGATTTTTGCAGAGTTGCCGCCTATGCAAAACAATATTCCGTATGTAAGGCGAAAATTTTCCATATTTGTTAAAAAATCCTATTAAAAGTACATTTATTATATTATATACATATTGATTTAAGTGTACTACTACCTTCAAATAGCAATTTTTTTTTCTTTAACGCATCTCAAAGACAAATCGACAAAAGACGATTAAGATGGCAACATTGTCCTGTGCCTGCCTCGTTTCTTAGCGCAACTGCTCCAGAAAAATTTGACCGTATTTGCTGTTTAGATTTGGGTTTAATCGTTTTAATTGACTGGGTATTAAAGGGGTGGATCGGTAACGCGATGAAAAATAATCCTGTTTAAAAGAAATTATCAAGAGTTTCGTTAACCTTATTATTGTTTCTATCATGTGTAGTATTTTATTTATATAGTTCTGGGGTAATTATTACAGGATTATTATTAGAAGGTTATTGCGTCTATTTAAATAATTAAATGTTGGAAATATAAACTCTAATATAATGATACCGAAGACTTGATTGTAAAGATTCACACCGCCAAGTCTTGGCATTTTGTATAGTTTCAAGTGTAATTTTAAACCTAATATATATAGTTAAAATTTGTTTTTATGGTATTCAACACTTTTAAGAACGGTAACACGTTTTTGCACTTAGAGATTTAACAATTTAGGATAATGTTTTCAACATCATTTTTAAGTGTTATGTATGTGGAGATTGCCTGTACCCTCAAATATTTAAGAAAATATTTCCAATTACTTCAAATAGTAGTAGAAGTACAGAGATATAGCCTTTCTCTCCTTAAGAAAAGATTCAAAATATATATTGCTTATTTCTAAATAAAACTAAACTCGAATCATATGCTCCAGGTTTAATCATTTTCAGATATTTTTTCCTGTTAAATATTTTTATATTTTTTGACCACTAGAACATAACTAAGGTTTTCTTTCTGACAAATATTAGAGTTGTTATTAAATTTTGATACACAGTCATGTTACAAGAAAAAAAACAATACAGTATACGTTACAGTTTACTATTTTACCACATAACTAATACTAAGATGACTCACAGGTAAGACGCAATTAGTTTTGGGTCACTGAAGTTGTTATAAAGATGATAAAAATTATTTAGATTATGTTGGAAAAAAAGATGATTAAGAATTATTCTGAGGGGGTAGAAATATACATATTAAAGTGTAAAGGTGGTCGTATGAGCTAATATGAAGTTGTAATATTCCGTTCTCTCATCCGTTTGAAAATTTATTGCAACTTAGTTGATCTAAAATCAGATGCTACTTGGAACTTCACGCATGAGCACTAGCACCTTTTATTATCTGACTAAATATAGGATGGCATCTTGGAATTAAAAAAAATAAACAAAAATAAAAAATACTTCAAAATTAGAACTCTCTGGTTAGTGTTCGATTTATTAAGTCTATAATTTCTACTGTGAAAACTTTAAAAATACAATGTTAGGTAGTGGTTTATTGAAGTCACCGTTTTTTACAAACCTGAATTTGTGAAATTCAATCAATTATTATCTTATGTCTAATTTATCTGTGAACATAAATGTAGGCCTAACTTTTAACTCCACAAATCAAGGCTTATTGGATTAATTTAAATGATATTAACGAATATCTGTCAACAAAGGCCACAATAATATAAGATGCTAATAAGTTTTTAGTTTAAATTATTAATAAAATTACCTCCTGTACTAATATTTGAATTAACTTTTGTATTTTCTCTTTAAGCTTTAACACATCCAGTTTAAACAATAACAGTTTAGGTAACATTTTTTTTTAAATTATAGTACTCTAGTAAAGGTTCAATTAAACAGAATTTATTGAGATGGTCTTATATTGATCGGGTTCTAATAAAATTAATCTTTTAATTTAACAAAAAAACTAACAAGGATAAAACTTTCATACTAACACAACGCAGCACATATCCTGTTTATGAACTATACCGTTCTGCATGATTTGAATATTTGAAAATTGTGAGCATTTTGGCACTCATCAGTCACTCATATAGTTTTACATTTGTGGCTCACATTTTCACTCTTCATTTCTTAGATATTTTTCTTCACAGGGTCCGCCTGGTTTGGATGGCATGAAAGTAAGTATCATCAGTCAATTGTATTCCAAATTTCGAAACATGGACCTTTACGATAGTCAAACATTTTTTTAAAATTATATAACGTAATAAACCAGTCGAACAACTCCAATCTTCTTAATGCTAGTTTAAAAGCTATTTAATAATATTACTTTATAAATTATATATTTGATACATGATATTTCGATAAGTATTTTGTTTGAAGCAGCTCAATTTTATTAATTGGCATAATACAATAGTGTTCTTTCTTGTCACTTTTAAAAATTACGAATGATAGAGCAAGTATTTTATGATGGTTGCTATACTAGCTAATCTAAAATTTATATTTAATTCGCTCTAGTTTGAAATAAATTTTAAATTTGTTTATTTCAAAATTATCAATTGATTAGAATCAATATTTATTTTTTCATTCAGGTACTACTTTGAGAGTATATAAAAGTATATACGGAAGGGTCGTATTTCATTAATTTTTGAAATTTACATTGTTAATTAGGACAAAGAAACAAAGTATCGAACTTATATAAGGTCTTTTAAATTTTTAAGAAAATTCACAAATAAGACTGGTAAATTCATTCACTCACTTCGGAAGTAACCAGGTGCAAAGTCAATGTTAAGGTACATGACATCGTAGAGGTTCATTAAAACCAAATTTACTAAACAATTACCTACTTATATTTCTTACATTTAACTCGTACATCAGGGTGCACAAGGAGAGCCAGGCACGAAAGGAGAAAGAGGAGATCCAGGATTACCAGTAAGTTTTTTTAAGTTTTAAGGGGGTATTCGCATATCGATACAAATCTTCTGTTTAATCAATTCCATTTAAGTCAGATACGGCCGTCTCGAGAACGGGCCATGAAGAACAATCTGGCAACAGCGCGGCAGGTTTTCTTCTTATTGGAAATAAAAATTTCCTAGACAGTGATAATAACATATAAACGGTTTTTAATTGTTTCTGTCATTTTTGCACATTAAAAATAAGTATTCAATGACTGAAAATATATATATATATATATATATATATATATATATATATATATATATATATATATATATATATATATATATATATATATATATATATATATATATATATATATATATATATATATATATATATATATATATATATATATATATATATATATATATATAACGAAAAAATAGAAGGGACTATGTTGGGTTTAAGCCTGGTTTTTGTGGGAATGTTTTGCAAATTTCTGGCAATAAATGATTGTCGCATCGAATAATATCACTTTCTAAAAAATGTAATTAGCCAATTGCAGAATTCTGTGATGGGGTCCAGTCAGTTCTCGGAATTGCTTTCAAACATCCGGCTTTTAGAATTTCTTCTGGAAAACTAAAAGCAGAGACAAGTACCGCTCTGCTTTTAACGTACTATTATAATTAGATTTACATCCCGAAATAAATCGCAAATATTATAATTTGAGACGTTACCTGAACACATTCAAATACAACCGTATTTTTTGTTTGGTTATAATAACAATCCTCTGAACTACTTTACCACCTACTTATTAGTTTTTGCACAAACAAATATATATCTGCAAAAACTTATTCCTTGCTGCGTATAAGGAACCAAAGCACCATTTTATACTGTTCCAAATCTGCAAGCGTTGTTGCCGAATTTAATACTTCATGGTCCAATCTGGAGTCGGCCTTGAGTCGGATTATTATTTTAGTGGCTATACAAATCATTTTTAAATACTTTTATTGGTTGAAACCTCATGAAAATTTAACAAGTTGACGGATTTTAATTAATAATAAATTATAAAAATAATAAGCTGTATTTAACGTGCTTTTTAACTTATAGCTTATGATTTATGCTTTGTATATTTACAAGTAAATGGATTAATATTAGCTTTACACCTAAATTAAATATATTTTTTCTGCCGAAATTTTTACGGGTACTAATATTACCGGCATTAGCATGTAACTCAAAAATAAGATACTAAAAGTACTACTTTTTCTAATAAGGTGAATACGAGTGCTTATTTTTAAAAGCATGTTTTTATAGCAAGCTATTCAGAAGAGTGGTTTGCTTCCTAATCCTAATTTTCGTTATTTTTATTTTAGGGAACGGATGGAATTCCTGGTCAAGAGGTACTAACAATATAACCATCTCATTCATAACCTATGCCTTACAAAGCTTTTGTGGTACTCTGGAAGTAACTGTTAAATTTATGCATGCCGCTAACTCGATTAATTTATAAATAGATAATAAATAATAAGTATTTTCAATTGTAGGGGCCCAAAGGAGATAAAGGATATAAAGGCGACGCGGTAAGTGCCAGTTATAACTATTGGTATATATGCGTGATTTAATGTTAATCTTACAATTATTATTTTAACTAAATTATTTTTTTATCATTCAAAAGTTAATTTTAACATTTAACATCCTTCATAGAAAAATTCGAGGAATAACATTATAAATTTAAAATATTTTAATAAAAACTAACAATAATAATCTATATGCAGTGCTGGACAAATGAAACGGGACAACGCACGCAAACGGTGATTGCGCAATCCCCCTACTTTCCCTACCTTTTTGCCTAAACGGTTTTTTTGATTTTAAGGCTACCTTCATTTGTCACGAAATAAACTGCAAACATTTTGAACTAGTTTTCTTTTCGATTTGTCTTTGTGTCAAAATGATACCAGGACAAAGAAACAAAAAAAAAACATTTTTATCCGGTTAACTTATTTTAATGAATTTTTTGTGTATGAGGGTTAAGCAAGACTAATTACGTTAGCTTAAAAATTAATTTAATTGCCTTTTTTGCAGAAGAAACATGGGATAAATTAATTTTATAGTGTCGAGTGTGATACTGCTAAGAAATCTCCTTATGTCGGAAAATGTAGGAGATAGAGAAGATGATTAAAAAGAAAAGTTTCCTGGCTTGCCCTGCAACCTCAATTTATTTACGTTTTATTTAAACAGGGTAAACAGGGTACTTTGTTTTTTTGGACAGGTTTGAACTTTCTTATTTTTCCTTCTTTACTAATTATAAGTATTTTTTTGTATCAACCACAATACCCGAAAATCAATTTGTTTTTGAGATATTGACCCGTGAAAAATGACATTTTAAG
This sequence comes from Kuschelorhynchus macadamiae, assembly GCA_030620095.1. Lineage (NCBI taxonomy): Eukaryota > Metazoa > Arthropoda > Insecta > Coleoptera > Curculionidae > Kuschelorhynchus > Kuschelorhynchus macadamiae. The sequence goes on along the minus strand of JAUTXW010004862.1, from coordinate 761,086 downwards.
GCGTCTAATTTCGGACACCCCGCACAATTTACACGTGTTCTGGAAAAGTTAAAATATGTTGATGCCCGTGCCAATGCTAATTATTAGAGACATTTTTCCGAACTGTTTTTGCGTAGTTTCAATCCTAGGTCGATTTGTCACGACTCACAGCTAAAGAAAGTCCTTGAATGTTTGTTTCGAGAGCGAGTTTACTAGTCATATTTGTTTGTAGCAAATATGTTCAATAATATCAAAAATCAAAGTAGCCCTTGCAAACAGTATTATAAATGCAATTCCACGTGTGAACAGTTGTTTAATTCATATTGGCGTTGGAATAACAATTGAAGAATGTTTCTTGGTTGCCATGACGAAGTACTGTCATTGCAAATATTTCTGAATAAAATGCTTCCATTAGGATTAGGTGAAAGAGAGCAAGGTAACTGTTTACGCTTATTAAACAGTGGTGTGGGGGTACGAGTTATTGCTGAAATGTACGGGATGGGACGGAGTACTAGTAAAGAAGGAGAATTAGTGAAGAAGGAAAAATAAGAAAGTTCAAACCTGTCCAAAAAAAACTTAGTACCCTTTATAAATAAAAAGTCAATAAATTAAGGTTACAGGCCAAGCCAGGAAACTTTTCTTTTTAATCATCTTCTCTATCTTCTACATTTTCCGAGATAAGGAGATAGGGCGTATTATTTCGGACACCCCGTACATTACTGTGGCATGAGCCGGAAAAAGTTATAAAAGTTTAAAAAAAGCGAGCAGTGTGCGTACATATTTGAATTTGCCAGTCTCTATTTTCATATTTATTATGTTACCAGTATCACACTCGACACCATAAAATTAATTTTTAGGAACGTATGTGTGTGCTTGATTAGCTATATATCCAATACATTCCTTTTTTTATATGAACTGTGAGAGTTTATTGAAACACTGTTAAAACAAAATAAAATAAGTCTATTGAACTAGAACAACAAAATTCACATCCGACTTCTTGCAAGTCCAAAAACAGAGTCCTCCTCTAATATTCATACAAATCTCAAGAAACATAGAGTTCCACCCCCTGTGCCAAAATTCCTCGCTTTGATTGGTCCTATTCGTTGGCATGAGGGGTTTTTTTATTTTTGTAAACTTTCCCATGGTCAAAATAAAAATATTTATTACAGATAGTAAAATGGGAATTTGGAGAAAGCTTTACTAAGAAGGGTCGTTTCGGTATTTTCCTATCATAAACCCTAAATGCAATAAACAGTTTACTATCATACTTACTAACATATTTTAAAATCGTACAAAGAAGTGTTGTAAAAATAAAAATTAACGGATAGCATGCAACAACCTTAAAACTAAATTAGACTCTAAATGCCGATGGAAATTCCCACAATTATGTACAGAAAACTAAGTACCTATAAATTGTTACATATCTCAATAGCAATAGATAATTAGCATAGATTAAAAAAGTAAATGTAAAATAAAATAAATATGTACAGTATGTTATGCAGTAAAAATGAAAAGAAAAATAAATATATACAGTGTGATATGCGCAAATTTTAACTTTAGCAGACAAATGTGGGAGACATTCAGTCGCCACAATACCCCCCTGCCAGTGATTGAGATTCACGACAATCCAGCCTGGAAGCGGTTGGGAAACCGGACATGTCTGCCCGATCTGGTCTGTCGCTCTGGTGACCTGCTGATGGGTTCTGATGCGGGAGCATGGTTCCCATCTGGTGGCTGGTGTGCTTCTTCTTCTCGTTGCGAGACACATCTGGTTCTGGTAATTTCTGCGGGTTGCAGAGTGACTTGATCGTTTCTAGGGATTCCTGCTGGGTGAATGACGTATTCTGTCTCCATATCTTGTGACAGTGGCATGTCCTCTGGGTCCTTGTTCAAGATATACGCTGGCTTGAGTCGATCGATACTGACGGTGACGTGGCGTCCCCTTATGTCAACGACGAACGCCTTAATCTCCCGGCTAACGACGCGGTATGGGCCAACGAAAGAATGTTGTAGAGGCTTCTTCTGAGCGTCATGGCGAACAAAACATGAGTGGCTGTTTGAAGATCTTTAAAAATAAACGTTTTTCTCTTTGCATCGTGGTTAGATCCATTGGTGGGGCGTAGCTCAAGAAAATGTGTACTTAGTTCAGTGGCGAAGTTGCTGGAGCCATCATCTTCGATATTCAGTGAGCGGGATGCTAAGAACTCTCCAGGCAGGCGAATGGGTTGGCCGTATATCATCTCTGCAGCTGTAGCGTCGAGGTACTCTTTCCAAGCCATTCGGATACCGAACAAAACTGTGGGTAGGCTCTCGGTCCAGCGGGACTTATGACATCGAAGGGAAGCCTTAAGTAGGTGATGAAACCTTTCGATCATGCCATTAGCTGCGGGGTGGTATGCCGTTGTACGAATATGATTGGTGCCCATTAGACAATAAATTTGCTTGAACAGGCAAGACTCAAATTGCCGGCCCTGATCGGTGGTGACTCGTAGTGGAACGCCAAACCTGCACACCCAGTGGTCCTAAAGGCCCGTGCAATGGTGGTTGCTTCCTTATCTTTCAGTGGTATTACTTCAGGCCACCTGGAAAATCTGTCTGTCATGGTCAGACAATATCTGTATCCCTCAGATAACGGCATTATCACTATGTCAAGGTGAACATGCTCAAAACGGCTAGAGGGCGGTGCAAACGTTCCGACAGGACTAATGACATGACGCGAGATCTTCGAACGCTGGCATTCAGGACAGGATTCTGCACTTCCTGCAGTCACTCTTCATAGATGGCCAAACATAGCGCTGAGTTGCTAGTTTCACTGTGGCTCTGACGCCGGGGTGGCTTAGTTGGTGTATGCTGTCAAAAACTGGTTTCCTGAATGGCTTCGTAATAAATGGTCTACCTATTGAAGTTGACATATCGCACCAGATTGTGTTGTTAGTGAAAGGAATTTGGATTTGTCTCATTTTCAAGACCGAATCGTCTTGACAAAATCTGGTCAGTTCCTCGTCACTGTTCTGGGATGTTGCTAGAGCGTCGTAGTCGATTGACTTATGAACTTCATCAATCGTAGATAAGGCATCTGCAATCACATTATCGCTCCCTGCTATATGCCGAAAGTCTATCGTGAATTGACCGATAAAATCCAGGTACCGGAACTGTCGAGGTGATACTTGGCTTTTCTTATGACGAAATGCATATATCAGTGGTTTATGGTCCGTGAAAATAGTAAAGTTTCTTACCTTCACCATGTGTCTGAAATATTTGACGGATAGGTATGCGGCCAGTAGCTCACGGTCATAAGCGCCATATTTGCACTCTGTAGGACTGAACTTCTTGGAGAAAAAACTAAGTGGTTGCCACTGATCATTTACCCACTGCTGCAAGGCAGCGCTAATGGCAGAGTCTGAAGCGTCACAGAATATAGCAACAAGGTAGCCTGGGCTAGTGCTTTCTTGCTGGCTTCGAACGAGGCTAGACCTTCTGTGGTCCAGTTTAACGGGGATCTTCCTTTGATTTTTTTCTTGAGGAATGTGTTCAGTGATGCTTGAATCTCGGCTGCTTTGGGTATGAATCTCCGGTAGAAATTCACCATACCCAGGAAGCGACGAAGTTGCTTGGCCGTTTCAGGTTTTGGGTAGGCCAGAATAGTTTCGACCTTTTCTGGCAGTGGTTGGGTGCCTGCGTTTGAGACGCAATATCCTAGGAATTTGACTTGGGACTGGCCAAACACACATTTACTTGGGTTAATGACGATGCCGTATTGCTGAAGCCGCTGAAACAGTGTTTCCATGTGGCGGAGATGTTCTTCGGGCGTCGTTGAGGCAACAGGCAACAAGGATGTCGTCTAGGTACACATAACAATAGTCCAACCCTCGAGTAACTTCATCCATGAAACGCTGAAAAGTTTGTGCTGCGTTTCAAAGTCCAAACGTCATAAATGGAAATTCGAACAATCCGAATGGTGTGGTGATGGCTGTTTTCGCGATGTCCTCCTCAGCTACTGGGATTTGGTTGAACGCACGGATTAAGTCGATGGTTGAAAAAATCGATTTTCCTTGGAGCTCTTGTGCGAAATCCTGGATATGGCGGACGCCATATTGGTCAGGACAGGTTCTGCTATTCAGAGCTCTATAATCCCCACAGGGCCTCCATTCGCCGCCGCCATGTTTTTTGGTACTAGGTGCAACCGCGAGGACCAAAGATTTTTAGATGGCCTGGCAAGTCCGAGTTTCACCATGGTGTCGAATTCCTTCCTTGCTGTTTTTAGTTTGTCCGGAGCTAGGCGACGTGGTTTCTGGGCGACAGGCGGACCAGGCGTGGTAATAATATGATGCTGAGTTTTGTGTTTAATGTGTTTGGGAGCACCGTTTGGTTTGGTGATTCCCGGGAACCTTTCCAGAAGCACATGGAAAGGGGAAGCACCATTAATTACTTTGACGGTCGGAGCGGTCCATTCCAAAACCTCACCACGTGATGACAGTTGTGTTGTAAAGTCCAAGAGTTTGCCTTGCTTCTGCTCCTAGGATAGGTGTACGCGCTATTATTCCATATGTGGTTATAGACGAACCATTGGCAGCTGAAAGTGCGTAGGTTGATTTGGTATGAGCACCATCCACTCGGAGTCTCGGGATTACGCTTAGATCGGCACCGGTGTCGATGAGAAATCGAAGTCCGGTTTCACGATCGTAGATACATAGGCGGGGTGATTTATTAAGGCAGGTGTCACTTGCCGCTATCAGTGACTGCCCGGTTGGTTTCCCTGGTTCCATGAACAGGGCATAGTGCATTTCTCGGCTTCCTGCTTGTAGCGCCAGTGGTACCAGCATAATCAGGCTGGGCGCGCTTCCCTAGGTGTAGATGGCGAGCGATGCCGCGAGTGGGATCGGAATCGAAAATGCGTGCGGGAATTTCGCATGCCTCTTGAAGCATGCACGTCCTGCTTGACCTCTGAAAGTTGCTGTGTTAGTTGTTGCATGAGGGAATGGAGAATCTGGTATTCTTGCGAATGCTTAGGAGTGATTGCCGCTACGGAAGGGCTCACAGGCAGAGCAGTAAATATATTGTCAGCCAAGTCCGCAGCTTCACTTAGTGTTTGACGTGATTGCGTAGCTAGTATAGATTGTAAATTGGCTGGTAAGCGTCTTACCCAAATACTCCTCACTAATGTCTCCGGGACATCCTGCTAGTGCCTGCAGTCTTCGAAGGAATTGGGAAGGTTTTTCGTCACCCATAGCTTCGTTTTCGAGCAGTTGCCTGGTCTTCTGTCCTTGTCTTCTTGTGATTTTTGATCTATTAAAGCAAGCCTCTACGATTACAAACCAAAGTTCTGGATCCGACGGGTCAAAGTCTGGAATTTATCGCGACAGCGTTCGCGATAGGGATGGCACTATTGGTTTCTGCCGCAGAGTTAGGCTTGGTATACCGCGAAATATTTGTTACAAATAAACTCACGATAGCTTAGGGACTGTTGTATTGATTAAAACACAACCTACCACAAAAGGAATGATAAAAAGTTCACTGTAATACTAGGTACTTACGTTGATTGTTCAATTTATCACTAAAACACTGAAGCACTAATTACACTACTTGCTCTCGCAAAACAAATCACGTCGGGGTCACCACTTTAGGAACGTATGTGTGTGCTTGATTAGCTATATATCCAACACATTCCTTTTTTTATATGAACTGTGAGAGTTTATTGAAACACTGTTAAAACGAAGTAAAATAAGTCTATTGAACTAGAACAACAAAATTCACATCCGACTTCTTGCAAGTCCAAAAACAGAGTCCTCCTCTAATATTCATCCTATTCGTTGGCAAGAGGGGTTTTTTTATCTTTGTAAACTTTCCCATGGTCAAGATAAAAACATTCATTACAGATAGTAAAATGGGAATTTGGAGAAAGCTTTACTAAGAATGGTCGTTTCGGTATTTTCCTCTCATAAACCCTAAATGCAATAATCAGTTTACTGTCGTACTTACTAACATATTTTAAAATCGTACAAAGAAGTGTTGTAAAAATAAAAATAGCGGATAGCATACAACAACCTTAAAACTAAATTAGACTCTAAATGCCGATGGAAATTCCCACAATTATGTACAGAAAACTAAGTACCTACAAATTGTTACATTTCTCAATAGCAATAGATAATTAGCCTAGATTAAAAAAGTAAATGTAAAATAAAATAAATATGTACAGTATGTTATGCAGTAAAAATTAAAAGAAAAACAAATATATACAGTGTGATATGCGCAAATTTTAACTGTGGCAGACAAATGTGGGAGACATTCAGTCGCCACAAATTTATCCCATGTTTCTTCTGCAAAAAAGGCAAATAAATTAATTTGGAAGCAAACGTAGTTAGTCTTGCTTAACTTTCGTACACAAAAAAATTCATTAGAATAAGTTAACTGGCAGGAGTGACATTCCTAAAAAAAATTAAGCAAAAAAAAATGAGTTGCTGATCGTTTGTCTTTATCACATCCTGTATAATATCTTTGTGTTAGTTATATTAGCGACATGACTCCTCACTTTAAAATCGCTTATCCCATGCTTACTTTGTACAAACAGCCTGAATTATGGATACATTTTTGAAAAAATATCGAATTTCTCTATTAAACCATGTACAGTGAAAACAAATGAAGCTAGGCAAAATCGGTAGAAATTGTTTTTTGGTATTCATCCATAGATCATTTTGCCGTGAACAAAAAAATCTAAAATTATTTTTTAGATTCTCGGAACTAACAAAATTTGCACAAAATGAAAGGATTTCATATAACGCCCTGTCTGTATAGTGCAGTTGTCATTGCAACTAGCGATTATGGCCTAGAGGTAAGAAAGTAGAGATTGCGCAATTACATGCAGAAAAACTAAGATCAAAACCATTTTTTGCTTCGAAAATATTCGTCTTTAAATTTTACCAAAAATATGCTTTGTCCCGTTTCATTTGTCCAGCACTGTATTTAAAACACTCACAGCCGGTTGCACAAAACTTAATTGCTGTTTAGAATATTTATCCGAGCTTTCGGATTTGACAAGCTACTTATAGAAATCTAGGAACTCGCTGTCAAATTTGACATTCTAAACTTAAATGGAGCTTTCTGCAACCGGCAATAAGACAATTTTTTCAGTAAGTTCATGAGAGAATTGTACTGCATCGATTTATATAATTTTGTTAAAAAATGATATCTTTCAACACTATTTTTTTTATTGTAAATTTATACAGGGTGTTTCAAAAACTCCGGTCACTTATTAATCACGATTCTGCTCAAACCGTTTGACGTAAAAAACTGCACTTTAGCACACAGGTTGATAGTAAGATGTAGAAATTCGATAAGAAGTGATTTTTTAAACCTTAAATTTCAAGGGGGTGAAACCGCATTTTGAATATTACTGCATGTTTTATTTAAAAAAGGCTTGTTTTTTTTTTGGAAAAACTTTGAAACTCGTGTATTTTATTTGATTATTTTACATATTTTAATATTTCTTAAAAAATTATACAGGATGTTTCAAAAAAATCGGGTCACGGATTAATCACGATTCTGATTAAACCGCTTGATGTAAAATGCTGAATTTTAGCATACAGGTTGATTGTATGATGTAGAGGTTCGATAAGAACGGATTCTTCAAAAATCAAATTCCAAGGGGATGAAACCGTCCGTTAAATATTACAATACTTTTTCTTTAAAAAACGGTTAGTTTTTCAAAAAAAAACGCTTGAGCAGGTTTATTTTACTTTATATTTGTTCATAGATTTTAAAAATTTATACAGGGTGTTCCAAAAAATCGGATATAATTTCTAAACAAAAATCTCCCAAGCCCCTGTTGACAAAAATTTAAAGAAAATATAACAAAAAAAAGTGGTCTATAAAGAGGTATTCAAAGAAGTCGGTTTAGGTACCTCTTTATATCCCTTTGGATATCGCCATATGCGAAGGAAGTCGCGGGTACTCGCTAGTAATATATTAAGATTAAGCCTTAAATTAGACAGAAACTTTCTGTGTCAGTGTACATTACTTTACGTTTTATTACTCAAAAAAATTAGTTAGGGTTAGTCTATTATATAAATGAAGATAAATTGAGTCTACCAGTGCGAAAACGGCCTAACCCCAAAAGAGTAGTTTTGAGAAAACGTGATTTGAAATCTGTTGGAAAATATTGCTTCGTTTAAATCCTATCCGAAAAGTTTTCAGTGGATACATTTTTGTTTAATCTATTTATTTTAGCCATGCTAAGATTTTAGTAGCAGAAAAGTTGCAAAATACTTATATTTTTTTGAAAAAAAGTGGGTTAGGCCGATTTGCCTTTTATAAAAATTTTCAAAAATTACTAGGCCAGAGTAAAAAAACTTGTTTTGGACAAATATATCGTAAAAACAGATATTATATTTTATGAAAATACAATCTTACAAGAAACTAATTTACAAAAATGTCTTTGAACCGAATTATTCATCATAGTTCTCCTCCATTTCGATGAAGTCTTCAGATTGGTCGTCTGTTGTTTTCAAATTTTTATAAAAATCTTGGTAAACGGGGGAATGAAGTCGGAAAGTTGCAATAAGTCCTGCTTTTTTTTAATATCCACCTTGTGTCCATTCGGATAGAGCAGTTGCAAATTATTATTAACTGAAGAAGTGACAGCATTTCTTTTTGCAATGTTCACTGTTTTGAAGGGAACCAAAATATTGTTGGAGTATTTGAAATGTATTAGAAATGGTTCATCCTTTTTAAATTTCAGCCATTGTATTTTGAGCCACTCCACTTTTTCGTCATTTAGAGATTTCTTTCTATTGGTGATTTGGGATTGAAGAGACGCAGTAGAAAAAAAATTTTGGCTTTCCATGATAATAAGTTTAAAAGGATCTTTTTTTCTGGCAGATCTGATGACATTACACCAATGTTCCGGAATGTAAATATCTTTGAAGAATTTCTTTTGTTTCTCGATGAGCCCGAAGTCTTGATCGCAAGGCAAATACGAGTGTCCACTCACCAAAAACTTTTAATCGATCTCATCTACTGTGAAATTACCGGAACCTACAATATAATTACAAAGCAGCGCGATCTTGATATTCCGGTTTTGGCCGCCGCATTGGTCTGAATAGAGAATGAGTTTCTTCGAGAGAACATGATTTTTCACAAAATGTAGAAGACAAGAGCCTATCTCATCAGGACCTCGTGAAGCTTTTGATTCATCCCACACATACATAAATGCCTCGTTTGTTGCTAGGTTATGGATTCCCAGACAAAATGTCCATAGTTGCCGCTTATAGTACGCAACACCTGTTGACAAAACTGGGGTGCCCAATGTCTTCATTAGATCAAAACTAATAACAGTGATGTTTTTGTCGTTTTTAGCCAACCCCGCATCGGCTTTCATCCCTTCCCTTGCTGATTCAGCCTTACGAAGATGTAGCTCTCGCTCAGTAACACTTTGCTGTTTTGCAGCTTCCTCGGTTGACGCTTCTATTTTTACCTTTAGAAAATCACATTTTCTACATGAATCTGACACAGGAGCATGAAAATGTAAATTGAACTGTGTATTAAATATGTTGGAGAAAACAAAATATGACACTGGTTCAAGAGTTTGATCTTTGTAAAGGTTATACATTTTCCCTAAACTAAGATCAGGCGACAGGTATTTTCTATGGGGTTCTTTACTCTTGAATAATGTGATTGATATGCGGGGAATCTGTTTATGAAATTCTTGATTTCCAATATTTTGTCCTCGCTTGTCTTATTACCGGGGGCATGTTTTCCCCGTTCATCTACGGGAGGGGTCATACCAGCTGCTTTGCTCAACATAATTCTACTTATTCTTCCATCTGAAACTTTAAACACTTTTTTAAAGAACTCTTTGCAGATTTTTTACTTTTTCTCCGTTTTCATTGGTCGCGTATTCGAACGTCTTGAAGGATCTGCGTTGGCTTTATAACACCTTAATTTATTTACAACTTCAACTAAGCCGAAAATGTAAGAGGTTTGTAAATCATGAGTTTCAAGCCCATACAAGTTTTCGAGCAGAGTTTTTTGCCGTTCAGAATTTATCTTTACATGGCACTGATTTGAACAGGGACACACTATTTCTTCAAATAACTTGGCTGCTACTACCTTACCTTTGAAATTCTTATATTCTTGACCTTTTGTCCGCTTCGCTTTCGTAATATTTCTTGGCCACAGTTTCTCACTCCTGGCGCGTTTTCTTGTTTTTGCTTTTGCACTTATAGTAGCCTCTTCACTTTCGGTTTCTGAACCACTTTGATTATTAGGCTGATCAGGCAGATATTCAGACCCATAATCGTCGAATGGGTCGCTCTCATACGAGTCTGGAAGAAAAAAAAACTAACCTCAAAAACCTTGTATTTTTTTACATGCACAGTAGTGCTAAATAAATAAAATAAAAGTTCTTACCGTTGATGTCTAGTGAAGTACTCATATTCATATATATTTTAACACACACACAGTTTGTTTTAATTCAATTATATTTCGCAAAACACAAAAAACTGTAAGCTCAGTGCTAAGTAATGTCAATATGACTTGATTGCGCAAGAACGGCCTAACCCACAGAAGTGTGGATTAGGCCGGTTATGCGTATGTTATGTTGACAAAATTATTTAAAGCAAAAGTATACTACCAGCGCCATCTTTGGAAGAGTCGCGGAAGGTGGCATAGGCTGTTTTGCCTTGTATATTTATATGCTTGGGCAACAAGTTGGGCCGAATATCTTAAAATAATAAATTTGTGGGTTAGGCCGTTTTCGCACTGGTAGCCTCAATTATAGAACAATAAATAAAAAAAAATTGTTAACCAATAAATATTAATTTATTTATTTTATATTAATTATATGGCTTACTGCTTTAATGGTTTAAAAATAAATTTAGGATTTTATAGTTCAAAATTGAAAAGTAGGTTTTTATTAACTGAAGAATATTTTAAGAATATAAACATTTAATCATTAATAACCCGAGAATAACTTAATTATATATATATATATATATATATATATATATATATATATATATATATATATATATATATATATATATATATATATATATATATATATATATATACAGTCAGTCCAAAAAGTCTCCGTACACTATCTGTGTTGTACAGAATTTTTCTGTTGTATTAAATTAATTAATCACAACTAGGATCTAACATGTTTTTATTAATTTTTAAGACATATCTAATGATTTTCAGTAGTAATTGTAACAAGGGAACATTATATTTAAAAGTTATACAAATAATAGAAAAACATATACAAAATTAATGCCAAAAAAGTCTCCATACAGTTAATAATTTTTAGTAATACTTTAACAAAATAGGAAAACAAATGGAAACTAATATTTGGTCGGACCGCCCTTAGCCCTGATAATGGCTTGCAACCTTCTTGTCATGCTGGAAACCAGCTTTCTAGTCACTTCTGGTGTAATGTTCTCCCATTCGTACAATATTCTGTTCTTCAACGCTTCTTTGCTTGAAACGTTATGTTGGCGAACGCGGCGTTTAAGTTCCTCCCATAAATGCTCAATAGGGTTAACATCAGGTGACTGTGGGGGTGTATGAAGCTGCTGTCGCACATTATGGATCATCCATTCTCGCACCAAGTTTGCTGTGTGTTTTGGATCGTTGTCTTGTTGGAACATGTATCTCCCTTGGAGGCCCAATTTCTGCACACTTTCTGGTAAATTGTCGCGCAAAATGTTCATGTAGACATGCAGCCCCATAGCATAACATGGCCGCCCCCGTGTCTAACTGTGGAACAAAGGTTCTTGATGTCAAAGGCGGTATTCTTCTTTCGCCAAACTTTAGCTCTACCATCAGACCCAAAAAGGTTAATTTTAGTTTCATCGCTAAAAATTACTGATTCCCAAAACTCCGGAGGCTGGTTAACGTGCTCTGTAGCAAAGGCCAATCGTTTTTTTCGATTAGCGTCCGAAATTAATGGTTTCTTCCTGGCCACACCTCCCCTATAGCCAGCCCTGTGTATACAATTTCTCACCGTTTGTGAACAAATATTTTTTGAAAATAACTCTCGAACTTCTTCTTTCAATTTAGGAGCGCTTTTCTTGGGATCTATAGTCACTTGCCTAACGATACTAGCTTCTTCACGTGGAGTCAGTTTTTTGGGACGTCCAGAGCGAGGTCGAATCTTGTAGGAACCCGTTAATTTATACTGATTCACAATGTACTGAATGGTAGTATGCGGCTTCTTCACAATTTTTCCGATATGTCGAAATGATTTTTTTCTTTCCACATATCAATTATCAGTTTTCGAATTGGTATTGGAATCTCACGATTTCTTTCGCTCATTTTTACTGCTTTCTTAAAAACTAACAATAAATGTACCAACAACAATGTGACAGGTAATTCATTATGGCTGAAAATCATTCATTTGTTTTATGCTGGCCAGCCACAGGCACCTTGATTAAATGCAACTAACTATAACGTGCTTTTTTAAATAAAATTAAAAGTGTACGGAGACTTTTTTGACATTAATTTTACATGCATTTGTTTAATATTTAAGGAACTTTTGAATAAAATGTCCCTTTGAAAAGACGTTAGTTAAGCTTAAAATATTGAAAAAAACTTATTTTCGAGTCGTTTCAGTTATCAAATAAAATACTATAGAAAAATATCATATAAACTACCTACTGTACTGAGACTTTTTGGACTGACTGTATATATAAAGCTGTTGTGAGTAATCTCTTAAAGTACTTTTCAGTTATTATGTCAATAAATTCTCCCTATTTGTGTATATTTACAATCCAAGGCTTCAATTTATAAAACAAAATAAAAGATGGTAATATTAACTCTATACATTATCTAAACTCAGTACCCGAAAGATTTTGCCCGTTTTAAGTATTTTATAAATTTTTCTCTTAAATTTTTTGAACCAAATGTAGACATGAACTTGCACCTCATCCTGTATATCAGTTAGAGAGAAAGAACAGATAAGATTTTAAAAACATGTTTTTTTAAACTTATTTTTTTCTATTAGTAAACAAAATTGTTCGCTTGTATCCCGTAAAACTAAAAATTGTTCATCTTTAGGGCCCAATTGGAAAAAGAGGCCGAAAAGGAGATAAGGGAGATAAAGGCGATCAAGGAGTTCCTGGTCTAGATGCACCCTGTCCGTTAGGACCAGACGGATTACCTCTACCGGGTTGCGGTTGGCGGCCGCCAAAGGTAAACTGGAGTCTTATAATGAGAATTATTAGACTTGATTTTTTTATATTACAGAAATTTAGTTTATATAAAACAAAATTAACAACTAACATATATTGTAGTCAAAAATTAAATTTGAAGCCATTCCCGGTCTACTCACTACATCCTACACTATCTTCTAATGAAGGATTACAATTTTTCTTAACCTCTCTAATTCCTTTCTGGACAATGTTACTGATTCGAATATTTTAAGTCAGTCTTACGTATCGCATATCCCTATTACCTGATATGGGGTTTCTTCTCAGTTCTACCATTAGAACAGGGTGGACTGTCCCTTATCCCTAATAAGTATAAGTGCTTGTTAAGTCTGCAGTGACGATTCAGTATTCGTGTCTGGGGGCTTTCAGACACAATCAGGCCGCTCTGACTTGTGACGTATCTCGAACCACGTCCTTAGACTGCCTCAGCCTTCTAACACAGTCAAGCCGCCGGAAATTCTCGTAAAAAAGAAACTTCAATGTTTTGTAGAAATATGTTGATGGGATCACAAAGGAAGAGTATTTTGAGTTTTCGCATTGAGCAACGACCGAAAGCCATTTTTTGACTTTTGTAAAAATGGCGTTTCTAATTTTTTTTTTAAACAAAATACAGCGGTTTCTATTGGTCTGAATTCAGTCGATATTCAGTAAAAATAAATATTTAAAACAAAAAACCAAATTTTGTATTTTTTTTTAAATTTAGAAATTAAATAGAATTTCTTATTTAAAAAAAAATTTAAGTGCGATTTTGAGGAAAATAAAAAACTACACTTAAAAAAAATTTGATTGACAACTACAAGGATTTCTCTTATATATAAAAAAAGAAAGAGATTTGGTATGCTTTTCATAAGTTTTTATGAAAATTCGTTAAACACAAGTAATAATATATTCTTTGTTATTTTGACATCTCAAGCCAGTGCAATTTTGTCGGAAATTTAAAAAAAAATTTATTCGTTTCGATCGGAGGCAAAATATTTGCTACAGTTTTTGGATGCTGTATTTATTTTTTTTAGAGAAATGTCATCATTTACTAAACACTGACTATACACTAATTTGTTTAAAGCCACGAATATGTGGATTTACAAGATAGTGTTGATGATCGTGCTGTCTCCAAAGTGATATTATCTGTGTTGTATCGGTTTTTCCACAAAACATGAAACGAAATAGCCATAATAACACTCATAACAGAATCTGCTAGAATCGTGTCCCAGATTATTGCTCGAGAAGCTTTGATCGGTGTTTTAGAAACCTCATTATTAAAAGATTTTCCTATGTATCTTCTTATGAGACAAAATCTTTTGCATAACTTTTCCTTGCCGCAAAACCAGAGTTTCATCGAGCATTCATGCCAGCTTTCCTGAACTGCTCTGATCATCTTTTCCAAGTCATTATTACGATTTAACACTATATTTGTGATATCTGGGGCAAGTGGGCAAAGAAATCTATGATTGTCGATTCATCGCAGCAATAAACTTGACTGTCAAAGTTCTGGATTCAAACCAGAAAAAATCATAAAACGGCACACACTAAAGAGATAATACCATTGTTTAAAACTATTTTTTGGGTTTTTCGCCTTATAAAATCTGAAAATAAAAGAAAATATTTATCTTATAAAATCAATAGATAGTCTTAAATTCTGGGTCCTATGAAGGTACCCGAGGAACGACACTGAAAAATGTTTGTTTTCTGGACGTTTCGGAGGAAAGTCTACCCCCGTCTTCAGCAAACCTACAAATAAAAAACTAAAAGCAGAATATTTCTTATGTTTTGTATCAGAAATATAACCAGAATGGCTAATCTCTGACAAAATGTCAATGAATGTCAATTTAAAGGTGTTATTTTTAATTGTTAGAATAAGGTGCGAAATATGTGTACCTAGAGTATGTTCATTTTAATTTATTATATTTTGAGGTATCCTTTTTTTACTTCAGTATTTAGCAAATTTATCCAAGTGTTATAAAAACTAACGGAACAAGATGCTACACAATTATCTTTATTTAATAATATTAAGGTACTTTCTTTTATTTTAGGTTTTTTGGAACATGGTTCTTTTGCTAAAATACTAGAAGCATTCCAATTAATGGATGATTTGAGTAAAAATTTAAGTATCTGTTTGTGTGTGTAGATCTTCTGTATACTTTTTTTTCAAAACTGTGTATGTCTTTTTTGATAAGTATGTCTAAAAATGGAAGTTGTTGGTCTGTTTCCTTTTCAATAGTAAATTTAATTGTTGGTTCTTTGGTGTTAATATGATATAAAAAAATATTTGTTGATCGTCATGTTCTCAACTTAACTCAAAGTATTCCATAAAAATATTACTTAGTAAAGGAGATAAAGGAGCCATGCCAAAATTTTGTTGGTGATATTCGTTTTTGTATCGAAAATAAGTGGTTTTTACCCAAAAAGTTAGTAATTCTAGAATAGTATTAATGTTTAGTGAGGTACGTTCACTAAGATTGTTATCATTCTCAAGTTTATTTCTTAGTATGTTTAAAGTTTTTTCTACAGGTACATTTGTAAAAAGACTAACGATATCAAAACTTACCAGTATATTATTTATATTTATTTGAATATTAGACAATTTCTGAAGGAAGTGCTGTGAATTTTTTTGTATATGAACCAGCAGTTTTAACTTTTTTTTTAACTTTGAGTTAAATTATATTCAAAATTACGATCATAAACCACTTATTTGGTGGAGATGCATTGATGACATTTTTTGTATCTATGAACGTGACGATCAACATTTAAATAATTTTTTATATCATATTAACACCAAAAAACCAACAATTAAATTTACTATTGAAAAGGAAACAGACCAATAACTTCCATTTTTAGACATACTTATCAAAAAAGACATACACAGTTTTGAAACAAAAGTATACAGAAAACCTACACACACAAACAGATACTTAAATTTTTACTTAAATCATCCAATCATGGTTAAAAAGGGAGTTGTAAAAAGTCTATTTGATAGAGCAAAAATAATTTTATTAAAGAAAAAAATTTTATAAAAGATGTTTTAAATCGAAACAATTATCCTCATGATTTCGTTGAAAAATGTTTTTATGAATATGAGAATCCCAAAGACAATAAAACAAATCCAAAATAGACCAATTACAAACCTCTTATACCATACATACCTAATTTATCAAATAAAATAAAACGAATAGGTAAACGTTTTAACATCAGAACGATCTTTAAAACACAAAATACACTTAGAAGCAAACTTACAAAAACAAAACCTAACAATGAACAAGAAAATAAAAAAAATGTTATTTATAAAATTCCGTGTCAATGCAATAAATTTTACATAGGTGAAACCTCTGGGCTATTAGCCAAACATACATAAAAAATAGAGAATTTCAAAAATCAAACATTTGCCAAAATGCACTAGATAACAATCATAAAATTAATTGGAATGCTTCTAGTATTTTAGCAAAAGAACCATGTTCCAAAAAACATAAAATGAAAGAAAGTGTCTTAATATTATTAAATAAAGATAATTGTGTAGCATCTTGTTCCATTAGTTTTAATAACACATGGTTAAATTTGCTAAATACTGAAGTAAAAAAAGGTCACCTCAAAATACAATAAATTAAAACATACTCTAGGTACATATATTTCCCACCTTATCTTAACAATTAAAAATAACACCTCTAAATTGACATTCATTGACATTTTGTTAGAGATTAGCCATTCTGGTTATATTTCTGATACTAAACATAAGAAATATTCCGCTTTTAGTTTTTTATTTGTAGGTTTGCTGAAGACGGGGGGTAGACTTTCCCCCCAAACGTCCAGAAAACAAATATTTTTCAGTGTCGTTCCTCGGGTACCTTCATAGTGTACCCAGAACTTAAGAATATCTATTGATTTTATAAGGTAAATATTTTTTTATTTTCAGATTTTATAATGTGAAAAACCCAAAAAATAGTTTTAAATCATGAATGCGCCACTACAATTTCGTAATTAATTAATACCATTGTTTGCTAAAAGGCCACCTTTCTGAGGTGCCTCGAGT
The DNA here is from genome assembly GCA_030620095.1 of Kuschelorhynchus macadamiae. Taxonomy (NCBI): domain Eukaryota; kingdom Metazoa; phylum Arthropoda; class Insecta; order Coleoptera; family Curculionidae; genus Kuschelorhynchus; species Kuschelorhynchus macadamiae. Next base: position 743,884 of record JAUTXW010004862.1, on the reverse strand, counting down.
TATCAAAACTATGAAATCAAATATCAAAACTGCGGAAGAGGCAATGATATTGTCTTGATCAAAAAAATGTCAGAACTCGGTACGACTCTCAAAGAAGAAGCCAGCCGATTTGTAGAACCATTAATCTAAAGTAATTTCCACTTTTGAATGCAGGTTGTACTAAACTGCTACTATTTTCATATATAAGTGCGCTCCTGCACCTGCTTTTATTCCTATACACTTACTCCAAGTTGTTTTTCTGCTTAACTAAACTAAACTAACTAACCGGTGTGGTAACTAACTTATTAACCCTCATTACAGGACTTAAGTAGACCGTCTCCATCAGCTCCTCCATCTATAAATACGGATCTCGACACCGAAGAACCGACTGACGAGGGAGCTACCGATGATTACGACGACCAAGAGGGAGAAGAGGAATATGAAGAGTATCCCGAGCAAAACATGGCCCTTTCCGTGTCAGCCTCATCTATTTAACATATACTAACTTTTTTAGTTGTTATGTTGTTTGTGCCAAATAATTAATGGTATGTTCTAAGTCTGGTTACAATGTGTAAATTGTACGCTAGGATAAATTACAGGTTTGCATATTAGTTACCTAAAATAATTTATGGATAACACTTCTAATCTACAGAATGTTCGTGATTGCTATTAGGAATTTTAAAGTTGTTATTTCTTTACTAATTTTAAGACAGTAAGTTCATAGAAATGCACACACAGGTATAAATTATTAAAAAAACCAAAAGCCCTGACTGCCTAAAACTACTGTAGTAACATAGGAATAGAAATCACAAAACATTAAAATAAGCGCCATTTTGTACCCAGCCTGCTGTATAAGCCAAAAAATAAAAACAAAGACTTCCGAATCCATCGTATTCGAAGAAAGCTTCTATTAAAATATTATGTTGCACCAAAAACCTATTTATTATTCTTATTATAATTATGTTTATTTAGCGAACAAAATTCGTCATGAAATATATCTATATAGCTATTTCTATCGCCCCTCAAAGCATTGGAGCAGACATTTGCAAATTTCTGGGCTCATGTCAAATTAAAAAGACGGTCTTGCCAAAACGTCTATCCCAGCGTCGGGTCTGCAAGGCACACCATGTAAAACTGACAGTTTTCTTTAAAAATAAAGAATGTTTGCATTTTCTTTTCAAACTCCTTATTATCCAGTTTCTTGACGTAGGACAAAAAAATGTGCCGAATAATTTTTGTCCCAGAAAGGACAGATCGAAACCATGCAAAAAAATTCGTACACGCTACATCATCTGGATTTCTAATGCAAACATATACGTTTCTTCGGTGGATTTACTTCTTTCGCCCAAAATCAACCGTTTAGATCTATCAAAATGAATTATAAATATGTTTATTGTTTATATAGGACAAAATGGCGTATTACTTCCGCCATTTTGATTTTTTTTTAGACAAACCTATTTTAAAACCACTCGCTGGATATAGACGAATCTTTTGATGTTCACTCATAAAACTCAGTCCACAAATTTGGCCTGTTGGTGATAAAAAAACAATAGATACATATGTACTAACGTACATACATACATGGCCGTTAAACACATTACCATCGTTTGCAAGCGCAGTAGGTTAAAAAGGTTTAATTTTCGAGATCTTGTTGGTCGAAAACTTATTTTATTATTATTATTATTTTATTTTTAAAGATGGTTTGTATATCTCCTGTAGTATGGTATTCAAATTGGGTACAATTATTGATATTTACGAAAAATAGTACCAGACTTTAAAATAGGTTACAATGTGTTTTTTTTTTTCGGGTCAAAATGCTATGTCAAAATCTCTTTGAAAGGTAGAAGCAAAACTTTTTGCTTTAAAGTTAACTAAGAAATTAACAGCTCTGTAGAAGGAAAGTCTGGAAAACTTAATATTAAAGAGGCAATATAAAAAAATAACAATCCGCTCTAATAGAAGCATCCAAAATTTCAAAATTGGAAAAAAAATGTGTAGATTAGAAAACAACAATATTAAGATTGGTTTAAAAAAAATTTTAACGAGACATGGCTTTTCAAAAATTTGTATAGGAAAAAGTCCTTAGATATCAAATCGGGTGATCTAGCAAGCTATTAAAAGAAGTTATGACTTCTTATATATCTATAGACAAACATTTTATTGCTGCCTTTAGTCTATTCACTTTAATTCGTGGTCTCAAAATTTTAGGTACCTACAATTGTCCAGTCAAACTGCGTTAGACGAATAGGGATTAATAATCCTGTGCAGAAGTATCTGGCTTAAACGCTGATAATTTTTGGGATGTTGGGTATTTGCAATTTGAGTCCAATAAGGTTTTACTATAGCCTTACTCTGTCATTTATATGATAAGAAGCTATACCTGAGAAGAGTGGGTCAAAGATTCACCGGATCCCTCTCTCCGAGAGCAATTTTTGAAAAGATTGAGAGTAATATTTGAGGGTTGATATTATATCTGGGGTTTCTTCCAAGGAACCCCAATTTTCATAGCTGTGATCCCAAGTGAACATTACAATTACTGTTTCGAATCTCTCTATCCCATGAGTTATATTGCAATAAAATTATCAACTTGCTGACAAAGTACATATTTTTCTAAAAAAATGTCTAATAAGTAAAACCGAAATTTTTCAGAATCAAGATTTTGAGGCTTTCAGACCTTCTTATTGCCTCACTGTATTTGCAATAATAATGACGAAGTTTATTGTGTCTATTCCTCTGTCAATCTGATGTTATTAATAATATATTTCTTTATTGTTTCAGGTGAATAGAGTGGAATGACTTGTGAAAAAATAATTGTTAAATATGTACTTATTTAGTGAAGTGAATTTTCCTGTATATAATAATTTAACTTTGGACATACAGAAGGTATACGCTGACAAATAGCTTCTATTTTTTTATTGAATGTATTTATACTTTCATCGATTTAAATATAATTTAGTATTAAGTAATGTTTTGCTCGCAGTTTAATATGCAATTTGTAGGGTAATACGAAATGTCACATTTCATGTAAGATGTTCCTCATCATTTTTTTTTTCGTTTACTGCGCTTACAAATCATTATTATATATTGTATATTAAGCTCAGAAACGTTACAATATTTAATACTGCCTTTAATTTCTAGAGATAATTAGAAGACTGTATATATTCATGAAGAGTAAATCGAGCATATCATTTTAGTTAAGTTTAAATTTTATGAGAGTTTAATTTTATGAGACTTGATAAAGTGTGGCACAATAGTTTGGCAACAGCCATTTTTCTCGTAAGCCCCTATATCAAGGTGCTTCAAATTTGGGACGAAGGGTTAAAAAATGGTTTTGAATTCATTAATAATACCTGCGGCTTTATTAGACCTACGGCTTGACAGGTATTGACACTATATTTTGATTTTTTTTTGGTAAACCATGTATTTTTTATTTTTTTCGGATTCCTTGATCAACTAAAAATATGTTTTGATGAAGAAATAATGTTTTGAACTCAGCAGGCTACCAGAAAAAGTTATTAAATTTTGTAAAGGGAGCCTCTACCTCTATCTACTTTGCTAGAAATAAATTTTAAATAATAAATGTCACAATGTGGGTGTCGAATTGCCAGATTTTTTTGCCTGGCCCAACATTTTTTTAGGAAAAAAACATAATAACAAATATGATTTACGTATATTTTTATTAAAATAACTCTTTGCGCAAAAAGTTCAATAAATGATGAAAGAATTCTAGAAGATTTCAGATGTTTAAATTTAGTAAATTTCACCCCTGCAAAAGAAATATTAAAAAATAAAAAAGACGTAAATAATAGAGTAATACGTAAAAACTTTCTAAAGGTTTAAATTGTTTTCCTTCTGCTGCTTGGCAGTCGGCAAGTTGAAAACATATTTTTACATTCTGGATCATATCTGCAGACACTTCTTATGACTGAATACGATTTCTTAAGACTTCAAGATTTTCAGGCTTAATTTTATAGATATAGTCGAATGCGGTCTTATCGTGCGGGTCCAAAGATCACCAACATTATGAATCAAATCAGAAAACACAGTGAATACCAAAATGTTGTGTGATTTTTTTATCGAGCTGTTAAATCTCGATGGGCTATTTACAAATATACAGCGAGAAAGAAAATAGTTTTTTTTTTATTATATTACGCAATAGCAAGATAGCTAGTTAATATTATTTTATATATTAAATGCCGAGGGACTAAATAAGAAAATTCGCTAAATATGTATTTGGTTAAAATTTTTTGGTTGGCAAAAACAAAAATACACAAAATGGCAAGCGCCTTAATAAAGTCGGAAGGCGGTTCGAATCAGTGGAATAATCAGGATATGTTCTGTTTATACAGCCACTGAATGAAAGTGAGATTTTTTATCAGTCACCTCAAAAATTATGAGCCCCGCTTTACCTAAAAATCTTATACAGTGTCATTTATTTGAATGCGGGCCACATCTGTGCAAAGAAAACTTGTTTTTTTTTGTATTGTGATAACAACAAAATTTTATTTTGCAAAAATATTATACACTTTGGTTAAAAACACAAGATATATAGTTATTACTTCCCTCGTGAGATTTTTTCAGATCTTTACGTTTAAGTGTCCCTAGATGTCGGAAAACATGTTTTCTCAATTCCGTCCGTCTGGCATAGCTAAAAAACTACTTATCCGATTTCTTAAAATTTCAGTCTAAAATTAAGGGACATGCATGAGAAAAATACAGGCTATATATATATATATATATATATATATATATATATATATATATATATATATATATATATATATATATATATATATATACTATATATTATATATATATATATAAATTATATATATATATATATATATATTATATATATATATATATATATATATAATATATATATATATATATATATATATATATATAATATATATATATATATATATATATATATATATATATATTTTTATATATATATATATATTCATGGCTAATATCCACGAGCCAGTGGCATAAGCTTATGAGAATATATATATATATATATATATATATATATATATATAATAAATATATATATTATATATATATATATATATATATATATATATAATATATATATATATATATATATATATATATATATATATAAAAATGGATATATATATATATAATATTATATATATATATATATATATAGATATATATATATATATATATATATATATATATAAATATATATATATATAAATATATATATTCTATATATATATATATATATATATATATATATATATATTATACATATAGATATATATATATATATATATATATCCCATATATATATATATATATATATATATATATATATATATATATATATATATATATATATATATAGAATTATATATATCTGAAGTGAGACCATTGTTCACGTGTTTCTCGTAATATGATTTTGCCACAACCCATATTAATTCTATTGCGTTAAACTGGCAATGGTATGGCGGCAGTCGTAAAACCTCATGTCCATTTTCCCCTAATATTTCATCTACGGCATATATTGTTGGTTTTTTAATAGATTTTGCCATTAAATGAAGTTCTAGTTTCAGCATATTGGGTAAAGAATTTTATTTTTATTTTATTAGTCATAAATAACACTTTTCTTCCAGGATGAAGTAGGTTGTTTATTTAAGATTCTTAAATGACAAGATGCATTGTCCAGAATGATTAAAGATAGAACATCTAAGTTTGAAATCAGTTGTTCTTTTAACCACTTTTCAAACAGTTCACAGTTCATATTATCATGGTAGTCCATACTTTTGGATGTTGAAGAAAACAGTAAACTTGCACCTGGGAGAAATCCTGTTGAAGAACCTGCATGCAAAATGATGAACCGTTTTCCCGTCCTATATCCCTTTTTTCTCTTGACATTTTTTACAGACTCGTCCTGCCAAGATTTCGAACCACCTCTATTAGAAAATATCCAAGTCTGGTCTAAAAATACCACTTTTCTAAATTTTGAATTTAACATTTTCCGTGTATTTCTTTAAAAACTGGAAAGGCTGACTTGCTATATGTAGCAACTCGCATAGAAATCTTCGATTACAGACCTTTTTATATCGAAAATCCCACATTTTTATTAATCTTGACGAGGATTTTAGTCCAGTTTCCAATATGCCTCGATTTTTTAAGGCTTCATTTAAAACTTGACTGGTTATGTTAGTTTTTGATGTGTATAAATCATAAATTGCATTACGAACATCCATTTTTACATTCTCACTTAAGTCTTCTGTCTTTGGCTTTTTTCGTGTATATTTCTTAATCTTCTTCGGTAGTAAATTATGCTTTTTTTCATGCACAATTTTCTGCACAGTCCTTATACCGATTCCCAGACCTTCGCTACTGTCTTCTGGATATTGGCCGGTGAATTTTCATTTTTGTAATATTTTATTACATTTAATATCATTTTTTTCGCTTGTGGATGCAAAAAACCCGAAAATTGTTTTCTATTACTCATTTTGTCACTGACTTGTCAATCTGACTTTGAAGTAACATCGCTCAAAGATTTTCGCAACTGCTAGTATTTATATGTTTACTCTCTTTTTTCATATGAAAATATCATAGGTCTATCTTATTCATCTTCCGGATTTTAAACAAACTTAAAAAGTTTGTCATTGATAAATCGTATGACCCGCACGATAACACTACTTTTGACTTTACCATTCTTTAGTTGTCCCGGAACAAGTAATCCAGAGGCAGGCACGTAGCTAGAAATTCGGTTCCGGAAGAGTCCAAACCAGAAATTTATGTCGGGTGGGGGAGGTAATGTAAACGGTCTAATCTCAGGAAAATTGGAAAAAAGTATACTTATATCAAAATATTTTCAAAGTTTCGGGGGTGGGGGTTCAGAGCCCCAGGACCTCCCAGGCTACGTGCCTGTTCAGAGGCGCTCTGCGCCCATTCGAAGGATTTTCTCTTACCTATCCGTTTATTGGGAAATGTTCTATCCAAGTATTCCTAACTCTACGGCCATCTTGTTGAAACCAAATATTAGGGAATTTTGACACAGTTCAATTTGGAATTTCTGGTATAATTAAATTTTGAAGCATATCCAAATATGTATCTGCTGCTCTTACTTTTTTCATGTAATACGGATTTTTTCTCAGACGAATAACTGCAGTTATGCCTATTAAGTACACTAGTCAGCATGAAGGTTGCCTCATCTGCAAAAACTATGTATTTTGGTTTTCATCGAAGTTCCTCATCATAATATCGCCAAACTCCATTCTTCTCTCAAAATTATCTTCTCATAGTTCTTATACTAAATGAATTTTGTTATATGCATCTAAAATCCTTTCAATCGAAGCATAACTAACATCTGTTGCTTATCCAATATTTCTTACTAAAATGTGTGGGTTTTTGATGAACATCTGCAATGGTTTTAAGTGCCTTGGTCAGTTTCCTATAATAAATATAGGCAACTTAATATAAAAAATCGGTCCCGTATTTAACTCCCTCTAGCGTCTGTAATGTTGAGGATTTTTTTTTAAATAATACAGGTTGTTCCAAATTGATACTTAGTATGTATGTACGTAAGTTTTTTTAAGACTTAGCGTCGGTAAGTTGTAGTATTGTAAAATGTGTATGCAAACCTGGGACAAAAAATATTAATTTAGGAAAGTCCATACAACTACAATAATCTGTTTGACTAGTTAGCCTCATGTTATGCTCATCATAAATGTGTATTTTGGTTTTATTATGGAGGACAGCTAAAGAAATTTTATTAGGAAAATGGTATTTGTTTCTAAAGCTAAACTAAAAATATAATTGAAATATGGACTTTTAATTATTAAAAAGCTAAATTTACAGCAGATTGTAGTTTTCATTTTGGCATAAACTTTCTTAAATGAGTTCACCTACTTAGTTTTGCAATAGTAAACATACTACATACAAATAAGCTGGCAGCATCAATCTGAAATGCACTGCTAATCTAAAAATAATAACTCCAATTCATAAATGTCAGAATAATAACGAGCGCGTTATAATTTGTATTCCTCGTTTCCATGACAACATACTCAACTTGCTGCACTCCAACGAACGTAATCTGCGCAGAACAAGTATACAGGGTGAGTCAAATAAGTTAGCAGTGCATGTTCGGTATTTAAACTTTACTGATTATGTAGTGAGGTAGACACGGGTGCCTTTACACAATTTAATTTTCTTGGGACACTGCTGTTTATTGTTTCTTCAAAACGTACTTTTAATTGATCCAGAAATCCGAAAAAATAAATAACACATGGTGTAACATAATACATGGTAGGTGGTAGGTTTGACAACGACGCAGATATCACCAGCGAATGCAAAACCATCCCAAACGTCCCAAATTTGAAGCACTTTGATACAGGGGCTTACAAGAAAAATGGCCATTACCGAACTTTTGTGCCACACTGTATCTCATTACCATATTAATATATAATATATGTAGTTTGCGGTGCATACCTGCAGAGTAATAATTAGTTGTTCCAATCTACTAATAAGGAATGTAACATTTTTATAGATGTTTAGTTGATCGTCAGGAACCACAGTACTCTAAAAACCAAACATTATGATTTAAAGAAACAAAATGATGTATAATCTACGTTGCTATTAGTTTTTTTGGCGAGCGTCACGGTGGTAAATTGTATTTCATCTTTAACTTTTGTATTCAAACAGCCAACATAGGGAGGACACAATATTTTTCAGGTAGGGCAAATTTATTTTTAATCCTAAAAACTGAAATAGCACAAAATTATTTTTAATGTCCGGCCAGTTTATTATTGACAAATAATGTCATTATGTCAAACCAAGTTTAATAAGAAATAATGCCCTACATTATTATTATAAAAATAACGACCTAGGGCATTATAAATAATAATTAAGAAAGAAATAATACCCTACGGCATTAGTATAGAAAAATAACGCTCTAGGGCATTAAAAATAATAATTTGGTTTATTATTATTAAAAGTAGACTTTTCTCTAAAAAAATATTTTTCTTACTCGGGCATTAAATGTCGAAGGCACCATGGGTATTATAAGGGATAAGGCTTTCTCCAGATCCAGCGGCCCTCAGGAAACACTGTGTCGACCTCAAGCGTTATTCGCCTTATACTGTCCTTGATACCTTAATAGCTATAATTGTAAAGATTGTTTTTTTATAATAATGATAAATACCGCAATTGATCCTAAATAAAAGTTCAAAGTTATCTTGAACAGGTTGCCTTTAGCTGTACATAGTATTCCAGATTCATAGCCTCATCATTGGAATATCGGAAACCATACGAGATATGAAATACGAAAATGTTTTTCAAATCTAAAGAAGCCTCATTAAGTTGAAATAGTACAATATTTTTGATACGGCCACCTCAATTTAAATACACATAGAGAATATTTGTATTTGAAAAATTATAATATTGGATCGTTTAGTTAAATAATTAATTAAATATATGTATGGTTAAAGTAAACTTCAAGTGATAAGAAATAACAATTGACTATTACCACTTACTATAAATATTCAAATTGTAATTATTGTCCTGCTTCAAGAAGTATTTTAATTAACTTTATAATTTTAAATATAGGTTCAACATTTCGGGGGCATTCTACAGAACAACATGACATCTCTTTAGTATTGCAGAGAATTGAGAATCCCTATTGTATTACCTCGAAAAGTTCCCGAAACATCATTTTTTTTTTAACTTGAATGGAGCAATGGAGCAATGATTCGTAAATAAAAGGAACGATAATTTGGTTTCTTATTCTAACCCATACAAATATTTTAGCCTCTGTTGGTTAACTTCTTAAAATAAAAATGTTCGGGTTTAATTAATTTCTAACATCATTTAATTTTTTACGAAAATTTAAAGCATTTTTACTTCTAATCTATCCTTTTATAAAAACGTTGTGTAAGTGGTGCAAAATAAATTAGAGCCTGACCTCACCCTCCCCCCTTCCAGCTACGGCCTTGTCTAGTAGTAATAGTAGTGACCAGATATGTTCATTTTATATAATTTATCGCTTTCGAGACCTATCAATTCTATTATCAATGCAAATTATGCATATATCTGTTGGCAGACACACAATTTGTTACGTATAACGAAAAAAAGTCCGGATTGCATAATTCATGAAATTTTGGTTTAATATGCTACAAAAAACTGATGTTACTATACGGGTAAGTTTGGCGGCTTTTAAAATAATTATAAAAGATAAAGTCTTTATTATATATAGACACCGCATTTGTACGCTCTGGTTACTTTTTTAAATATTACATTGTTAGTACGGGCTTCAATAGCATTTTTAAGAGTTATTTTTCAAAATTCGGTTAATATTCTAGTGGTATGCCAAATTATGTAACAGAAAAAATCTGATCTCTGCTCTCAATAAATTGCTTGCAACTATGTCTTCTAAACTATTTTACCATAAACTCTCCAATTTTCATTTAATTTTTTTTTATCCATCAGTGGTTGAATTTTTTAGTTTTTTATATATCGTCTTGATTCCTTCAGCAAATTCTGGATGCCAGGACTTTAACATAAGCCATTAAAATATCCACAAAGCATTTTATTTTTGAATGAGGACAATTTTAAAATAAAACCTAAGATAACGATTATTTCAGCAACAAAGAAAATCTTAATCACAAAAAAAACTTTGAAGTGGAGCTTAGTGTTTATAAATTGTTGCATTTGGAAATGGAAATTTAGTTGCTATCTCCAACTCCCATTTAGTTAATAGGGTTCTGATACAGTTTAAAAAAAAATTAATTTAAAAAAAACGCATTTTTTTTTGTTTTGAACACCATTTAAACTCCAAAGTGAGGATTATGTTTTAAACAAAAAAACTTGTCTAAACAAGTGTTAAACACAGTTATTATAGATTAACGTACATATGTTTTGCTTGATTTGTTTAATATTATTACCTTGACGCATTCTTTGTATAACTATGTTTTGTTATTAGAGTATGATATTCTTACATTAAAGAATGAATAGGAATAGTTTTTCTGAATTCTTATCTTTTTTCTAATAGCTAAAAAGGCAAGTAAACTAGTTTTATATTAGGCTAGAAAGAAAACACATTTAAGATTTATATATGTTTTATATTGTGTCAAACAGTTTAAAAGAAATAATGATCGTTTAAATCAAAATGTATAAATCATAACAACCCGGCTTCTCAATATATTCTTTTCAAACTTAGCGTAAACGAACCAGTCTGGTATCATTTGTAAATTCCATAATATTCTTAATGGATAGTGGATCTCATTCATGTTAAGTTATATATTTAACATTAAAAATAAAAGCTCATTATCAAATATAGGTGTTACAAAAGTTGTTAATACATGTAATTATTCCTAACATATCTTCTAAAGCATAATCTATTGTGTGTTTGTATTTATCTAAAGTTAATCTAGATGTATACTCCAGATTGCAGAGTTCTGAAATGTTTTTATACCTGAAAATATTATGTTGTTTAATATTGAGGGTCAAAAGTTAGCAAAAAAATCAGTTTTATTTTTACAAGCTGAGAAAACACAAATTCATAGATTGACTTAGGTACATTTGCGGGTATATTACTGCAAAACTATGATTATAGCTTATACCTGTTGTTTTTATTGCGTTGGTCTTGTTTCAACACAATAATTATTATAACACTTTCCATTAATTTGTAGAGATCTTTTAACGAGATATCTATATTAAATTCTAACCAGTTTAACTAATAAAAACTCGGTTAGGTTTATATTGGAGTTGGATATTAAACCTATTTATTGTTATGTTTTTACCGAAACATTAAAATTTAAAAATATATTTATTTAGAAATTATTTATTTCTGTATGTAAGTTATAATGTTACATTCTGTAGAACTTTTAATATAAGTACCGAACTGATCAACATAATATTTTTATGAAATGTTTGTACAAATTGTATATTATGATTAATGATTTAAATACATGAATTTATGACATTTACCCATTGTTTTATTTTGTTCATCTTTGATGACCTCCCTTATTCATAGTCTATCAAATTAAAAAAAGGGATTTTTTAGTGTTTCATTAGCATCTTTTTTTTTTCAGTGTTTCATTAGCAAGGCATAAAATCAAAAAATAATAAAAATTATATAAAAAAATAAAAGTAGAAGCAAGGATTAAATAATTTTAGAATGTTTAGGCTTAAACCTAGATTAGTTTGTTACTAGATTGACTGCGATGATTTTTTAGAGGTGTGGATATATTGATTTTTTTAAATGCTACTTTTAAATTTTCATTTTTATAGGCAATAATAGGTATTGATTTAACATATTACACTATTTTAAAAATGTATGTCAAATGCCTTCAAATATTAGAAAAGTGAGTAAAATAATTTAAAAACTACTTTAGACCATTGGTAAATTGCTTACGAAAACTCTCCCTAAGGTACGGGAGGGTAATAAGGCCCACCTAATATTGTTTTTTATTTTATTCCATAACCAGACATTCCTTGACAATTATTTTAATGTTGAAAAAAATAAGGCTATGTTAAACGTTAGTAAAAAAAAATTGATTTTATTATAAAACTGAAAACAGAAAAACGAGATTAAAACAAAATGTCACTGGGCCTTATTTTCAGATTGGGCGAAAAATAAAGCCCATATTCAAAAATATCTTAATTGTCCTTAAAACTGTGCTCTTACATACTAGTGAACAAATCTGATTTTATTATAAAACTAAAAAAAAATGTTACTGGGCCTTATTTTCAGACTTATCGCACTTCGCGCACATAAAATCATCTTCATCATCTGAAATGACTCAATGTGCTGGACATTCTTCATGTATCCACACCTGACAACCGGATCCGACACAGGAACTGGTGTTTTTAAAATATCCTTAAAAGTTTTTCTTGCAAGCAGGGCAAATCTAACAATACCGTATTTTCCTGTTGTTTCTCAGTGAAATTTGCTTTTGAGATTTCTGATGGTCCTGGTCTGGGTTCGATGGTTTTGTGACATTGTCACATTTTTCCTTATCACCAATCATATTCCGGCGTATCTCTGAAAGCGGTAGTCGTCATCAGACCAATCTGTTTCACCGATTATTCTAGACAATGTTGATAGCGCAAAGGCTTCTTCAGGTATGGCGCTGGGGTTAAATGGGTATATACCGGTACTCCTAAATCTACTGGCCATGCATTTTTCCCAAACTGGTGTAAAAACCGCTGCGAACCTATCTTTTGTCAAACGACGATCTGGATTTTGATCCCAATATTTTAAAAGTTCGTCGTCCCAGAAGTATTCAAAAGATCTAAACACAGCTTGGTCTAAGGGCTGCAGTTCGTGGGTAGTATTCATACATATTCATAGTATTCATATTCGTATATATCATATTCCTCTGCCTTATTTGCAATTATAATGCCGAGGTGGCATGCGGCTCTGTCGAATATGAGTAAAACTTTTCCAGCTGGCTTATACTTTGCAAAGTGATCAAGCCGTTCGCAAAACAATCCCGATGTCATGCTCCCTTTTGGACTCATTGAAACTGATGAACCAATCGGCAAGGTATCAGAAAATGTAGGTTTTTGCCGGACACCTTTAAACAAAATCATAGGCGGTATTGTGTTTCCTAGACGTTCTCAGCATGTCCTTGAGATACAAGATTAACTCTTTTTGATCCTTTCAATGCCAAAACTGATTGCTGGTGATGCAATGTCAAACAGCAGTCTTTCTCGTCCATATTAAATATTTTATCGGGTTTATATTTAAAATCAAAGTCTTTAAGTAAAGGACTCTAGTTTCGCAAAGTAATCTTTCACTATATATTGGTTCAATTTTTGAGACCTAGCTGGATTCATTGATTGCGCTTTTCGTTTACTGATATGAGGGTGCCGTTTTAAAAACGCAGAGTACCAATTTTTGCCAACAATTTCTTTTCCCCTTTTCTGATTTAGGTAAATTCGATTAACTTTAATAAAATTAAAAACACTTCTCCTTAGAGCTTTTGGAGTAAGAGGTAGTCCTACATTTGCTAATCGAACTATTCGGTTTTCTAGATCCAATTCTTGATCTACAGGTAAAACTGGCTTTCGTCCAAGGTTCCTCGAAGTTAGGTTACTCTTCAAATGGTTTCTTAACGTACGGCGAGGAATCCCGGTTCGTTGTTCTACCTCTCTTTGGGAGTGCCCTTGTTTTAAAAGTCTTAAAGCCTCTTCCATCATCTTGCTATCCCAATTAGCACGTATTCCTCTGCATTAATATCAAGCCATCTGAAACATAATAATACCTACTCAAACTATCTATTCTGAAAGTAATTAACCAGAAAATAAGGCCCGCAGAGAGATTTCCAGAAATAAGGCCCTGGTTTTATTTCCAGTCGTGAATATGTTAAACGTAAATCATAATTACTAGAAAACAAAAGCATAACCTCCCATTCGACCAGGTAAAATGTCACGGCTGTTAGAGGCATTTCTTAATAAAATTAACAAAAATAATAAATCTATACCGTAATCAAAAAGTTATGGACCTACCTTTAAATATAAATTACAAATATCCTTCACTTATTTTTCACTACTCGATAAAAGCGGGATAAAAGTCAGGAACACGCGTACATGTGGACAAGTCGCTCTCAACTGAATTCGGTGAACCGCCGATTTTTGCAGAGTGCGCTCCTTGCACCCTAGGCGGAAAATTTAAGCGTGGGCCTTATTTTCCGCTGGGCCTTATTACCCTCCCGTACCTTATTTCAGATTTTAGCCATAATCACGGTCAAAATTGGTCTGTGCGAATATACCCTTTAACTTAGATTCGGTACAAGAATCTAAAAAAAGGAACACATATATACTGTCTTAACAAACATTCTTATTGGAAAAAAAATTTATTCAAGAGGTTGTTGTTACGTTAACACTCATGTTGAATTTGCACCAGTTTATATAAGGATAAATTTAATATTTAATTTTTCCCAAAATTTACAGTCAATTGAATAAGCAGACTTTTTTACATTAATTTTTTAACATGTTTTTTAGGCGCCATTTTGTTCCGCTAATTTGAATTCGTAAAACAACTTTACCAGCTTATTTCTATATCACACTTAATGTTTGTACAATTGAATTAATCTAATAAGTTGTTTTCCCAGACTGGTATTTTAAATATTTTATTAGGCCGCCATTTTGTTTTGCTGTCTTATATTCGTACCAAAATGTTACCAGTTCGTTCTTATGTAACACTATTTTTTTGTAAAATTTGAGGTAAATTGGATAATTAGTTTTTTTGGTAACACATTTTTAACGTTTCACTAGGCCGCCATCTTGTTCCGGCATTTTGTATTTTTACCAAAATATTACCAGATCATCCATATACGAGCCTTAATTTTTTAACCAACATTTGAAGTCAATCTGATGATTAGGTTGCCGCGAACTGACAGACAGACAGACAAAGCGACGGAATTGATAAAACATATTATTTGGCATCTTGGGACTGTAAAACGCGAGAATATGTCAAACCTGCTAGGGTAATTTTTCAGATTACAAAATATTTGTTTGGGCGCCATTTTGTTCCGCCATCTTGAATTAATACCCCAGTTTTATTAGTTCATCTCTATACTACAATTAGTTATAGCACATAGTTTGAAATCAGTTTATTAAGTAGTTTTTTCAGGCTGAATGTTTAAATATTTTATTAAACCGCCATTTTGTTCCGCCATCTTGGATCCGTACCCAAATTTTGTCAGTTGATTCTTACATAATACTTGATTTTTGTGCCAAATTTGAGATACATTGGATATTTAGATTTTTTAATAATATTTTTTTTAACATTTCACTAAACCGCCATCTTGTTCCGGCATATTGGATTTTAACCAAAATATTACCAGGTCGTCCTCACATGAGCCCTAATTTTTTACTGAAATTTAAAGTCAATCTGATGAGTAGTTTTTAAGCTATGCCGCGAATTGACAAACAGACAGACAAACCGGCAGACGGACCGATGGACCTGATAAAACATATCTTTTGGCATCTAGGGACGCCAAAACGCGAAGATATGTAAAACCTGAGTGTGATTTTTTCAGATTACAAAAATTTATTTGGCCGCCATTTTGTTCCGCCATTTTGAATTAGTACCACACTCTTACTAGTTCATCTCTATACTACAATTAGTTATATCACACAATATGAAATCAGTTCATTAAGTAGTTTTTTTATGCTGAATTTTTAAATATTTTATTAAGCCGCCATCTTGAATTCATACCAGATACATAATATTTGATTTTTGTGTAAAATTTGAGACCAATTGGATTAGCACTTTCTTAGTAATAATTTTTTTAACATTTCAATAGGCTGCCTTTTTGTTTTGCCATATTGGATTTTTACCAAAATGCTACCAGGTCATCCCCATAAGACTTAATTTTTGACCCAAATTTGAAGCCACTCGGGTAAGTAGTTTTTTAGCTATATTGCGAACAGACAGACAGACAGACCGACGGAATCGAGAAAACATGTTTTTCATCAGATCTGAAAAAATCTCGGAGTGCGATTTTTCACGATTACAATACTGCCCTTTTATGAGGGAAGTAAAAAAAAGGGAGAGATAAAAACGAAACTGCTATATAATTTAATTTAGGGAATCATTGCGGTTGAAAGAACTTAAAATAATTAGCAGATTTAAAACAAAAATAAAACTCACTGAACTTAACATGACGTATTTATTTTCAAATTAAAACAAATTTATGTACATGGGTTTTGTAATATTTAGAATGGCACTAATTTTTCGAAATATTTAGTATCATAAGTCTTAGGTTTCCATCTTTAGTGTCAAGGTTCGCGCATAAAAATAAAAAAGATAACAACAAAACTAGGAACTTCTACTAGGTCATTTTGTAGATTTAATTAAAATAAACTTTGAATGATATATCAATTGGATTTTTGGTTATGTTTATATTTTGGTATTTCAGATTTGAGGCTTAGACCATGGTTTTGATTCAGGGCAAAATGAATTGCACATTTCTGTATTAGTTTTTCATGGAATTATTATGATATTAACTTTAGTATAATCTTCTAATATTAGCAAAGGTGAGAGATATCTGCTTTTTGAAAAAAAAACTTTGGAAATCTGGTTCGAATTATCCAGTTGAAGGTAACTCCCAATCCATTTTGCTTTCAGCTGAGAAGAGTGTTGAAATTTCTTCAATTTTTAAAAAATTAATGTAAAATTAAATCGGAAAGCGGCACAACAGGTTAAACTGTAAAAGACAGCCTTTCAAATTCTCAAATTGTCAATAAAATTATCAAACGTCAGTCGATATTTGGAAAACACTCGAAGCTAGTGAAAGGATGAAATCTAATCACACTGTAGAAGAATGTAAAATAAAAAAAAAATGGGGTGCTTCAGAAAAAAAGAGTAACATGCAATTGTTCTTCAGTGTCGCGATGCAGTTTTGTATATTTTGATAGATCTAAATAGAACAGTAAAAATATTATTTAATTTGTGGATGGGTGTTATAATATAAAAAATAACTGTACGTATAACTTAACTGAAGTATTATATACCCAGTTACTTTTAAAAGACCAAATTTATTGTTCTTGGCATTAGATTAGGGATCGTTACTACGCGACATCTGAAAACTGAGTAAACTCGGAGAGATTCAGGTTGTTCGGTTCCAGAGTCGTCCCTTCCCTTGAACGAATTTCGGGAGTTTTCCTTCTCCTCTCAGAGTCGTTTTTCTTAGTTGTAGTAGGCCTGAGACGTTTCAAAGAGGTTTCCACATCTGAAGATGGCTGATTCTGCAATCGAAACCTCTCCACTCGTGTGACAAATGAGGCTCACATTGACAGTCGTTATTGACATTAAACTGATTAAACAAGTTCGTTGACTCAAGTCCACTCACAGGAACCCCGGCCCTATAGGATTCTTTTCCCGTTGGGTTCAAAGATCCTGAAAAATTGGCAAGGGGAGGAAACCGAGTTTATGTTGGTTGCCGCGGGTAGCATTTTGCTGATCCATACCATCCCACAGGAACTTTGGACCCGCAGCGTTCCATTTGGGAATCCGCTAGGTTTAGTTTCCACCCCTGATGAACCACACACCCACCACATCCTGGGTTTAAACCTGCAGGGGGGCTCATATCCCCCTCATATTCCTCAATTGCTCTCAATTTTTTTGGAGAGGAGGTGAAGGTGGGGGAATGTCTTGGGTACCTACTATCACAGTGACGGTGGTTCTGGATGGCAGATCAATTTCCACCAGGGAATATTTTATATTTGTATCAAGTGTCAAACGCCTATTTACACAACAAGTTACACCCTGTATATGTACCGGTGAATGCTCAAGGAGAGTCCAGGATGATGGTTGATTTGTCGTTATCTTATTAGTGCGTAAGTTATGACATTTAGCTCTCAACACTGCTTTTGCCAACTGTTCAGTTATATGAGACGCTAATGCTATCCCTTACCTTCCCTGGGGATGCAAACGACCCACCAAGGACTTAGCGACCCGTTTTCTTCTCTGATGACCCCTTCGGAGGGCCCTTCACAGTGCCCAATCTATATATTCAGGAATGTTCCCAAGGTATCGACTCTGATATAGTTGACGACACATGGACCGAACTGACTGAATTCATTTGCAAAAAAAAACAATAAAACTTGAAGTTTTAAACACCCATTTATTATTTTTCTAAAATCACAAAATCTCACTACTAGTGAACAAATTGAAAACCCCTAGTAATTGCGTTATTCCTAACTTCAATCTAAGAGCGACTTTTGCTGGAGTTCCACTGCCGACCAAGGAGCAAGATTCGCCTTTTATAACCGTCGAATCTTGCACCAAGGTTAGCTTTTGTACCAAACTTGTGCTTGCCAAACTCTAATCCCGTGTCTATTGGTTTGGTGATTGGTTTCCACATGTGATGGAGACGTAAACTGTATGTCTTTTGAAGTTTTGTTCTCTAAGTCTAGTTTCTAATAAGTGTCCTGTTTCTTTAACAGTTAACTTTTCCACATAAGCAGGAATAACCCATTCTTTAAAAAAAATAATTTTCCAATCTTTATATATATATATATATATATATATATATATATATATATATATATATAAATATTGATGATTGTACGTATGTTGTATCGCCGACGTCATCGTTCTACTTTGTGTGTCGTGCCATGTTTTATCGAAGAACAACACTATCTAACTGTGATACCTTATCTCCTGTTGTGGAATCTAACTGAACGCATAATACCTTTAGTATAATTAGCCATTCCCTTTAAGAGCTTAGGTCAGTTTCTCTCTTTCTAATCTTAAAGAATGTTGATCAGAAGTGGAAAAGGCTCTAAATACTAGTATTTTAATAACCCATTGCTTGTGTGCTTGATTGTGGTGAGAATTTACATTTAAGTATCTAATTTGAGTAAAAACATTCAGGAGGAAAAGCCTTGTATTTAATTCGATTTCCATTGCCAATTTCATATTCTGATATGGTCGATTAAGGTAGTTTAAAAATATGAAAAGATTTTCCTACCGTGAGCCAAAAATATCATCTGTATATATGAACAAATATCTTGTTTTTAGTGGACCAGATGTCCAAGGATTATCCTCTAAGGCATTCATAAAGATGTTCGCTACCACAGGTGATAGAGGAGATCTCTTAGCTGTTCCGAGGTTTGTTCATAAAAAACTTCTTGAAAAATGAAATATTAGATGTTGACATATTGGAACATAATAATCTTGATACGACCCCAATAGACCTAGCTGAAACTTCTTTTATATCTACTTATCTTACTTTTCAAAGAACTTTTTATGAACATACCTCGGGGACAGCTATGGAATTTTTATCAGCTGTCTAAGCAAATATTTTCATGGAGGCTTTTGAGGATATTGCTTTTAATCCACTTCACTAAAACCAAAATATTGGTTTAACTATTTTATTGTTTGTCTTTAAAGACAGAAACAACTCCTTAGATATTGTGCCATCTTAAACAGAAAGAGTATATAAAAATGTCTTTCTTACGTAAGAAAGTGTAAGTGGAAGAAACAGGGCGTTTAATATCTTTTGGACTTAAACAACATGAACGATACATTAAAAAGAAATAAATTGTTCAAGCTGAGCACTAACATACCACTGGGCGTATTATAAAAGTAAAAGAAACCCAGGTTCTAGTTTCTATAAAACAAATCAGAGAATCTTTTAAACATACAAAAAACTTCCATAGAGAAACAAGGTATCACATACTACCCGTGGAAATCGATCTTAATACGGAGTTAAAGTTCAGCGCGCACAAGTCGAGTTAATAGCCCGCTTAAATCTCTCTGAGCTCATTCAGTATTCACATCTCGTGGAGTATATAAGAGCTATGATTTGTTAATTGACCAAAGCCATGGAAGCTTCCAGTGTATCTCTTTAAAACATACTTTTATGTTTGCGTTATGTTTTTGAATAGCCTTGGAATACGCATTGAAATATTTCTAAGCAAGTAGGCTCAAATCGTGCTACCGACAATACCAAAATTAAAAAACATCAACACGAACGATTGATGTAGTAAATATATGAAACTCGCACAATGCTGGCATATTTATCAATTTGTCAGACAGGCATAGTTACTCCAGCAGCGAAACCAATTTCATCAGATTATATGACCTGTATAGAGTTAGTTGAGAGGAATCATATCGGCACTTGTTTCTGGAAGATGCATTACTAAATGAAACCCTAAACACCTTTTGTTAGATTTTTTGAGACCAAGTCTTAGTAATAATAGTGCCATTCTAAACGTAAACATTTACATCCTGCCATCAACCAATTACGTATTTTCAGTTTCCACTTATTTCCTTTGTAAATCGATTTATGTATAGCTTTTTATCGAAAAATTATTTTTATTAGATTTACCGCAGGAGCCTCAAATCCTAGGGAAATTATGAAGGCGGCCACAAACGATAGCACAACATTGCCCAGAAATATCACCACCTGTGAAAAGTACTTATATTTAAAAAAATATAGCGATATATAGATTTTTATCAAAATGATAACAAAAATCTGGATGTGTCTAGACAGCCCAAGTATCAAGTTATTTTTACGTTACAATAAAGTTTTGTTTAAATCCGCAATATTAATGACCTATGATTCTACGTTTTGTAAACGGTGCGTTTTCGATGTTACTAGCATTTCCTTATTTCAACATTGATGTGACGTCAATTTTTAAACCAAAAAGGTTTTTTTATAGTTAACTTATTTCTGGACACACTTTGGCCATATTTAGAGAAAGCTTTTCTTTCATTCATAACACTTGAATAGCTTGCCACACTAAAGATATAAGTAAGGCACTGTCAGTTTCTGTTGGTGGAGAAATTGCCAACTTTAAGGAATTTTTTGACAGATATATTCGAACAGAATTCCTTATATATTCTCAGATTTGATTGCAAAGTATTTTCTGAGGACACATTTAAATCTTCGAATATAGTTTTGTTCTAAGCAACAAATTTTTCATCAAATTGCCACCCATAATTGGTTACAAATGGTAAATTTAGATGCATTTTTTCTTACTGCTAGTTTCAGAGCGGCTAGCGCATAAAACACTGTTTTTTAGAGGGGGGGGGGGGGCTAATTTATACAGATCAAATAAAAAATTCAGTGTAAGGACCAATCTAACATAATCTTGTTCTCGTTGCTTACATAAAATTATTTTTTTTATTGGTTTCATATGTGCTTTCTAACTATTATCGTATATGAAACCATAGACAATTGCAATTTAAGGGATAAGATATTTTCCTTCATGTCGCGACCGGGAGAACTGCACGCAAAAAGTGAAAAATCAGCGACAAGGTCTTGTCAAGTTCAAAGTAAGATGAAATGGTACCTATGTATTAGAAAAAAACCTCCTGCGCGTCCGACTTCAAAAAAATGTGTTATGTATAGGCAATTTAAATTACATATCGGTTAAAAATGGGTTCAAAAGGGTTCACGCGCTGCAGAAATACAAAGACATGAGTACGATTTACAATTTCAAATTTTGCAGTTACGTAGACAAAGAATCCATGCAAGGCGGTAAAGAGCCATTTTGTGGAGAAAACAATTATATGCGATGGCATTTGCGTAAAAAAGTGTTTTATAATTCTAGTTTTAGTTATTTCATAAAAAATCGTATTTAGCGCCTAACTATACATATTTGAATTTCCCTAATTCAATCACCTTGAAGCTAATAAATATCTCTTACAGCTTTAACATAATATTGCAGCGGCGGAAGGCTTGCAAATGATCCATAATACTGCGTGCAGTTCCCCCTCAATACGTTTTTTTGCAGTCTGTCCAATATTTCAGATGTGCGTTTTACATTTTTTAATTGCTTTATTTAAAATTTGTTTATTGCACTCTACAGGGCAACTATATAAGTTCACTGAATTTCTGAATTTGAATGACAATATAGACTAAACATTATGGTTTATATTCATTATACCAAAAGAAAAACCAAATTCTCAGTTATTATATACCTTAAGTATTATATACCTCAAGAAAGATCCGATATGAGTCTAAACGGGAGTATAATGATTTGCCAGACCATTATAAACAATATCAAACCCCAACTTATTAGACGAAAAGACTTAGTTGACTGACTCACTCATCACGCTCCAGCTCAAACTGCTTAAGGTAAAAGGCTGAATTTTGGCATATGCTTTTAGGGTGTAGAGGTTCGATAAGAAGGGATTTTTCAAAACTCAAATTCCAAAAGGGGTGAAACTACCCCTTAAATGTTTCGGAAAAACGCTTGAACATGTGTTTTTTATTTTTTTTACATATTCTAGAATTTTTTAAAAATTCATACAGGGTGTTCAAAGGGGTGAAACTACCACCTAAATAATACAATATTTTTTTATTTAAAATCCGATTAGTTTATTGAAAAAACGCTTGAACACGTGTTTTTTATTTTATTTTTTTACATATTTTAGGATTTTTAAAAAAATTAAACAATGTGTCCAAAGGTTACCCCTTTGGATCCATCCCGTAAATATTATAATATATTTTATTTATAAAAGCGTTAGTTATTCGGAAAACGCTTGAACATAATATGCTTTATATTTTATTTTTTTACATATTTTAACAAACAGCTTGATTTTAGAGTGCAGAGGTTCGATAAGAAGGGATTCTTCAAAACTCAACTTCCAAGGGGGTGAAACTCCCCTTAAGTGTTTATAGTGGGCTTAAAAGATGTCAACATAAAACCGCTTCTTGGTTTAAAGAACGAGCTATATTAACTCCACAAAATAGCCCAGCAGATGAAATAAATCTAGCTTTATAGGAAAAAGTTACTACTCCAAAATTAACATACTAAGAAAATGCAGTTAATTATCCTGTCGAGTTCCTACACTCTCTAAACCCTTCCGAAATGCCTCCTCATGAGTTAACTTTAAAAGTGGGGGAACCAGTGATGTTTATTCGAAATTTAAAACCACCAAAATTGTATAATGGAACATTACAAAACAATGTAATAAAGTCTACTATTATTTCTGGCCCTGGTCTGGGAGAAACAGTTTTTATACCACATATCCCTTTAATTCTGTTAGGCTATCCTTTTCAGTTTAAACGTGTACAGTTTTCTTTAAAGCTTTGTTTCGCCATAAGAATTAACAAAGCTCAAGGGCAATCCTTAAGTAGAGCTGGAGTAGATTTGCGTTAGGATTGTTTTTCTTACGGTCAACTCTATGTCGCATGCACTAGAGCAGCCATGTCAAACTCAAAGTCACTGGTGGGCCAAAAGCATGAAGACCATCGACTAGGTGGGCCGCAAAACCTTATCTTAAAGAAGACAAACTACTAAAAATCTTGAGAAACAGTACTATTATAGGACAAGTCTATTTATTAAATTTCCAATAAAAAGGACATTACAAAAAACTACAAACATTAAATTCGTTTGCCCGATATTTGACATCTTTTGCCTTTAATTAAGTTGTCTATTTCTGGCGCAAATTTATCGGCGGAAATAACTTTTAAAACTGCGTCCAAGTGTGCGTCCGTCAATCGCGATCTTGCGGGAGATTTGTTTCCTTTTATCAAAGAAAATAGTTGTTCACACTTATAGGTACTTCCAAACATTTACAGGATATTACAGGCAAATTTTCTCATTTCTTGGTATTGAACAGGCCAATACTTATACTTACTTATATTGGGACACTTGTGCTTTCCTGATATGCCTTACAAGTCAGAAAATGTGACAGATCATCCTCTGCTAATTGTTTTTCCCACAACATCATTTTACACTTGAAAGCTTTCACATGATCACGCATATCTGTAATAACTTGGCGTGGTCCTTGCAATTTAGTATTTAAGTCCGACAAGTGTTTTGTGATATCTACAATAAATGACAGATCTTGTAAAAAAGGTACATCGCATAATAAACTGACATCTTCTCCTTTTGTTTCCATGAGAACGCGTATTTCTTCTTTGAGTTTCCAAAATCGGTCGAGTACCATAGAACACCAAAGCCGTCGCACCTCTGCATAATATGGTAAACCAGTGTACTCACTTTCTAAATCACGTAAAAATGCAGAAAACTGTCGCTGATTAAAGCTTCGTGACCTTATGAAGTTTATAATTTTATTCACTGACTTTAAAACACTCTTCAACTTGATCACTTTTGAGCATAAAACTTCTTGGTAGAATATACAATGAATATGATGAAAATCTGGTTTGTCACTGCCCGTTTCTCTGAGCTTTGTCTGTAATATTTTAAAGAAGCTATTTTTTACCCCATTGAAGGAGCTCCGTCTGTTGCAACGGAACACAGTTTTGACAAATTGTACTATAAGTACATAAGTATAAGTCCATAAACAGCATAGAAAATATCCTTCCCAGTTGTTGTATCATGCAATGGTACTAATTCCAGTAATTCTTCATACACATTGATATCTGTATCAACCGCACGAAGAAAAACAGCGAGTGGCGCCTCAACACACACATCTGTACTTTCCTCACAGGCAATAGAAAATCCAATGAAAGAGTCTGATTTTGTTTTTATCTGATTAATTATATTGGCAACCAACTCAGTAACTCTTTCAGCGACAGTATTCCGGGACAAGGATATATTTTGAAATGCCCTTTCGCAATCAACTCCGACAGTACTTAGTTCGCTTGAAGGACAGATTCATTTTTTTGCTTTGGACGTGTAAACATAAGCTGCTGATCTTTCAACCGTGATTTTCACTTATTTAACTTTTCGTTTCTGACCATGCCTGTATACTTGTCAAACACACCGACTGTACTATTACAAATCAAACAAATAATTTTTTTCTTTCACTTCACAGCAAAAAAACTGTAATTCCGACTTTTCTTGAAAGATACGATGCTCATCTACAAGTTTCCTCTTACTTCAACTTGGTTTTGAAAGAGATATGTTAAAAACTGTATCCGAAATATAATATAATAAATTATAATAAGTACTGTTAAGTGTTGTAACAATAAGTGCGGAACTCAACTCGAAACTCTATCGCAACTGACTCATAACTGTCTAAATACTGAACGACTGAACTCAATCGAACACGGCTTATATACGGATTGTGATTTCTCGAGTTCTTTCCAGAATGTTCAGATAGCGTCATCTGTGTTTTTGCGCGATAGAATTTCATGGAACAAGCCAGATAACGTTTGGCTTTAGGTTGAGTATGTGTAGTTCATCCTCCTAAACATAGATGGCACTATATACAATTGTACATTTTATTATACCAAACGTTGTTGCAGCGGCGCGCGCTTTCAAAAACGATTTTCAACTTATTCACGGGCCGCATTATCTGTTTTCAAAATTGATTTGGGCCGCAGAAAAATGCTCACTCACTCAGGCATGTTTGACATGGCTGCACTAGAGTAAAATCGCATAGTAGCTTGGCTATTTTACAACCAGGGAATGCAACAACAAACGTGTTTTATAGAGAGGTACTCAAATTAGGCGATTTAAGTACCTGTATCTTTTTCATTATAGTCATTATATATTATGCAAACGAAGACGCGGGTACCCGCTAGTGTATTATATATGCTTAGAAATAGAGAAAAATGGAAAGATTTTTAATTTTTTTTTATTATGTCAATACACAAAATACTAGACCCATGTGAAATAACGTACTCCAAAAAGATTTGGCATTCATTAGAGCAAAATTATCGTATCCCTGGGCCCTACATATAACTGAATATCTAATCATTTCAAATCGTGTAAAATATGTTTCGTCTTGTCAGGACTAGTTATTCCTAAAACAAAAATAAATCTTAGATAACTACTAGAATTTCCATGTTCCTATTACGACTAATAACATAATTTAGGGAAAAATGTTTATCAAATGGTTAGAAGTTTTTTTTTACTCCAGATTGCCCCCCTAGACTTGTGGGACCGTGTCCGACCCCCTCTTTAGTCTGCTTGGAACTAAATTTTTCCAGGGGCCTTTTAAACCAAAATCTCGATACTTTAATTATCCTCTCAAAAATTACTACTAGTCCTTCTACCCCGCCCTCCTCCAAAAAAAAATTCCAGATACTGCAATGTAATAAATGCTAGTAAATGTGATTATTTATTGCGATTTTTAATATCTAGAGCTAAAAGTTTTTGAAATTGGGAAGAAATTATCTTACTATTAATACATTATGTATTTGTAGAGACCCGTCTAATGCAAAACTGGTGAGGCACATGAGAATTGGATGGACGAGATATGCACCATAAGTTAATTTGCTTAATGGGAGGAATAGCTTGCAACTAAACAATTTGTTGAAGGGTCCTCCATAACCAGAGTAACAAGCAACTGTAATCCAGGCTAAGGCTAATCCCCAAGCTGTATGACCCAAGGCGGCCTAAAACGAATAATTGTAGAAATTAAATTATGTTTCACTATTGGGGCTAGTACAGAAATAATGAAAATGACTAGGGTTTCCCATAAATTTGGCCGCAGTTGAAAATTTTTATACATATATGACAGGATGGACATTTTGCTCATCCTAGCAAATATTACACATTATCAACTTACATTTAATTTAGAATGAGTATAGCAATACGGTTTCGATGTAAGCAGTGGATATTTTTTACTGACGTAATATTAATAAGTTAATATGAAGTTCAAGAGACAAATAGTTCCTTCCCTGTGTATCATTAGTCAGTTTCGAAAAATAGTTGAGTATTAGAGATCGTAAACGCCTATTTCCTAGGGTTGCCAACCGTTCTGTATTTGGAAGGATAATCTGAATTTTAGTAGATTTTGCCGTATTTGTCCTTCGTCCTTCTGATCTCCCGAGAAGGGCGCATTTTGTTCTGGATTTTGGCAATTTTTATTTTTTTTTCAAAACAGCAGAGCATTAAATAAAATTTTGTTATTTTTGATGACTTCCGGCAACATCGTTTTGTTGCGTTGTCATCTATCTGTCGACCAGGGGCGTGCGGTGAAATTTTAAGAAAGGGAAGCAATTTTTAGAAACTTTTGTAATGTAATTCGATTCTTCGATAATTTTTTGCAAATTCGTCAATGACGTCATTATAAAAACGTCGATGCTCTGACATATTTTGGAGAAGTTTACTTTCAATGGACAACAGCGATGTATGCGAAAGTCTCTCCTGCCCCGTTGAATTTCTCACGAAATTTTTTATACGTTTAAGTGTTGAAAAATTGCGTTCTAATGATTGTGGCAGGGATTGTCAATACTAGTTAACACAATTTCGACACTTCGGTGTAGGCATCTTCCAGCTCCTTGTCTTTTAAAAATTGCATTAGTTCATTAGCGTTAGTTTTTGCGCAAATGTCATCAGTTTCGTAAATCACTTTTATCAGTAACACTCGGTCGAAGAACTGGTTATAATGAAGAAAAAGAGATTTAAACGCATCTTCTGGAAAAGTTTTTCCTTTAAATGAATCAAAATTGCAGAGCTCGAGGAATTTAAAATCATTTAAACTGTTAAATCTATGGTTTATTAGTCGCTGAATTTGATCTATTATTTCATAAAAGAGGCGTCTGTATGATGCGTGTAGCTCTACATTTAACGTCATCGTTTTCTCCCAAAATAGGTCAGTCATCTCTTTTTTGGCTTAACATGGACTTAAAATCATCCACTTTTTTTAGGCAAAAAGCAATATCATTTGTTTTAGTTTGTAATATATTAAAAACATTGTCCGAGAATGGAAATATTTCTGAAAATATGTTCAACAAATAATTAAAATTAAAATCTTGTTTCAAACAGTCCAAAACCCCCCTCAAACTATTTAGTCTCACGTTTCATTATTTTCTATTATATTCTCAAATAGTTCAATCAGTGATTCACTATTTTCAGATACTGTTAACACAAGTCTTGTGTACGTTTTGTTGACTTGGAAAAAAAGCAGCCATGCCACTTAAAGTAACGAAAAATACTTTACACTCTTTAATGTGATTAATGGACTGGGATAAAACTAAATTTAATTTATGAGCAAAACAATGGACAAACACAGTACTTGGGAAAGTTTCTCGAACTTTAGCTTGCAGACCCCCTAATTGTCCTGCCATCACTGCAGCTCCATCATAGCTTTGAACAACTAATTTTTTCTCTCGATTCATTTCTTTAGTAACGTTATAAACTACGGTATATAATGCATCTGCTGTACGATTTTCGCACACGTTCTTAAAACCTAAAAATTGCTCTTGAATAGTTCCGTCTGTTTTAACGTAGCGAATTACTATAGATAATTGGCTAAAACTAGTGATATCAGTTGTTTCGTCCAGAACAATAGCAATGAATCACGCCTCGCTAATCTCCTGCTTAATTCTTTTTAGAATAATGGTTGCAACGGCGGAAATTAAATCATTCTGGATTCGAAAATCCCTTTATTATTAAAACACACACCACACATTCACACACACTCTTCTTACTACATTCTCCAACATTTTCAACGTTATTACGGTCAACCGAAGTTGACGGTATTTGCACACATGGATAGCCGTTCAAACAAAGAATCTACTCCAACGATAACTTCCGCCACCACTTAAAGCACGCGACTGAAATGCAAAAATTGTAAACAGCCGGTGGAAATTTCAATAACCTCCGGCTCGATTCACAGGAAATCAAGCATACAGGACTTGGCTGCAGAGAAGCTAGCGGCCCGCATAGGTTCTATTCGATATTCTATTGGGGCTGGGTCGGAGTCAAGGCCGCATTTATTATGGGCTTGATAATTAAGATAATATTTTAGCATTTTTAATATAAACTAAATTAATGGTTTCCTATTTCAAAAATTACATTTTAGAAGATGCTTTGTAATTTTTTTTGGGGAAGCACTGCTTCCTTTGCTTCCATGGACTGCACGCCCCTGCTATCGACTGTTGAAATAATGATGAAAATGGGCGCTTGAAGAGCGAAATTCTGTAGTATCTGCTATTTGTATTTATCTGAGTAACTTGTTGGTTAGTAATATCTAAGAATAACGAGGTAAAAGGTAAATATTCTATTGTAACTTAGTTGTGTGTTAAGTGATTTTCAAATTTTCTTCTTTTTTGTTTACTAAAAATATTATTTATTACGCTTATTTTATTAAAATTAATAAAATATGAAATAAGCTGACACATTATAAATAATAATACGTCTACTACACTAAAATATTATTTGTTCCTTAATAATATATGTTTGGTTTAATTTTTATTATCTAGTTTGTTCTTCGTTTTCGAGCTAAGAACAAAGAGATATGGTAAGGTAGATATATTTTATAGTAACTTTGTTGGAATGCAGTTATGTGTTAAGTGGTATACAAATTTTAATTTAATTTACTCACTGAAAATATTATTTGCTACATTCATTTTGTGAAAACTAATGAAACTTGAAACAAGCAGACACATTAATTACTATAATACCTATACTAAACCAAAATTTAACTTGTTCCTCCATAATAATATGTTTAGTTTTCATTATTTGGTTTGTATTTTCTTTTTAATCGTTAGTACATGCCACCTACCTAATATAATACAGTGCTAATACAGGAGGTAAAAGTCCTTTATTTTAGTACAGTTCCTTTATACAACTTTATAGGAACTTAGTTGTCAGTTGAAATACGGTTACATAAGTGATTTTTCAATTTTTTTTACTTAATTAAAATATTATTTATTTTATTTATTTATTTCTTGCTTTATTGTTACAGAGTAGCATATAATAATTACAATGATATTATATTAAAATATAAAATGTTACCACTATCTATAACAAAGGCAGAGTTCGCACTCACCGCTTTCACGGAGAGCAGCGCTCTTCCACTCAACCCAAATCTACGATGTATATGTATGTATTTATCACGTTTATTTTGTTTAAAAATGATTAACTATTTATATTATTAGGCGTTCTTTTTTATTACCCTGTGACCTGGATTGTTCACATATTTTGACTGATCTGTCCTAGATTATGGAAATTTATAGTTGGCAACCCTACTATTTCTATTTAAATTACTTACATAGAACGCAGAAGCCGGAATAACGAGACCATGCTTGCCTAAACCATAGACTAATGATCCCAAGCACGTCAGAGATAATGTCCAACCTAGGACTACTACGGTTGGAGTAAATATCAATTGACCTGTCAATTTAAACAGCATGTATCCTAAAACAAACTTAATTTTTGCAAACAGAAATTATAATTCATATATAAAAGGTTAGTCGATAAAATATTTTCAAACATAATTAAGACAAACAATATTAAAATCATTTTGCTCACCCATAGCCATTCCTATCAAATAAGGGCCAATTCTCATCCAAGGTTTGTCGTAAAGTTCATCAAATAAAGCAAATGGTTCCTGTACTCTAGCTACATACTGATTTTGAACCGCTAAAACGAATGTTACAATCCACGAAGAAACTAGTAAGGCACCTGTTGACACAGCAGCATATTTTAGTTGCCTACTGCCTCTAAAAATAGCATGATTAGGGAATCTGTTTAAATCTTTGTTCTACAAAGAAAACAAGTTTCACGGTGTAATGTTTTGTTTTTTTTTAATTTAATTACTATTAAAGGGTATTAAACAATAAAACACGCTTTAGTTATACCGTTTCCCAAAAAAAGAAAACATATGTGATGTAAGTGAGTTACGACCTATCAGAAATCAAACAGTCAGTTCCAAAATCATACAAATTTATTTATTTAGATAGAAAGATAATAGCAGATTTTTCATCAAGAATGGCTATTATAAATAGCGTATTTCAGGGTTGTATTTTGAATCCCCTTTTATGTATCGTTTTCACTGTTGATCTTTCTAAAACTATATCAAATAAAATAGGCATGTATATTAACGATTGGCAGGTATACTCATGTTTTTGTCTTGAATTTCAAGATCTGGAATTTGAATCTTTGAATAGTGATTTGGAAAGGATAAACACTTGGTCTAGAAATAATTGTTTAAATTTAAACAGAAACAAAACAGTAGCTATTTTGGTGGGCATAGACCTTCACCGGGAAAGGCCGCACGTCTAGTCTAAATATACTTTTACTTTATGATACTTAAATTTAGTGTAAGGCAGTGGCGGCTATTCGGACGAAGTAGAGGAAGTGCCTCTTCCTCCAAAAAACCTGGCAAATTATTTTTTAACACACTTTAAAAATCAATACAATATACTAATTTTCAATATTAAATCTAATTAATTTCATTAAAAATTATCAATAATTGCAATGTTAAATTTAATGCCTTCGTAGTATTGCAGCTCGTCAGAAACCTAGAGGCAAACACAAAACTAAATGATACCTTGCGCGTATTAAGCAAAGCCGTATGCGCGTCCACCGCACCGGCAGCAAACTCGTTTGTGTCGATCTACCAACCGAACGGCCACGTGCGAGCTCCGTAGAAATATTCCACCGAGAAACGAAAACAATGCCTGAAAATAATGCGTTGCTATGACAACGAGAGTATCGCATGTACGAAGCCCGCGCTTCTAGGGAAGAGCCGTAGTTTAACGCTTCCGTTCGTACTGTACGTAAAGTAGATCGCAGTGATCGCGCTTTATTCAGTATTTTATCGGCAGTCCTTTATTTTATTGTTCGGAGGAGTGGCGCGTGTGTGTGGCTGAAAATCTATTAGTTGGGGCCCGTTAGTGACATTGTTTGTAGTTTGTTAGAAACTCCATTTTCCCGTTGGAAAGAAGATAACAAAAAGGACCTTTTAATTACGGGTCGACAAACAAGTGTTCTGAAAATTAGTGCTAAAAAACACATTAAAAATTCTGGTAAATCCTACAATATTCATTTCAAAAATTCTTGGTTTCCTGAATTTAAGTGGCTGTGGAGCAGTGGATATTTGCAAAAAATGTTTTGCATGCGGTGCCCATTTTAGACCTTGTCTGTCCTACTTTTCTCACTTCACACACTTCCCTTATTTTTTTACCCACGAGCCGCCATAGTTGTAAGGGCACTGTAAAATTTTTTTTACAGAATGCATACCATAGATTTAGGATTCTTTATCGATATAAATATATTTTAAATGCTAAAGTAGAACTAAAAATAATGAAGCAATGGTTATATCAATTTTTTACTGGGACAGAATTTAAGTGATAAAAAATACATGTATGAGGTACTATAGTGTTTTTTACCCCAGAAGAGAGCACATTACTCCGTCGTTTGTTGAATTTGGGTAGCTCAGAATGGATATAACGCATAACTATTCATGTATCTTATACAAAACTTTAAAAGAAGCTTGTACCTGTCGGTTTATGTGAAGAGATAATATTTGTTGCTGGCCTCTCGTACCTCTCAACGAGAAACCCATTTCTGCTTCATATCCCTTTGCAACTCTCTTCCGACTTTAAGGTCCTTTTAGCTATAATGCCCGCTTTTTTATCCAGGTTTCCTAAAGACACTTAACAACATAAACATGTTTGTATCTAAGATAAAAAAACTCTTTTCTTAAATCTCACCCACCTGAGTTGCTATCATATAGTGCCGGAATAGTTCGTGAAAAAAAATTTTTTTTTGTTTCATTTTATACAGTCATAAATTATTTTTTATTTTAATATATAATTAAGTATTTTGGAAGTTGAGTATCATTCTTTGTATTTACTGTATATGACGTAATGTATAAGTTAAGTTATGTAATATCTCAATGTTGCTGATAATATGTTATCTATCTATTTTTTCAGGTTGGGCTTAAGCAGTATTTGGTCTTAATTTTTTGAATTTGAATAAATAAAAAATAGGTATAGCCAGCAACTTTAAATAACAGTAATGAAAATAGAAAAAATATATTTTTTTAAAAAAAGTTGCTTAAAAACATTTAAATTTTTCCGAAATGAATTTGACCAGAATGAGATCAAAAAAAAAACAAATGACTTGTACTTATATGCAGAAAAATGTTTTGGAAAATCCCATTTTCGTATATTTTTTAAAGGAAAAACTCGAAATAGAGTAATTATAGGTAGACCTCTACGGGATTTAGATATTCCCAAACTCAAATGCATGTCATTTTTTAAAAGTTAAACAACGAATCAAAAAAATTTGTACACAATATACATTTAAAAAATAAATGGATATGCGGGTGTGATAAAATGTAAACATTTTTCCTCTTGCGTATTATTAGAGGGTGAAGTTATGGTGCAACAGATTTAGTAGCAGTCTAGATGAAAATAATTTTTCAGATTTTAAATAATTTTAATATAAAATCTAATATCAATATCAGTACAACTGGGAATGGAAATAATATTTATAACGTAGGGGCCTTTAATTTCACATTTTTATGGTTGTAAAGCGGAAAATGGTTAAGATATTTGTATTTCTACATAATCACAGTTTAGGACACTTAATCTCTATTTAAATGGCAGTTCATTGTGTTGATATTTTCGCACTGCTCCTCAAACATCTTGGAACTATCAACATAGTTCTCCAAGAATCCCCACTTCGTGTAATATGTAACATAAAGGTGTCCCTAAATTATTGTCGTAAAGTCTATCTAAACAAAATATTTTTAAGGTTATCGATAACATATTACAAATCTACGGCTTTGAGATCTTTAAAGACCACTTTGTTTTTAACTGTGCCTTGAAAAAATGCTTACCTTACAGCGATGAGTAAAATAACGGAGGCTAAAACAAAAAACTGCGTATCATTTGCAATGTACCAAGACCACAACATGCAAAACTCTGCCTGTGGAAAAAAGTTATTTATATACAATGCATTTCTCCACCAGTATTTATCACATGTTATATGGTCGATTATTGCAGGAGTGAAAACTGAATTACTAAAAAAGAAGTCATGTTAAATTCAACTAAATAATATTTTCAAAAACAGCAGAAATTGATAACCCTTACAGATAAATTAATTATTAGATGCACACATACAACAACCAATTGTAGTTACTAATTTAATTATAATATAGTTAATATCTTGGTACATGTCCTCTTCAAGATTCTTAAACTACAACTTAGAAATCAAATATTTAAAATACTTTTATGTAAGGATAATCAAATTAGGTTACATAAATTTATGATTAAAATTGATGCAATTTATCGCTTCTACAGTATATAGTTTAACAATATATGGTGACCATTGTGATATTGAACCATATATTAACAAAAGTACACTTCTGTTTTTTTAAGGCTTAACACTTCTTTTATTATTAATGAAGTATTTATAGGAAATTATCAAAACATATTAAAACAACAGTTTTGAAGTATTGGTAGATGAAATTTTATTTAGGACTTAGATTTAAAGTTCAAACTTGAAATGTGCTTAAAACCAATATAGTTCTAAAAAATATTTGTTTATATTTATTGTAACTGCATTCTAATATTTAAATTAATACTCCTATGTTTACATATTGATGAGTGTAAAAATTGTAAATTAATATAGCATTAATAGTAAATTAATCTATTCATTCTATTTATATTGTATAAATAGTACTAAACGTTGTCAAATGATGTAATGGAAACTCATTCAAACTGCATATTACAATGAAGTAGTTAATACTCAATTGCTTTTGAAAAAAAAACAGCAAAGGTAATTAATCATCGTTTACAACGCACACTTTGTAAAACTTTTAAATTAGAATGTAGACATTTGTTAAATAAATTTGGTGTTTTAAAACACTTTTAGGGAGATAATGGCTGAAAAATTACTAGGTTAGGTAGTTCTCGATAACGAAGTGTTAATGTTGACGCAATAAACTGAACATCGTTTTAACTCTATACTATATTTTTTCACGTTCTCATAAAAAGTCGCTTTACTGGGATTTTTTAATATGACAGTATATATTATTTGCGTTATTTTCTTCATTAAAACGCCACAGAGGGGTATTCCGTAGGTGTATTTGCTGTACAAATTAGGGGTATTAAGGGAATTAGTAGGTATTATTAGGGTGTTATAGGTATTATATGGTGTACTAAAGGTATTATTCAAGGTATTTTGGGTATTATTAGAGATATTAGAGGTATTAGAAGTATTAGTTGGTGTATTAGAGGTATTAAAGGTATTATTTCATATATTAAATATAGTGTAAAGGTGTTATCACTGCTTATTGGCTCTACCTACTAACGAAAATGATGGAAAACTTGGAATCCCTCTATACTCGATTTCTCGAAAACTGAGAGCGCGTAAAAGCTTAGTAAGAAAAATTGTAACAGTGAAGTAAGTTGGTGGATAGAGAATACATATATTATTTAGGGTAAGTAAATATATGTGTGAAAAACCTGCAATACGCCCCACTCCTATCTAAGTTTTTAAATATCTATAAGCTGACATCAACTTCTGGTTAAACCGGAAGTTCAAAAAATTCAACTTCCGGTTTAACCGGAAAGTGCAAATCGTTTTGTTATAAATCAAACCGTTTAGATTTTACAGCTGGTTAAATTGCCCAAAATGTGAAATTTCAAATGTCATTTCAATTTAGGTATAGGACAAGTTACATGAAATATAATTATAATTCATTGTAGAATTTAAAAATATTAAAATATATAGTATATAAAATATTATAAAATAAAACTTTGTTTTACAATGATAGACTTTCGTATTTAACTTTTTTACATAAGTTCTATAGTTTCAGATAAGATAGTGAGTTATCTTACGTGGGCCAGCCTGTACCTAAGTCAATAGTACCTTTATTAAAATCAATAATGTTAAATACAAAATGTTTTGTTATTTATTTGCTAACTATTCTTGGGATCAGATTATACCTGGGTTTATACAGAACTAAAAAACCAAATTAAAAACGATTTGAGATTGAAAACCATATAATTTGATATGGCAATACAAGGGCCAATATCTAAATAAATATGTTAATCAGAATGTAAATACATATTTTCAACCTATTGGAATAAAGAACTGGATGAAATATCTGGAAGGTTTTATTTTATGAACATTAGTAGGTATTTTAATGGGTTCTGTGGGTATTGTAGTGGGAATTAGTTGTAGGTATTATTGGGTATTATTAGGTGTTTTTGGTATATTATTAGGTCATAATGTGTATTTACAGATATATTAAGTGCATTGTTAAAACAGAATTAGGTATTATTAGGTATTAGTGTACGCAAATTAAAATTTTAAATAATGTTTTATAGTGCAGTGTTGGCATTGTCTTGACCAAGTTCATGGGCTGTTGCTTACAGAAATTTTTAGAGAACCTGTTTGACTTTTTCCGCAATGTAAAGAGTGTATATTATATGAAGAAAGAAAATGAGAAAAGGTTAGAAAATTATGTAACTCGACATCTCTTTACAATAGTTGTGGACACACAACATTAATAAAAATACTTTCTAGCAAAAAAACTTAAATTGTTATTTATCCCAACTTTATATTAAGTTAGGAAGAAAATTAAATATTTCCTTCTTATTCCTGGAGTCCATGGCCAAGATTTTGTATTGATAACTGTGCGCCTGATGAGTTAATACATGGTTATATATTATATTTCAATAATGGCTTTTCAATATGTTTATTAAGAATTTGTACACAGTTTACAACTGTTACGGTAAAAATGTTTTTATTTTGTGTATAATGCATTCACCGCCTATCCATCCTGTTTGGAATCCATTAAATGTTTTATAAAATGGGTCTGCTGACCGAAAAAAACTTTTAAGTGCCTACAACGCAAGGCATTTATTTCGTTTAACTTAATTAAGCCACACAAATGAAAATTTCAGTAGTGAATATCGCAAGAGAAAACAATTATCACCTGACGCTCAATAAATGTGAAAAAAGCATGCAAAACTTCGGAAAAACAAGTTTTAGTAAGCAACATTCTTTACACGAAACCAGTGAACTGACAAAAACGCAATTTTTGCATTTAAGGGTATTGTAACATGTAGACGAACTGGATAAAGACATCATTAGGAGAAATATATAATCCATGAATGAAGCAGTGGCGGCTCGCCAGGGGTACATTTTCCAATCAATTTACTTAAAAATAAAAATATTTTTAAAATATTAAGCATTTTAAAATCTACATTTCTATTATACAAATGTAGTATGTTTTATATAAATTCACATTATTTATTTAATTAGGGGAGATTGCCCCAGCGCCGGACGGTTCCCAGTACCGTACACTTACGGTTTGACGGTTCCCACATGAAATGGCTACATCTCCCTATTAAAATCGGTTAAAGCAATACGTATGTCACATATTTCGCGTCATTTTCATTTATGTCTTGTCGTTGTGAAGTTATTTGTGATTGAGTGTCTTCGGGGGTGTTTCTAGGTGATTAAGATAAAGTTTAGGCCTCTTTCATAATACGTAAAAGTAAGTTTACTAGTGCGCTTATAACTCACATAACACTTTACATTATTGAAGAGTATAGTCACGTGTGCAACGAACGAAATTATTTTATATTTGCAGGAGACCAATTTATACCACCTCTATTTGTTTTCCCAAGAGAAAGAATGTATGTGAAACTCACGAAAGATGCACCGGTGAGAAACATTTTTGTGCCCATCCAACCGTACCAGGATTTTTAAAATGGCTAAATGCATTTGTGGAACGAGTTAATCCGACTGAGAAAAACCCGATTCTTTTAATATTGAATGGTGATAGCACTCATAAAGATTTACAAGTAATTTTATTTGCAAAAGAACACCATGTTCACATGCTAAGTTTGCCCCCTCACACGTCACACAAACTGCAGCCTTTGGACAGAGCTATTATAAAACCATTTAAAGGTGCATTTAATGCAGCTTGTGAGGTCTGGATGAGCAAATACGGAAGACTAGGATTAAAAATAACTGTTCAAGAAATCGCTAATTTAATTGGAACTGCATTTTCGAGAATTTGTAGAATGGAATTAGCACAATCGGCGTTTCAGTGTGCAGGGATCTACCCCCTAAACAAAAATATTTTTACAGAACTCGATTTTCTTCCTGCTTCAAACACTACAGCAATATCCGAAGCTGATAACGAGGAGAGCCATGATCCTAACAACCATCCATTAATCCCTTCTATTGGCTTAAACTCCAGGTCTCTGCAACAGTCTTCAGTTGACGAAATAGGTCCCTCCATTTCCACAAGTAAACCAACGAATGTAACCTCTTCTTCTCCCATTCGTTTAACTCTTAGTTTAAAGCGCCGATCTCAGAATAAACCAACAAATATTTCGTCTTCAATTGATGAGTTTATTCCTGCCATACCTGTAGTTCACAATGCAATTGCCGACAAAACAATGAACGTCTTTCATTCAGTCGACAGTGAGGCAGTTCCTTCTGTAGCTACAGCCTTCCGAAATGCCATGCCCCAGGTTTCTCCTTCTAGTGCAGTTACCTCCACATTTACCGACAAAAAAAATGAACGTCTAACATTCAGTCGACGATGAGACGGTTCCCTTCGTATCTACAGTCTTCCAAAATGCCATAACTTAACTTCTACTCCATATAAAAAAATACGTGAAGAGAAAGCAGAAATGAAACAACAGGTTGAGTTAAAAAAACAAGAGAAAGTGAAACAAGAAAAAATAACAAAACAAAGTGAAATAAATAGTGGGAAACTCAAAATACATGCCAAATCTGAAAAGCTTTTATCTGCCAAACGAAAGTTAGTGGATGAAGCTGAAGAAAATAAACCAGTGAGGAAGGGTTCTAACAGGACTGCGTGCATTTGCGGTGAAACTTTCGAGGAGGAGTGGGTCCAATGTTTAAGATGTGATGGCTGGGCTCATGTAGAGTGTGCTGATAATGATAACATCCTTTACTTTGTTTGTGCTTACCAGTAACTAAAGAATATTATTGTTTCTTGAAATATCTGTTTTTCTGTTCAAATAAAAGCTTTGCAAATTTATTTATTAGGTTTAATATATAAAAGGTATACTGTCCGGTACTAGGAATTGTTTTTTGTACAAAGTCATTAACAATACTTTCGTAAATTCAAAATTGCACCATTCATTTGAATTTATATCGGTTTAAATTTACTAGCACCTGTTAATTAGCTTTTCTTCTATCACTGACAGTTTTTATATTAGTGATAAAATGTTTTTTTTTATAAAAAAAAATTAAAAAAGCGTAGGTGTTCGGCTCTGGGGCAATCTCCCCTATACCATTATTCTTACATTTTTTCACAAAATTTACAAAAAGCGAGTAGTAATGGATTAAGAATTCTCCGATATGCTTACTTTGATGAAACTTGGTCCAGTACCCATGATATTACGCCAAAAGGGGTGGGTTGACAGCAACAAAAAATGTTAAATTTTAAACACCCTTATATAAACGTAAACGAATAACCATTTTGCAGCTGGGTTACATGATGGCTTCTATTATCTGAGAAAAACATAAATGAATTTTGAAAATTGGTTTCAAAATTCACTCTTATTTTATATTACCTAACATACCGTTTATTTTTAATTCAGCTGTTAAAAAGTGGTCTTTCGAAAGTTTTAAAAGGCTATAAATTGAAAAAAGGATATGTTTGCGATAGCATGGCTGAGAAAATGAGATACACTATCCAGTTGAACATATTTTCAATTAAATTAAATCGAGAGTTGACGACCCAAAATGTTTCTTTTACTTTGAGTGTGTCAATGGTTGAATTAATAAAAAACTTATTAATGATTTACCTTGCGAAACCTGGAAGAATTCCATTTACCAAGTTGTAAAAGTTGAAAGTTCGTACTGCAGAACCACTCATAATTACCTTAGCTGATAACAGAGATAGCGAAACTGAATTAGGCTTAAGCTGAAATATATTTTTATACAATATGTCCTCATTTATTCTCTTGTAAATCCCATCCGGAAACATACTGTGTATTTATTTTTAAGTTTATATTTTCTTGAGTCTTTTACTACTCGCTTTGTATGCATTTGTTATTACACGTGCTTATTAAAATATACATCTCCAAAAGCACCTATTAGTTTTTATTTATTATATTTGCATTAATGAATACAATGTTTATGTCCATCTCTGCAAGCTTTCAAAACGAGATGATCCTAGGCATCTCGTTTTGAAAGCTTGCTTTATTTCCTACTTAAACGGAAAAAGTCAGGATCTTATATTTTGGTATGTAGTATACCTACATCTAGATTAAAGTGGTGGAGGGACAAAATTTTCAGGTTTGATATTCTAGTTTAACGAAATATGGGTTACATACATAATATTAGAAGCGAAATCTAGCTGCTGCATTAATAAATCTTGTTCATACCACAGGGAAGTTTATATATAAACTTACTTTTTTTTATGCAAGATATCCAAGTTATTATAGCCCCTAGACTAAGTGCGTACAAATCTAGAAGCTATAGCACATGCACATAACGAATCATGTATCAGTTTATCAAACGAACAGGTGTGAAAAAACATTTTAAAAATCAGTCTAGCATGTTGTATATCTACAACTATCTTTGAAAGATTAGTCTACATATTGAGATATAGTTTTTCATTACGTTGCGAAAACACCAAATAATTTTCTCAAAAGAAAAAAATCATAATGTATAATCCGTTAAAAAGTATTTTCCTTTACACATATTTTTCAACTTTTTTTTAAATTAAAGTTGTCATTTTCCGTTTTTCTTTCAATAAACAATGTAATAATTTCCTTTATTAAAATGTTCGGATTAGTTAATATTCATATATTGTACGAATATTGGAAAAAATATGCATAAAAATAGAAATTTAGTAGTATCTCATAGGTTCTCGCTGTGTGCACCTAAAATTTCGATCGTATAAAATCTTTGGGCATAGGTACGTTTCAGAAAGCTTACAGAAGACATTATCGCCAGTTTTCACCAAATTAACTTCACGAAAAGATATAAAGTATAAATCTTCTACATATTTTATGTCGTTTATCTTTGACATTTTCTGTTCCATTATTATCGTTTTCAAATTCGGTATGTGGGTATTTTCATCATCAGACTTACCTATGTATAAATCTTATTACAACTTCATTGACTCCCAATACGAACAAATAGGCAGGAGTCAGTCGTAAAAACCTATACAGAATCATTAACATAAACTTAAGAAAACATGAACATAATATTTGAAGGCAAGATTCTTTGGTCTCATCTTTGTTTTTTGCAGTTTCGCTTCTGAAATATCCTAGAGTGACTAGTAACCCACTAAAAATTAAAAATAGGTTAGTAATTAAAAACTACGGTTACACAGAAAAAATATTACTATTACTGGGTCAATCTACCGGAAATGGGGAAATATGTGATGGGAAGATAATTAATCCTGAACCTTTACATTGCACAACGACTGGAAACCATTTTTTTACTTTTGTAGAAAAATAGCGTTTTAACATTTTTTTAACAAAGATGTGAGTATGATGGTTTCCATTGGTTAGACCGAAACCCAAAAAACAGCTTTTTCATTTTCAAATTTCCGTCAAAAATGCGCTGAGTTTTTGATGAAATAAAATGATGAAAACCACATAACATAAATAATTTTTAAATTTTTTTCATAATTTTAATTGTGTCTATTGAATTTGGATAAAAACTGGCCCAGAGATATTTTTAGG
Organism: Kuschelorhynchus macadamiae; assembly: GCA_030620095.1. NCBI lineage: Eukaryota > Metazoa > Arthropoda > Insecta > Coleoptera > Curculionidae > Kuschelorhynchus > Kuschelorhynchus macadamiae. Next base: position 702,092 of record JAUTXW010004862.1, on the reverse strand, counting down.
GGTTACTAATAAGCATACCAAATTTAGGGCTTTGTGTCTAATTGAACGGTTAAAAATTGCAATGGCATTTGAAAACTGAATCGTCTCGTCTGTAATTTTTGTGCAATTTGGCCAAATCAGTAATTCTCTTTAAAATATCAGTACAAACTTATTTTTTAATTTCTCTTTAAAGATAGACTATTTAATTTCTTAATTCAAAAAATATAAACATTTTTACAAATTTTGGCTTTTTGTGTTTCAAATATTCATTTTTATAACTAAATGTAAATAAAAAAAAGTACTACACTCAAAACAAAATTCCAATAGTAACAAAAGCTTAAGCTTTAATAGAGAAATGAATTATAATTATTAACATAATTTAATTTTTAAATGAAATGAATATTATATCATCCTTACTGATGTTATTTAAAATTAAATATAATTTATTTTCTTTGAAAATAATATAAGATCAATTAGGATTTATTTTTGTCAGTTTAAATATTTGTCTTTCGCTTTGGCGACAATCGCTTCTTCTTTACATATTTATAAAAGTATATTATAAACATTTTTCTATCATTTTAATTTCTTAATTAGAAAATTAAATAGAATTTTTATATAAAAAATAATTTTTAGTGCCATTTTCTTAGTTTCCACTTCTCTCGTTATGAATTTTTACTTTTATTGCTAATAGTGAACTGTGACCTAATTCAGTTCAATATATAGTCATTTAGGAACACATATAAACTTTTAGACATTTTTTTTGTGTACCATCCGTTATAATAGATTCCTACCAATATTTCACCGGTTTCTACCTATGCCACACTTGATTTTTGGGCATAAGTTAAAATAAATTCAATTAGTAACTTTTACAATGACACTTTCCCCATTTTGTTACGTCATCTTGAATTCGTACCAGTTTATCCCTATATCACATTTAATTTTTCAGAAAACTTAAAGTCAACAAAATGGGATTTTTTACATTGATTTAAAAAAATATTTCACTGCCATTTTGAATTCGTACCACAATTTTACCAGTTAATTGAATTAATCTAATAAGTAATTTTTGCAGGCTGATTATTTAAATATTTTATTAGGCCGCCATTTTGTTTTGCTATCTTATATTCATACCAACATGTTTCCAGTTGATTCCTATGTAACACTTGATTTTCTATAGAAAATTTCAGATAAATTGAATAATTCGTTTTTTTACTAATAATTTTCTAAGGTTTCACCAGGCCGCCATCTTGTTCCGTCATATTGGAATTTTACAAAAATATTACCTGGCCATCCCCATATGACGGCATATGACCCTCAATTTTCGACTGAAATTTAAAGTCAATCATAAGTAATTTTTAAGCTATGCCGCGAACTAACAGAGAGGCAGACGAACCGACAGACGGACCAACGGAATTGATAAAAGATATTTTTGAATCTAGGGACTCATAAACTTAAAGATACGTAAAACCTCAGAGGTAATTAGGTATGGGTATCGCACAGAATTTGAAATCAATCTATTAAATAATTTTTAAATATTATATTAACCCGCCATTTTGTTCCGCAATCTTGGATTCGCACCAAAATTTCATCAGTTGATTGCTACATAATACTTGATTTTCACTAACAAGTTTTTTAACATTTCACTAGGCCGCCATTTTGTTTTGCCATATTGGATGTTTACCAAAATGTTTTTATCAAAATTTGAAGCCGATCAGATAAGTAATTTTTTAGCTATGTGGCGAACAGATAGACCAACAAACAGACAGACGGAATTGAGAAAATATATTTTTTAGCAACTAGGGACTCTGTAACGAAAAAATCTCGGTAGCTAATTTTTTACGATTAAATTACTTCTCTTTTACGAGGGAGGTAAAAGATGTACTTAGCTGGGCTGCACGAAAATTACACACATTTCAATTTTCAAGTTGAATTGGAGTTTTTACGTGTTTTTCTAGATACAAGGATCTAAAATTTAGAATGCTTGTTAATGACCTCTTGAACTATCTAAGTTTTTATCAAAATTCATTAAACACAATTAACATTATGAATTTTCGTACAAATGTGAAAAAAATATAGCTTCCGGTTATTGTGGAATGGAAAACCTCAGAAAATCGAGTTTTCACTCGCCAATCTCGAAAAAATATCCTTACTTTCTACTAATTCTATCATTTTAGCTTAAATAAAAGTGGCTCTGGGGCGGGAGTTTATGTATAATGAGGTATGTTCAACAAAAAAATTAAAGGACTTAAAACTCTTCACATAACCTACCTTATAAAGAAAAATGTATCCACAGAAAATGTTGCGTTTGCTATCGTTTGATACATGAAATTTCGTTCCGTTACGGTCCGCAAACTTTTATTTCTGGCGACTCCAAACACCTCTAAGTAAGTATGAACTAGTATAATCCACCCTATGGAAAAAACTCGAAAGCCATGGAGACAACTAATTACATCTTTGGAAACTGTGTGGACTGATAATATTTTTCCTCCATTTGTAACGGCCGAAAACGCAAGAAGCAACCTTAATAATAGGTCTGAAAATCAATAATTAAAATATTATGATCGTAATTTTAATTAAGGAAATATACCTATATAAAATTTCTATTAAAAAGTAATTTTCTGCAAAGATACAGAACAGTCTAGAAATTAAATATTGTAGTTGTTTAAATGTACATTACTATTCTTTAATCCTCCAGAACCATACACATTCTGAACTCTAAAAACTAAATGGATATAATTATCCTGTCTTAAAGTTTTCTGTACTTTAAAAAACATTTACGGTAATTATCGTAATTTATAAGTAGGGGAGACCGGGTCTAGTTGTCACAAGGGTTGGTTGTCACAAATCAAATTAATCACAAACTATGAAAAGCCGGAAATCATGGCAACACCGTAGTGGTGCGATTATTACGCGCCATTATTCATACTGGAATTCAGTTTACTGCAGTTAATGGTAGCGAGTGATTGTACGATCAAAATTTTCCGCTCGCAATAGTAAAAAAAATCGAACCATAATTTTTATCCAGTAAGTAAGTCTTTTAAGCGTTTTTTTTTGTTACCTTTTGCATGTGCGTGCTCAGTTTGGGGTTGTTTGTCACATTGAATCTGGGGCTGCTTGTCACATGTGACAACCATACCCACCGATGTAACTTCTTTTGTTTTTTTACAGATATTCAAAACAATGCCACGTAAATTCACAAAAAAGACTAATCGTCGTGAAACAAATCCCGCTACGATGTTAAGCGCCGTTAGAATGGTGAAATTAGAAAAAAAATCTGTTAGGCAAGTAGCCAAAGATTTTGATATCAATTATAGAACGTTAGCTCGATATTGCAAAAAAATTAATGATAATGATGTATACAGAACTGTTACTATGCCAAGTATACCCATCGGATATTGGAAAAACCGGCAAATATTTTCAGACGAACTTGAACATGAATTGGAAAACTATCTTTTGGAGGCCTCCAGCATTTATTACGGATTAAGTCCAAAAGAAGTCCGGAAGTTGGCATATAATCTCGCTAAAAATAATAACCTTGATGAAACGACATAATAAGTTATCAATTAGAACGACAGAAGCAACAAGCATGGCCCGTGCAAGCAGTTTTAATAAATATAATGTTAATTTATTTTTCGATAACTTACAAACTGTTATTACACGGTATAATCTACAGTCAAATGATATTTGGAATATGGATGAAACGGGCGTAACAACTGTTCAAAGGCCGAACAGGGTTATAGGTAGGCGAGGGTTCAAACAAGTAGGAGCAATCACTTCGGCAGAACGTGGGTCTTTAGTGACAGTCGCAGCTTCAATATCTAGAATAGGAAATTCGGTCCCTCCTTTTTTTGTTTTTCCTCGTGTACATTTTAAAGAGCATTTTATACGAGATGGGCCAGCTGGATGTCAAGGAGCAAGCCACTCTTCAGGGTGGATGACTGAAGAAATCTTTGTTAAGTTTTTAAAGCATTTCCACTCACATGTAAAATCTACTAAGGAAAAACCGTGTTTATTGTTGTTGGATAACCATGGATCGCACCTGTCTATTGACGGATTGAACTATGCCAAAGCCAATGGAATACACATGTTATCATTCCCTCCACACTGCACACACAGGCTGCAGCCGTTGGACCGAGCAGTTTTTGGTCCGTTAAAGAAATATGTTAACGTTGAGATAGACCAGTGGATAATCAACAACCCAGGTTCTCCTCTTACAATTTACAATATACCTGGTATCATTGCAAAATCATTTAGTTGCGTTCACTCCTGTAAATATTCAGGCCGGATTCAGAGCTTGCGGCATATGCCCGTTTAATAGGCATATTTTTGGCGATCACGAATTCCTTGCCTCGTATGTCACTGATAGACCAGCGCCTGCAGAAACAGAGATGCAAGCATATTTCCCTTTAGAAGAAAATGATTCTGTAGAATTGCAAACCCCGGGTCCTTCCAACTCTACTTTATCCGAAATAAATAATGACGACAAAAATAGCAAACAAAGTGATAAAAACGAAGTAGTATATATGGACGATTCTTGTAGTCCCCAACCTCAACCAGGAAGCAGCCAACAGCAAATATCTCCATATGCTGTTCGTCCATTGCCAAGAGCTCCACCTAGAAAAAGGGCAACTACGGAAAAAAGAAGATGCAAGTCCGCAATTCTAACAGATACGCCAGAAAAACTACTTATAGAACAAAAGAAACTGGCACAGGAATTAAAGAAAAGAAAGCAAAAGGCAAATACTGTTAAAAAATCAATTTTAGCTGACGATACAAAAAAAAATAAGAAAAAAAGAAAAGTTAGTGTGGATGATGAAGAGGAAAAAACAGAAGAAGACTATTGCATTGTATGTTTAAAGCCCTATTCTGAAAGTAGACCAAAAGAGGTTTGGATTCAATGCCATCAGTGCAAGCTATGGGCACACGAAGCTTGTACACCAGGATTTCCGACATATTTGTGTCACAATTGTGATTCGGATGACTCCGACTAATTCCTCATTTTTAGAATGTTAAGAACTTGTTTTTTATTTAGTTATTTGTAATAAGAAAGCAGTATTACTTTGTTTATAGGATTATTTTATTTTGTTTTAACTTTGTAAAAGAATATTTTATATTACTTGAAAATTCACATTAATATTCCCTGATTTGCGATAATATATATGTTACTTTTCTTAAATACATATTTTTGAATACCGATAATGTTTTTTTGTTTATAATTAGTCTTAAACACGTATGTGACAACTTACCCCATGTGCTGTGACAACCAGTCCGAAGAAGGTGTTGGTTGTCACAAAATTATATTACATTTATATAATTTTTTGCAAGGTAAATTGCGTAGTAGTTAGTAATTTGACTGTTGTGAATGAAGCCTAATAAATGTACTTCCAAATGACATATACACCTAAGTGTTTATATTATAAGAAGATCCTAAAAAATAGACATATGTCTAAAGTGTGACAACCAGACCCAGTCTCCCCTATAAAAGGAAACATTATACGCTAACCAAACTAATAATTTTATTTTTTTACTTATTTAAATAGATTCACTGGCCGACAAGGTTTTTCTAACACAGGCCAACTCATTATTTTCACAATGGAAATGCCCTCCCAATAATAAAAAAATATTCGGAAAGCCCTTTACCCCCTACCATTTTTTAATAGCCTAATTAAAACCTTTTATATTGGTAGGTAAACAATTTTATTGCGGGGCGGCTAAAATGGGTCCATTTTACAACGGAAAAATTCCCTAGACTGGGTTGTTTACAACATTAGACATAAAATAAACGTTAAACATCACCATTCTGTTGAGTTTCGAGTTGAGTGGTTCTCTGTGCATCGATAAGCAAGTGTATGTGAAGACGAGAATGTCGAGAAATTTCTCCTGACAAATTTTGTTATATTTGTGGAGAATTTCTGGTGAAATCACAAGCCAGGCCATTTTCCGAAAATGCAAAAAAAGCCTACTTTAAATGTTTTGGTGTGTTAAATGGGAATCAAGATAAGCTGTGGGCTCCCCATGTGTGCTGTTGTAGTGTATCATTGGTACAGTGGATGAAGGGAAAGAGAAAAAGTATGCCTTTTGCAGTTTCAATGGTATGGCGAGAACCCACCAATCATTTCGACGATTGTTATTTTTGCCTGACAAAGACTGAAGGTTATTCCAAAAATGGAAAGCACAATATAGAATATCCAAATTTGCAATCTGCCATACGACCTGTTCCTCATAATGCAAATTTGCCAGGCCAATTGCGCCTTTAAATTGTCAAGCTATTGATTTGGGAGATAATGGAGATAACGCATCATCACGGAGCTCAGAAGAACAGTGCACCGATCCCACTTTTACCACAAGTCAGGGTTTCGGCGAGCCACATTTGATTGTTCAAAGTGAATTAAATAATTTAGTACGTGATTTGGGGTTATCCAAGCAACAGTCAGAACTTCTGGGTTCCCGTCTTAAGAAATGGAACCTATTGGCCAAAAAAACAAAAATTACGAATTTCAGAAAAAAATCTATATTTTCTACAGTATGGAAAATTCGTTGTGTGCGTGTACTGATATAGACAGTTTAATGCAGGAACTTGATATTGAACATTCTCCCCGTGAGTCGCGCTTATTCATAGACTCATCTTAATATAGCTTAAAAGCTGTGTTATTGCATAATGGAAATTTAAAACCCTCTATACCAGTTTCCCATTCAGTTGCAATGAAAGAAAATTGCGCATATGAAAATATACGCACGATTTTGGATAAAATAAACTATAATAGGTATAAAAGGCAGATATGTGGGGACTTAAAAGTTATAGCGATTTTAGTGGGACTTAAGGGGGATTTACAAAATATTGCTGTTTTCTTTGTTTATGGGATAGTCGTGCAATAAATCACCATTCTGTTACAAAAATTTGGCCAGAAAGAAGCGAATTTCAACCGTGATCTCAAAATGTTAAATTTATACCTCTTGTTGATCCCAAAAATGTCCTTTTGTCTCCTCTTCACATTAAACTTGGGCTGATGAAAAGCTTTGTGAAGGCTTTGAATAAAGATAGTGATGGATTTAAATACCCGAGACAAGTCTTTCCCCAGTTGATGAGTGATGCCAAATTAAAAGAGGGCATTTTTATTGGGCCACAAATCGGAAAATTGCTGGACGATGTCAATTTTACGGAAAAGCTTACCAGGCAGGAACTCAGAGCATGGAATTCATTTGTTAATGTTGAAAATTTTTAGGCAACAATATGAAAACTATGAACAATTAGGTAATGAACTCTTAGATGCCTATAAAGCGCTTAGTGCCAGAATGTCATTTAAAATTCACTTCCTATATTCCCATCTGTCATTTTTTCCTAAAAATTTGGGAGCTGTTAGTGCCGAGCAGGGTGAAAGGTTTCACCAAGATATCAGAACAATGAAAATTCTGTACCAAGGACAATGGGATCCAGCCATGATGGGTGACTACTGTTGGTTTTTGAAGAGAGAGGATAGGACACCTCATAAACGGAAAAAATAAAGTTTAATTAGTGTTATAAATTAAGATTTTTCTCGTTTGCTTTTCTCTTAAGTGAATGGTATGCTTAATAGGCGAAAACTGTAAACATAGTCAATAAACAGGGTTAAGAATTTTCTGAAATAATTTTTTCTATAGATATTAAGTATCGTAACATTCGATATGGTTCTATAACTCTAACAAGAAAACCCTATGTGCTACAACTTTCTATATGTCATTTTCGTATTTGGATAGGTCCATTCTATTAGATTATGCTATTCTGATTTGTGTTACAACAACAAAGATTTTTTGTCGGCTAGTGATTAGATTAGAGGAGGAATATTAAACTATTTGATAGACATAAAAATATACTATATTTAATAAAGTAAACAAAATGTATACAAATAAGTTTTAAATATCACCTTAGATTAATATATAAAGATCACCTAGAGTAATATATGAAAAATAAAAACAAAATATTTATCAAAGTGGTTAACACTTTTTTATTTTAAATTTAACTTCTATTAAATTATTTTCTTATACTTTTTGACATGGCGATATCTATATATTTAAAACACAAAGCCAGATTTTTCAGCAAGTTCGTGAGAGAGTTGTACTGAATCAATTTGCATGATTTTTTCAAATGATCGTCTGATTACCGAAACCTTTTAACACTATTTTTTGTGTGGTTTTATTGCGTATTTTTTCTATGAAACCAGTATGTTTTTCTTCAATAACATATCTGGACGATGCGTGTGGTGAATATATTGAATTGAAAATATTCTTATAATTTCACTTGAAACCCATCGCGCCATCTAACGGAAAAGGAAGGCAGAACAAGGTCTGCCGGGGCTTGCGCCAGCTAGTTATCTATTATATCTCTTTCGCATATGAGTAGAATCACCGACTTTAAATGTTTTTTCCCACTTGAGATCCCAAACATGTTTTCCAAATTTTAACAAACTATTAAAACCTGAAACTGGTATAACCTGAAAATTTTATATTAATACTAAAATGAAACAAAAAGGTCTATCTATATAAAGTGTATATTAGCCAAATCCAAAATTATAGCAAAGCGCTTTCGACTAACTAGTCATCATCAGTTCTACTTACAAATAAGTACATCGAGTAATAAAACCCTTCAATTATAAAGATGGTGAGCAAGGCCAAAGAGCCGAAAAGAAAAAGAAAAAGTCGATAAATTTCTTTACCCGGAACTTCCCTCGTTATAAATTATTACTTTTATTGGGAACACTTAAGTGTGATCCACGTTAGTTCAGTACACAGTCTCAGATATACTGTGTTACCTATACTGTTTCTTTATTTTTATTGGGCGCCATTTTGTTCCATCATATTGGATTCCTACCAATAGGTTTACCATTTCCTTTCTTCCTATACCACGCTTCACTTTTGGGCATAATTTAAAATACAATCAATAAGTATCCCATATTCACATTTAAATTTTCTGCAAAAATTTAAAATCAATTGAACAAGATTTTTTTACTTTGATTGTTTCGCCATCTTAAATTAAAACCCTTTTTATCAGTCTTTACCAACTCCGTTGGTCCGCAGGTATCCCAGACATTAAGTTTCTGAATGGTTTTCATTAACGATCATCTTATTGTTATGTTAGAGTGGTGTATTATTTGGAGATAGGATCCAGAAAAAAAACAAAGGCACTTTTCTAAATTGCTGACGTTTCACTAATTTACTGTTGCATCCTCAGGACACGTAGATTTTATATCCTGCATAAAATCCATATTAGTTTTTACCGATTCCATTGCTCCGTAGATATTTCCTAACCCCAAATAATACACCTCTTTAACATAACAACAAAAAGATCGATAACGAAAACCATTTAGAAATTTAATATCTAGGAAATATCTGCGAACCAACGGAGTAGGTAAAGACGGATAAAATTATGGGTATCACGCAGGATATAAAAATGTTATGTCCTGAGGATGCAACAATAAAGTTGCAAAACGTCGACAATTAAAAAAACTTTTCTTGTTTTTTACTGTATCCTAACTTCAAATAATACACCAATATAACATAAAAGCGAACATTATTTTATCTTACAAAATAGATTTTTTTTTTCAAACAAATCTACTGCTTTTTTTGACATAGATCTACTGCTAACCTAAAATTTCATCTGGCAACACCGTTCATCAACAAATGCCTACGTAAAATATGGCTGCTTTTTAAGCAATAAAAATTTTTAAATGTAATTTGGTGTCCGTCAACTTTTGTTTTGTCTTTTTTACATAAAAAAGCTTTTAAGTCCCTCGATTTTAGAACCATGTATATTTCTGCCTGTTCGCTGACGAGCATGTATATGGTTTGATTCAACCTCATTCTTTTTCTTTTGGACTTTTTGGCCTTGTCCACGATCTTTAAAAATAACGTGTTTTACTCGATGTACTTATTTGTAGTTATATAGACAGACCTTTTTGTTTCATTACTCTCGCACGTGTACACATCCATTTATCATACATTGAGAAAACCTTTTCTTTGCAGATCTCAGAAAATATTTTCAGCTCTTCCTATAGCTCATAAATATTTGGTTTATTGGACAGATACATTGATTTCAATTTAAGGGGTGTTTTCTTTCAAAGAAGAAAAAAACATAGTCGGCCAGATCCGGCGCTCCACTAGCTCAAGTTCACCCCGCGAGAGATTCAGAAATTTCAAATAACGCGAAAAAAAATTAAAGATTTAGCACACATAGTTTAATTGTAATTACTGTCAACCAACCTAAAACTGTATTCTTCAAATCATAAAGACTAAAATCGATAAATAATTTTGTTAAACGTACGCAGTGGAACGCCAGAGATCGGGTCAGAAATAGTCGTTAGAAAGAGACGAACAGATAAACATTCGGAAAGCCGCCCGATGACCTTGAAGTGCTCCGAGCGATGCGTTATGAATAACAGTCGGCTTTGAGTGCTTGCATCTCATATTCGAGTAGGATGAAGACTCTCGATTCGTGAGTATTCTAGTTGCTTATTGAGGGTAATATATAATCAGCTCAGCGCGAGTGTCAACTCATTACTTCTTAACAACAAATATTTAAGCAAATTCAGCTCAGAAGAAAAAAATCTATCAAGATGTCTGGTTTAAAAAAGCATAAAGTGGGCACGGAATGTCGTCAATTCCAAAACAAATGAACTGATGAATACTTTTTTATCATGCACAGTGGTAAACCTATGTGTTTATTGTGCAATGAAACAATTTCTGTTTTAAAAAAATACAATATGAACCGGCATTACTCCAGCAAGCATTTGGCTCAATATAATTTACTTACGGGCCAGTTAAGAGAGGATGGAATTGAAAAACTCATTACCGATTTAGGGAAACAGCAACAAATGCTCCATTCATAAAGCTCAAATCTAGAGAGTGTTGTCTAGTCTTGAAAACATCGAAGCTATTTTCTGAGGGAGAGTTTATTAAAGAGCGCCTAGTAAATGTTGTAGAACTTTTGTGCTCAGAAAAGAAAAAAGAGTTTGAGAAAGTTAGGTTAGTGAGCGACGTACTGTTGTTCGACGGTTCGACGTATAGATGATGGCTAGTGATCTCAAGAAAACATTGACTGATATAGATTGGCTGGTTTTCAAGCATATCTGATTGCTTTGAATGAGAGTACCAAATTATCCCACACAGCCTAGTGAGCTATTTTTATACCAGGTGTTGATGAAGAATTTGTAGTGAGAGAGGAATGGTCAATTCACGAAAAGGTTATATCGGAATTCTGAAGGAAAGAGCAAACGCTATAAATTACAAGAATGTAATTTAATAATTCTGCATTGCATTATTCCCCAACAAAACTTGTACTCTAAGGCCATTCGGCTGAAGAACGTTATGGATGTGGCAGTAAGTATCATCAATCTTAGAGCATTTTTGGATGAGCTCCCAAGCAGTAAAGGTAAAATGGAAAAAAGATTTTGTGACCTTAGAAAAGAAATAGCTGATTTTATAGAAATGAAAGAGAAAGCATTGTCCCAAATTTGTGATCCAATACAGTTTTGTGACTTGGCATTCCTGGTAGACATCACAGAACACTTAAACGACCTGGACTTAAAGCTTTAAAAACAGTAAATCAGCAGTACAGTCATGCTAAGGCTTTTCAAAACAAAATTCGCTTGTGGGAAACACAGATGAAAAGTAAAAACTGTCATTTTTTTACATTATCCAGTCACGAAAACAATGAATATGCTTGCTTTGCTGAAGAACTTAAATTAGTGTCAGAGCAATTCACTGATCGGTTTTTTGTTTTTTAAAATATGTATAGCACTCTCAATATTTTTGCAAATCCTTGTAAGGGTAATGTGCAAGATGCTCCGCTTCACCTACAAGCGGAGTTGATCGAGCTTCATATTTGAATGAATGAATTTAGACTCACATTTGAAGTCTAAATTTAATGATGTGGAATTGAGCAAATTTTACAGAACATACCTTTCCGAAGAAAAATATCCACAGCTGCGAGTTTTCGCAGGAAAAATAATTTGTACATTCGGTAGCACGTATAAATGTGAGCAGCGTTTTTCAATCATGAAAATTAATAAAAATAAGCATCGTACTCGGCTTACAGATGTTAATTTAGAAAACACTTTGCAACTATGTATTAGTGATATTGACCCCAATATTGATCATCTTGTTTCTCCGCTTCAAACTCAAGTCTCTCATTAATTTTCATTCGATTTTTCTATCTGTTTTTGTTAATTTGTTCTTTTTATGTTTGATTATGCTTTTATAATTAATAAATATAAAAATTTGTGAATTTTTATGGTATTTTTATTCACTACCACCTACTTACTTCTTACCTACCTTCCGCGACCTGATTAAATCCCAAAATTACGCCCTCAGCTAAGCATAGCTTGCCCATACCTGGTTTAGGTAATAGCAAAGATCTCTCATAGACGGTCCATCAGATATACAATAAATTCATCAGTTTTAATATTTCGTGTTTCCGTTTAATTGCCCAGAAAAATTAGGCGCGGAGTTGCCGAGAGCACGAATCTGTTTAGGAATATTTGTAATCGTAAATCAATTTGGCATGCAGCATACCGGCAACACTAGCTAGTGTGAAATTGTGACGAGATACATGGAAATCTCTGGATGGATCCCTTCTATAGGGAGTATAATGCAATCCATTTAATGTGTGTTTTACTTAACATTGGATAGATTCTCTATACGGAATATTATCTTTGGTAATAGACAGATATTTCCTACAACATGGTTTATATCTCTTTTCTATTTAAATATGCATATAAAAATAAACGTGGCAACAAAGCAGCATAATATATCACCAATAAGATGACATTTTACCAACAGAATAAAATAAAAAGGAGCCCCCGTATAGGTGCTTGTACCACTCTGAAGCCGCACAAATCACTTTCAAACTTTTTCTATGGAAGACATTTATTATTGCTGTTAAATAATTTATATTTATTAGAAATTTTTAATGTGCAATAGCCCATAAATGAGAACTAATTAAATTAGATAGTATTTATGCTAATAATCTTATAATTTTTTAGTTCCTAGTTTTTAATTCTTAATTTCTTTACATAATTAAAAACAACATTTCCTTTATAATAACAAATTTGATGTGACTGGCAACACTTACTATGTTCCTTTTTAGAATTGTTGTCCCTTTTTATAATAGTTTCTTTACTTCTTGTGTGTTCCATTGAATTATTCCGCTCTGCCTCGGCATCTCTGGGACATAATTTCTTAGGTTTTCTCTTTATAATAACTTCAACAATGGACGCCACAATTATTAGTAAGAAGGTGATCAAAGCTGAGGAACTAAAAATGTTTTGGTTTATGAGAAATTAAACGCAATCGAGGTTAAAAAAACAAATTCAAACATTTAGAGAGTGAAGTAAAATTTGGGTGTTTTTTAACTTTTACGTTACACATTGCGTTATTATCATTTCAAGGATGCCAAGACCTCTGCCTGGAACGTGTTCTGCAATTAGGTACTCCAACGATCTGTCACTGTCATGTCATTTTTGGGTTGTCGTAGGACAAACAAACTGATTTAGCCAATTGGTCAAATAGCTGTCGTAGGACAAGCAGCTGTTTTTTTGGACTGCCTAATTGGAAATTACATTTAAGAAAAAAGTTTACTATTTTATCATTGGTCAAGTTGCGCAATTAGGTGTACTTTTTAAACAAACCCTAGGTTGTCAACCTATGCTGTCGTAGGACACGACAGATTGTTGGACTGCCCTATGGCGCAGAGGCAATAATCCATTCTGAAAAAAGACAAACTTTTGACAGAATGGACATCCAACGTCACACTAGCGATACTATGATCCATTAAACAATCGTTATAATACCAAGGAGACTACAAGATTACTATAATGTATAATCAATATGTTATTCAACCCATCAATCAGGCTTTACTTTTAGGGACGAGTTACGGAATGGAATGGCTGCCAGTGGCGGCTCGCCAGGGGTCTTACTTAAAAAAAATAATTTTAAAATATTAAGCACTTTATAATCCACATTTTTATTATACACATGTAGTATGTTTTATATAAATTCACATTATTTAATTAATAATTATCTTCTATCAAAACTAGTGCGTTATATACTCAAAAAATAATAATGACTTAAAAACGTACCGCGCTGAACACCTTTTTATAAGAGCGACCCGTTGAGGAATCACAATCAGCAGTAACAAATTCCGCATCAGACCTTCCCGCACGCCGGCTTTCGCGCTTAGATTTATTTACAACATTTGCCACGGCAACGCAATGGTAAATATCCGTAGGTCAAATAGAGATGGGAGAGGCGTAAAACTGCTGCTGCATCAGCTTTAAGATATAGCTACATAACTGTTTTTAAGAACAAAAAAATATATTTAAAATCTTATAAATTCATATTATTTCCCGCTCCAAAGCTATGGATAATTAACCTCATAAAAAGGTTAAAAAACAGCCATTTTGGGCATGGCGTACCGAAAAATTTTTGCCTACGGTGCTATTTTTGCCTGCGGCGCTATTTTCGCCTACGGTGCTAATTTTGCCTACGGCGCTTTTTTTGCCTGCGGTATTGCGCACCTAGCTACGCTGCACTTCACCCGTTCTTAAATCCACGAGCCGCCACTGATGGCTGCGAGTATGGCGTCCTCTATGTTATGGCTTTAAACAATCACAACACTGATTTTCGGAAAGTTGGATTATTATTTTGTTATAGATATTTTTTTATATGAAACCAAAAAATCGATTAATTTCCTATACCTGGAACCTATTTAGTTATAAATATTTCCTTTTATTAGGAACTTAGTTCAAAACTTGGTTATTTAGTTCAGTATATAGTTATTTAGGAACACATATATACTGTCTCTTCAAACGCCATTTTGTTCCAGTATATTAGACAAACAAACAAAACAAGCCTTAAAAAAATCATATTTTTCGATAGGTCAATGCAAATATTAATATTTAAGCAGTTTCTATCTATATATTTCATATTTTATACTACATTTTTGGGCATAATTTAAAATAAATTCAATAAGCAGTTTTAATATTGACATACACTTCGATTTTGTTACGTCATGTTGAATTCCTACCAGTTTATCCTTTTATCATGGTTAATGTTTCTCCAAAATTTAAAATCAATTAAATAAGAAGATTTTTTACAATGATTTTTGTTTAACTTTTTATTTGGCCGCCATTTTGTTCCACTGACTTGAATTCGTAACGCAACTTTACCAAATTTTGAAACTATACTAATAAGTAGTTTTTTCAGGCTGATTTTTTAATTATTTTATTAAGCCGGCATTTTGTTTTATTATATTCATACCAAAATGTTACCAGCTCATCCTTATGTAACATTTGATTTTTGTGCAAAATTTGAGGTAAAATAGATAATTAGTTTCTTTAGTAAATTTTTTTTTTAGGTTGCACTAGGCCGCCATTTTGTTCCGGCATATTGAAATTTTACGAAAATATTACCGGGTCATAGCCATACGAACCTCATGAGTAGTTTGACATAGAGATGCCGCGAATTGACAGAGTGATAGACAAACCGACAGACGGATCGACGAAATTAATAAAACCATTTGGTTTGGCATCTAGGAACGCCAAGACGCAAAGCTATATGTTAAACCTGAAAGGGTGGCTTTTCTGATTACAAAAATTTTATTTGGCTGCCATTTTGTTACACCATCTTAAATTAGTACCACAGTTTTACTATATCATCCCTATTCTACCATTAGTTAAGGCACACAAACTGAAATCGGTTGATTAAGTAGTGTTTTCAGGATGAATTTTTAAATATTTTATCAAGCAGCTATTTTGTTCCGCCATCTTGGATTCGTAACAAAATTCTACTAGTTGATTCCTACATAATACTTGATTTTTGTGCAAAATGTAAGACAAATTGGATAAAGGCTTTTTTAGTAATATTTTTTTTAACATTTTAATAGGCAGCCATTTACTTTCACCGCAATGGATTTTTACCACAATATTACCAGGTTATCCCTGTATGATCCTTAATTTTTGACTAAAATTTGAAGACAGTCGGTTAAGAAGTTTTTTAACTATGCCCCGAAGCATAGGCGTAGCTAGGGAGGCTGCAAAGGGGCATTTGCACCCCGCAAAGCGCCGGCCGCTCTACAGATTCGAACGCATTTGTATTTAAAATATATTTCTATGCTACAATTTTGTATTAAAAATATATTATTATTATATATTAACAAAATAATACAATAAAATTTTAAAATAATAGACGTCGTTTTTTTAGTACTTGTTTTTATTATGGAGTCGTATCTCGGAAATTTTTATACCTTTGCGCCCCCAAACAATTTTTCTGACTGCGCTAATGCCGCGAACAGACAGATCGACAGACAGACCGACGGAATCGAAAAAACATGTTTTTCTTCATCTAGAGAGTAGAGAGGATTTGTAAGTACATTTCGAAAAATCTGGAAATAAAGCAAAAGCTTCCAAGATAATTAAGAATAGGAATTTCATAACCCTCTCCATTCAGCAGATTTAGAATACCAATTAATAGTATGAACTAGCATAATTTGGCCGTTACCTAACTGTCACGTATTTACACAGCTAACCAATAACTCCTTATCAAGCTGGGTGAAATAAAAACTGATGCTTGATAAGGTTCTAGAGAAGGGGTAAAAAAATCAAGGGACTATGGACTGCTGTGTTAAAACGTGAGAGCTAGGTAGTTTCAATGATAAGGTTGGTAAGAAATTGACTGTTTGCAAAAGCGTCCGCTGACTTCAAGGATCTTTTTTAATGCATCCTAAGCAATCAATATTATAAACGTTAAAACCACCGGTAATAACGGTTTCACAGGAAAGATTAACCTTTGTAGAAAAAAGTTTTAGAGTTAGCTTTAGATAGTTTTAAGGAAAAGTTTTGTTAAACTGTTTTATAGAAAGTGCAGAACAAATAATTAGCAACATGATTAGAGATCTCACCGCTCAGACGGAATCACAGGAAAACAAATAGGTATAAAAATAAATATGGTCTTTTTACTACTAATATTGAAATAAAAATTGAATTTTTCATGTATTAAATAAAACTTTAAAATAACGTTATCGTATATTCTGTTCAGATTTGTTATCTCTATACACTTAGACTATTATCTTGTATAGGCTGTCCAACGAAAGAAAATAAAGTAATAAAATCTAAAACGAAAAGTTAAAAATGTATGTCACACAACGCAACTTGCACCATTACTTTCTATAAGCATATAATCCTTGAGCCCTACATACATAGATGAAAAAATAGGTTGTTTGGTCACAGAGGTTTTTCTTTTTATTAGTCATAAAAGTAGATAATAAATAACCCAAGGATAGTTATTATGAACACATTTCACGTCAAATTAATAGCTGGTTTGAAGCAATAAGCAATAAGCTTTTTTTTGCAAATATCTGACGTTTAATATAAAGTTGAAGTAACCAACTGATATAACATGACATAATTTTAAACAGTTTAGATATGCATAAGATTGACAAAGCGGAGAAGGGATATATCTGAGTATTCAAGTCCTTATTTCTTTGTTCGATTTATGACTGCAAATGCATGATAATGCAGACTTGAAGGTTGCCGAAAGTGCACTTCCAATTTATTTGCATGACTCATAATTACGATTTTATTTAATGTATCTGCGATTTCTGCATATTAACTAAAAACCGCTAATAAAATATACTCTGTTTCAAAATTGCCTTTGGTGTGGGTGTTAGACACTTAATTTCGTAGCTAATGGATATTTTAACCTGAATATGTAATGTAATGAAGTGTTAAGAAAAAATAATAGAACGTGTAATTACTTAATTTAAAAAAATAATAGAAATACAAAAATTGTGTAAAATAGCCCATTTTTCGAAGTATACTCGTCAAAATTGTGTCTAAATTAGTTTCTATTAATCTATCAGAATTTAGATCATATAAGACAAAACAGGTTATGAAAAACCAGACCAGTAATGAGGAGTTTTCTTTGTGAGTTTCTATTGTGTTAAATTCATTCTTGAGAAAAGATAAGGGAAGGAATACCTCTTACTGATTTTAAATAAGAATTTAGTACATAGATCGCGCTTGACACGACCAAACCTTGTTGCTAAAATACCTTTTAAAGCTTTTTAAATTAACCATGATAACGCTTTTTAAATTAACTATGGTACACAGCACGGCAGAAAGGATTGAAATGATCGAAATATTTTTCGGAAATAATCAGTGCGCTAATAGAACACAAATATTTAATGAGCGATATGAGAGCAGCAACGTGCATCGAAAATATGTTGTGGAACTTGTGACTAAATTTAGGGAAACTGGATCATTCAAAATCGCATAAGGAAGGAAAGCGATGGTTTTAGGGCAAGTCTATCTAGATCCTACGTTAAGTACCCGTCACTTTTAAACTGTTGTATTAGTCGACGTTATATCCAAAGGATTCTTAAAGCCCATAGTTTCCATCCGTATAAAATACACCTTGTGCAAGAACTCAATGAAGACGATTTTGATCGGCTATTAGAATATTGTAAAGTTATGAGTGAACGATTTATAAACGATGAAAACCTTCCGTTCAACACTTGTTTCCCTGATGAATGCTCTTTTTTCTTAAATGGCATAGGAAATCGTGATAACTGCCGATATTGGTCCGATTCTAATCCCAGAATTTATCATGAGGTACACACTCAACAGCCACAAAAATTAAATGTTTGTGCTGGTATTTTGACGATCATATAATTGGTCCTTTTTTCTTGCATGGAAATTTGACAGGTGAAATTTATTTACAATTATTGCAATTGGTCGGTTGATATTCCAACAGGACGGTGCTCCGCTACATTATGCAATATTTGTTTGACAATATTTAAATCAGACGTTGGCAGGTCGATGAATTGAAAAAAATAGGATTTCTTTCTATGAGGTCACTTAAAAATCAAAATCTATGCGACCCAATCGACTTATAACAAGATTTGCAACAAAGAATTGAAAGTGAGTGCCTTCTAATTACTCCTGAAATATTGCATAATGTGCGGCAACGTTTTGAGCAAAACCTCTATTACTGAATGGAGAGTGAAGCCATTTTCAACAATTACTTGGGTGACGCATAAGTACGTTCTTGTTATTTATTATTGTGCAGTTTTTTTACACTCAAGTTTTTAAAACCCTAATATTAAAGAACTCACTAGGTTTGCGTAAGTGACGCAAGAGTTAAAAATGTATTAAATAATAACATCAGTATCCTCCTTAGTTATTTTTACACGACTTGCTGGCAAATTTCTTGCTTTAATTGATCTCTACTAATCTGATGTATTAAAGTTTACTTTAAACTTTAAATCAATAAATCTCTAAAACTATTGAACTAAAGTACATGATATTTTAATCATTTTGAAGGGAATCAAAAGACCTTTAAGATCAGGTATCACTTGACCCTCCTTTCATTTAAGATTTTAGGGGTGGTGCCACCTCCTCATAGGGGGCTGCAAGTATGAACGTGATTTTATAATAATTTAGAGTTCCCCTCGAAAACAAAATCGACGGGTCCGAGCATTTTTCAAAAAAGATTATGGGCTGCACGTAAATGCCTCGTTTTCGATGGGCCATCCTGTATATTACTTTAAAGGGATATCGGATTAGCCCTAAACCATGTCAACTTATCAACATCTTACTAACCGATGAAGGAAAAAATGTCCCCATTAAAAGTTTTTTTTTTCGTTAAGTCTGATGGAAATTCAGTATTTTTTAATTTTTTTTATTTATAAGAAAATATCTTTTTGTTTATTGAATAATTGTAGGCTTTCCAACATTTACTTATAAAAATCAGGCATATTTTGTTTTAACTTTTTTTCAAAGAACACAACCGTTTTTTTTACTAAACGACGACGCATTTTTCAAGGTCAACCGCCATATTTTATATTATATACTAGACACGAGGCTAGTCCGTTATGCTGATGAGCATATTTGATATTTATTTTTAGTTCCCTCGTTAATTAGTTATTTTTCTATTTCCACGGTCTGTCAGTAAAAATCTTAAAAATATACCTCAAAAAAACAATATTTAAAAAAAATAACAACAATCGCGTCGACTTAGTTTTTAAATTTTCTATATTTTAATAACACTCATATTTCTATGTTGACATCTGTCAATATGACGACATATGTCTACATTTTTTTCAAATGGCCAGATCGGCCATGTATTATATCTTTTGAAAGCTATTTTCAAAAATTAAAGTGTCAAGATGGCTGCTCTTAAAATTTTAGAAATGTATTAAAATGAATATTTTGTTTTCCATACTTTCTAATTTAAAATGTTGCAAATTTTTTAATTTCGAGAAAAACAAAAAAAAACAGACAAAATCATATCAACCTTCAGTCTGACACGTACTTATGACTATTTCCTCGAAGGAAAATGGAAACATCTGCAAAACTATAAATTAGAAAGAATGGATAACAAAATATTCGTCAAATATAGTGTACATACTTAGGGAGAAAATACCTTTCAAAAGAGGTATCAGATGATCCATGTTGCCATTTGAAAAAATGTCATCACTTTGACAGATGTAAACATAGAAAAATATGGGAAATTTAAAAATCAGGTTGAGGTGCCTTTTGTTTTTTTTATTTTTCAAATATTGTTTCTTTCTGGTATATTTTGAAGTTTTTTGACTTTATTGCCACACTGTAAAAAAATTATATTACCTTATATTTCCATAATAAATTGATCGATTCAAGTCGAGTCAATTTACCTATTTAGTTCTGGAAATAGAAATTATCCCTTGTGGTAAATTGTTGGAATAGAAATAAATAATTGAACTAACAAATAAAAAACAAAAGATTAAATTTAAAAACTAGTCAAAATTCGACGTTGAAAATATATGTTATTTTTTCAATTGGACATAACTAAATAAAAAAACCGTCTGACGAGATTATGTTAAAAAATTTTAAATTCCATCCATCAGCTATAGTTTGTAAGTGATTATAGAATGACAAAAGAAAATAAATTATACAATAAAATATTTCCGATATTCTCACACATCATCATAACCTAATATTTTCTTACTTATTATCTATTTCATTCTCGAAAGAAATAGACAAGTTTTTAATTCCAATAATATACAGTGAGAACTATTGTTGAAAATGCGGAAACTAAGAGTAACTATATCTAATTTTATTTCATTGTTCTTACGATGGATATATTGATTATTTAACTGAATAGGTTATTGTTGTCGAGTATTATATATTTTTCAATTCGAAATAAAAGTGAAAATTATTGGGGTTACAGGATCTGAAGAAATTGTACCGAGTCAACACAAATTGAATATCTTTTCAGAAAAAAAACTGAAAACCGTGTTTTTTCCTATTCCACATAATAAGATCTTATATTATAAATATAAACTTTTAGAAATAAAGTAAACTTTATGCAAGCAGTGATTGACCATAAAAAGCTATATCCCGGTTCTAAGAATTACCTAAGATATACAATGATAATGTAAAAATCTTCAAATATTATAAATAATTTTACAGCAAAATAAAAATTATACATTAAAAACTATTCATATTTTGTAGAAAAATTCTAAAAACCGTTCAATTATATCAAAAAGATCTTAGTCAATTGTTATCACAATACATATACGAATATGCTCGCCAATGATTTAATTCCAACACTATCAGACGTATTTCACCGTATAGGCAATTGATATTAGTTATAAAATAGAGTAATAAAAAAAATTGGATGAAATGGGAGCTTTATTCCTTAAACTCACCCCCAATGTGCAATTTGGCATTTTTTGCGTTTTTCTCGAAAACCGTAAATCTGGGGGTGAGTTAACGAACACGGTATTTTAGGTATGATTTCGGAAGTTCGTGATTTCATTAGGGTTGAATTATAGTAATGAAGTGTTTTATAAAAAGTTTTACAGCTTTTACAAGTTCTATAAAAAGATTAACACTACCACTGATGTAGAGTTAGACGCCTTGATGGTTTTTCCTTGAGTCCTAATCGTCTAAATCAAAATAGATTCATAAAAACCTCTTGTGTAGTATCTACAGTATTTGTATTGATGCTCTATAAGGCTAAAAAAATCATGATGCTCTGTAACCTGTCTATACCGCTGAACCACCCACCCCAGCTTATATTTTAAAATTAATAGCATGTTGTTGCAAAGAAGGTTGTGGAAAGAGGTGCAGCTGTACTAAGCCAGGCTAGTAAAACTTATTTTTACTCCTAGTCGGAGAACCGATCATTATTGGCGATTTTAGAAACATAAGAAGTAACTTTTCACTTCCTAGGTAGAAATAATTCATTGGTATCCCTAGGTAGATATCATAATTTTTTTCTGTGAGTATCACTTACCCTTGTTCA
Source organism: Kuschelorhynchus macadamiae (assembly GCA_030620095.1). Lineage (NCBI taxonomy): Eukaryota > Metazoa > Arthropoda > Insecta > Coleoptera > Curculionidae > Kuschelorhynchus > Kuschelorhynchus macadamiae. The sequence continues at coordinate 679,799 of JAUTXW010004862.1, read as the reverse complement.
TTATAATACACGCAAAATAAAACTGTCAGATAATATGACATCACATGTCACTTTGAAACATTTATTACAAAAAAAATAATGTTATGTACCTGTTTATTTTTACAAGCGCTAGTAGTGAAATAGTTATTTATACTATAAGGGATGTAAGTAACAATTACCAGGCGAGGACGAGTTTGCGCCCGAGCGATAGTGAGGGCTGGCAAAAAAGTTCGAAACTGGTTAATGTACTTACATCCCATATAGTATATAACATTTTCCCCCTCCCTGTATTGTATGTTTACAAGAAAATGCTGGATATATTTTTGGTATTTCATTATCATTACATTCGATAGCATTCTCATTAAATTTTGAAGGCAGCCGTGATCCGTTTCCAGAGCAATATAAGCAGTTTTTATTTTATCAACAACGTCAAGTTGACAATTCATAGCGAAAAGTTTGAAGAAGTCGAATTGTTTGATACTGTGTGGACAAAATGGATGTTTCAGGCATAGAAGAATCAGAGAATATTGCTTGTTTATCTCTACTACCGGAAAAGTAGAAAAAAAGGTATGAAGCCGCATATAAATCCTTTAAGAATAGGTGCCAAAGCAAGACGGCTACTGCAGTCTCAGAAACCTTGTTTTTGGCGTATTTCCACGAAAAATGTGCTATATTGAAGTCCCCATCAAGCTTATGGAGTGAGTATTCAATGTTGAAGTCCACCCTTTTTATAGAGGAAAATATAGAAAGTTCTAAGTATCCCAATCTTCGAGCATTTTTGAAAAGAAAAAATGATAGTTATAGACCCAAAAAATCAAATGTGTTTAACAGGGAAGATGTGAACAAGTTCATGCTTGAAGCCCCCGATGATATATACTTATTGATTATGATGTTATTGTGGTGATATCTATGAAGGAGAAACTCGGCGATCAATATCCAGTAGGCTTAAAGAACATATATGTATTAGAAAGAAACCAATTTTACATGTACAGGGTGTCCCATTTTGAGTACTTTTAGGGCGTATCTCCGTTATTTTAATAGATAGAAAGTTGAGGTTTTTCGCGACATTGAACTACTTTTTCGTAAAACTAAAGGTGACGTTAACAAAATTTCCATAGCCCTTTTAGTTTTTAAAATACAGGGCTAAATTGAAAAAGTTCAGGCATTTTCAGGCACCCCTCGTATCTCAACACTCAGATAACTTATTGAAAATGTGAACTATTTGTTATATAACTTTTCCCATAGAAGTCAATTTCGGAATTACTCTACAGGGTCAGGTCAAAAAATTATCGGGCCCCACTTTATTGTTTTTAAATGGAACTCTCTGTATATTCATAGGCTATAAAATTTGTCTTTTTTTACCTTTTGAAAAATATATTTTCTCAGAAACACGCAAATATATGACAATTTTCTGTCTATATGTATATGTCTCATCGGTTTTTGGATCGACTTTTGGTTCATAAAGCATTTTATGAACGTTTTTTTTTGGTATTTTTATTTAATCAATATTTATCAATTTCTTCGAATAATGGCAGCGTATGAAAATTATGAAAAATATGATATGACGGTATGTTTTATACAGAGTAATGAAGATTTTGCGGAAGCTTCGGAATTATATTTCCAAAGATAAGTAAGCTATTATGGCTATGAAAAATCTGTATTATCATTATAAGTTTCTGCTTGTTAGATATTTAGAAAGAAGGCAACCGCTTTTGAGACAATTGCTCGTTTAAAAGCAAATTTAGTTGAGCACGGATCATTTGTTCACCCGTGTGCTAAAACATTCAACAAAGAGAACAGGGAAAAAAAAGAGATAGATGTTTTGGAATATATAGATGCAACACCTTCGTCCTCATGTAGAAAAATTGAGAAGGAAATTGGTTCGCCAAAAACTGACTGTCAGAGGATCTTGAAGAAATATAAGTATCATCCATACAAATTTAATTTAGTGCAACATTCTCATCCTGGCGATGCCGAGCGCCGGGCACTGTTTGCCAGTGATGTTTGCAACAAGTCGATGCTAACGATTTATTTGCCAGACTTGTTATCTGGTCAGACGAATGCTTTTTTTCAAGCGCGAGCATTTTTAATCGTCACAATACCATTAACTGTCATAGCGAAAATCAGCATTTAATGTTCGAAAGGGCACAACAAAGACGCTTTGGAGTTGGGGCGTCATGTTTTATTTTGGGCAGACATATATTTTTTAGGATGTTTGAAGGAGATCTTACAGCACGCAGATGCCTAGAAATCCTTGTGGAATGGTGTCTCAACTCACAACTTTAGGCTCTTAAGGAAATTTCTTGATAATAACTTTCCTCAAAGATGGATAGGTAGCAACGTGGCCTCCACAATCTCCAAATCTCTCAATTTTAGATTTTTTTATGGGGCAATATAAAAAATGAAGTATATAAAACACGATATGATGGCATAGCAGAACATCGAGAGGCAATTCATTTAGCCTTTTGAAATCTGCGAATGAGACCAATGGTTCTTTTTAAGCTACTCAAAGAATTACAAAAATATGCCAATTTTGCAATAGAGAAAATGGTCGTCAATTAAAGACCACATTTAAAAATTTGTTTTTTCTTTTTTTTAATAATGTTATTTTTTGTGTTTGTTATATTGTTACTTTATGCTATAAAACTGTTGTTACAGACTTACTATTATTAAAAAACTGTATAGGTATTTTTATATAAGAACATACCTATATGCAAGTTATCCAATTCCTCGTTAGCAATATGTAATTATTGAATTGAGTGGTTTATTGTTGATATTCATGGCCTACTATTAAATTATAGGTAGATTTAATTTCAGAAAAGTGTCGTTTATTTGCGTGTGTCTGAGAAAAAGTGCATACTATTACATATTTTTGAAAAGGTTAAAAAATATAAATTTTTGACCTGACCTTGTATACTAATTCCGGAATTGAGTTCTACGGGAAGAGTTATCTAAGAAACAGTTTTCACATTATCTGATAGTTGAGATACGAGGGGTGCCTGAAAATGCTAAGTTTTCAATTTAGCCCTATATCTTAAAAACTAAAAGGGCTATGATAATTTTGTTAAAGTCATCTTTAGTTTTATGAAAAAAGTAGCACACTGTAGCGAAAACCGCAACTTTGTATCTGTAAAAATAACGGAGATACCCCGCCAAAGTACCCCAAAATAGGACACCCTGTACAATCTGCTGTAGCTGGACATCAGCAGACATCATATAAATATAAAAGAAGTCAAAATTCTTGTGGGATTATATAAACGGGAACTAAATCGATTGAAAAGTATATACATTTTCTAACAATTTCAGTAGAGATTCAGGTTAACGACAAATCTACTTTACATGTGGAAACCGATCGTTACACCGGGTCCGGTTCGATGAGCACAGGGAAAGTGATTCACTTTTGACACGGTCAAAACTCAAGAACCATGATTTCTTAATTGACCAAAGCCGTGAAAGCGTCTATTCTATATACAATCCTTTTTTTTAATGGAGCACATAATTTATCACACATCAAGAACTTCTATGATCTTTCATCTAAAAATACCAACCGAACAAATTAGGTTTCAATTACTTAAAAAAACTTACCCAACTACTTGAAGTTTAATATCATGTAGCAAGGAGTAATTGCCTGGCACTGGTCTCACATCCACGATAACTAAAGAAGCACCTTTGCTCTCCTCTTGAAATATTAACTTTCTTACATCACTGGTATTACAAGATTTTGGTATACAAAGGCCCAAATGAATTTGGCGAGTCTAAAAATTACTTAAATATATTACACCTACAGAAACATTAATAAAAAAGTGAGTAAATATGATATCACTGAAATACTTATATTAAAGAAGAGACTTATACATTTTTTATATTTTTTTTCTTCAATTTATTATGTCTGTCATTAAAGTTATATGTATGTATCTAAATATTTGTTTTCATCCAAACATCATAAATTCAATTTTCTTACCGTTGGTGTAAAGTTCGAATTAATATTTATCCTAATTTTAGCGACATAAAAATAAGCTGGAAACGGAGGTACTTCAGCATTAGTATTTTGGTTTTGTAGCTCGTGGCAGAGAGTCCAAGAACCCATCCAGTAATCATTACCGAAAAAATATTGGCCGTTGTATCTACCGGATGCATCATACACTAAAATTAAATAAAGAATACATCATTATGGGTTTTGTTTTTTAGATTAAGAGACAAATAGAAATATTAAACACAAGTAATTTTTTGTCCCCTTAATAAAAAGTTAATGATTTCATTATCCTTAGCTACTGCTGGGATCACCTCACCTCTTACATATACCTATGTTGTATCCCTTTTTTACATTTTTACCGAAAGTTTATTCGGAACGATATAATAGGTCATTTTATTGACTAATGGAGCGCGCTACCGCCTACCCTCCAGGTTTGCGAACGCCTTAAATATATTTCAAAAAAAATTACAATCGTAATATTATAGCTAATTCGGTTTGGAGCGTAAACCCTCTCAACATAGAATTAATACAAAAAAACTGACTTCAAAAAAATGCCCTAAAAAGTGAAAAATAATATTTAAAAACTTTATTTGTATGTACTATGTGTTTTGGTGTCTAATATCACGAATATAAAATGTTTCTTTATTAGTTTGGAACCGACTTTAAATTTTATCACTTTTTAGAACATTTTTCAACAAGTAGGTTTTATTTTTTTTTTAAGAGAAATTCCTATTTCATCTTTTTTATTTCTATTCATATGAGTAACATGCTGAATATTCCTTGAAAATTTCATTCAAATTGATCAAACCATCGCGAAATAATCGATGTACATACATACAAAAATACATAGGATCGAATTGATAACCTCCTCCTTTTTTGAAGCCGGTTAATAAAATAAGATATTTTAATCCAGTTTTAGAGGTATTCCTTCTACTTCTATTTAATTGCTGTTATTTAAACCCAATATAAAAACGTGATAATTTCTAGAACAGCACTAAAACTCTGAAGATTTCTTCCGTAAATTTTATTTTATTTGGTACTTGGGAGAAAATGTTATTATTTGAATAAAATGTTTGGTTTTAAAACAATAAGATTAAAATTAATATCAGGAAAATATTATAAATTAATAAAGGAACAATCTAAGATGCGGAATGTTGAAAAGTTAAAAAAAACTAAATCCTAAAAAAATTTTATTTGATTTATTTATTTATTTATTAGTGTACAACAGGACTAAAAACAGATATAAGAAAAGTATCTCCAGATTTACATAATAAAAAAATACTAAAGACATAATTAAAATAAGTAGAAATTAATGACACTATAAATAACAAAAATAAGTCAAGAGGTAAGAAACAACAAAAAATTAGACAAAATAATTAAATCACTAAATATTTTTCGATGATAACCTTTTGATAGTTATCGGTAACATTGAGAAAAAGTCTGCTATGTTATGATTAATATTACAACTTTTAGCAAAGCTGCACAACGGAGAGTTCTGTGAACAATTTGTCTTTCTATATGGAACGTAAAATAATTGTATATCTCAAAAATATATATATATATATATATATATATATATATATATATATATATATATATATATATATATATATATATATATATATATATATATATATATATATATATATATATATATATATATATATATATATATATATATATATATATAATAAAATAACTTTGTGAAGATTAATAGCACCTTTTTTATAGTCAAAGATTATTCGTTTGTATTTCAGTTCAGGAAAATGTCGCCCACATCGACCTCAGCATGACGGGTTAGTAGAATAGAGTAGAATAGGATATCTATATATTTAAAACACTAAGCCAGATTTTTCAGCAAGTTCGTGAGAGACTTATACTGCACCAATTTACATGATTTTTTAAGTGATCGTCTGGCTATCGAGACCTTTCAATACTATTTTTTGTATTGTTTTATTGCGTATTTGCTCTATAAAACTAATATGTTTTTCTTCAATAAGATTTCTGGACGATATGGTGAATGCGCTTCATATTCTTATAATGCCACTGGAAACTCATCGCGCCATCTAACAGAAAAGGCAGAACAAGGTCTTGTGAATTAAAAATGTGAAGATTCAAAAAACTAACCCTTAAGACATTTTAATGGACAGAAAATATTAACGCGTCGAGCGCTAACCTCTCAAAAACATTATCGGCTATTCAAATCTCCTAGATGTGGCTATATATGATATAATGATATTACTACACTATATATTAAAACAATCCTTTATCAGTTAAAACTAGAATAAATACATTATACAAATGTTAGAGAATTATTCTACCATATCAGAAACTGGGATTTCAAAAAAAGCAAAAAGCATGGCGAAAAAAGTAAAACTTCAGGCTAACCTTTTTGACTGAAACAAATATTACCAAAAAAACATCAAAATTTATTATATAAGTCAAACAACATATGTTTGGGATTATACCCTATTTTTACTTCCCTCATAAAAGGAAGGTATTGTAATAGTAAAAAATCACCGTCCGAGATTTTTTCAGATATTTACATTTCAGGGTCCCTAGATGACGAAAAACATGTTTTCTCGATTCCGTCGGTCTGTCTGTCTGTCTGTCTGTCTGTCTGCCGGTCTATCGGTCTGTCTGTTCGCGGCTTAGTTAAAAAACTACTCACCCGATTGAGTTCAAATTTGGTCAAATATATGGGGATGACCTGGTAAGATTTTGGTAAAAATCCAATATGGCCCAACAAAATGGCAGTCTAGTGAAACGTTCAAAAAATTATTACCAAGAAAGTGTTTTAACAATTTATCTCAAATTTTGCACCAAAATCAAGTATTATGTAGGAATCAACTAGTAAAATTTTGGTATGAATAAAAGACGGCGGAACAAAATGGCAGCTTAATAAATTATGTAAAAATTCAGCCTGAAAAAACTACTTAATGATCTGATTTCAAATTGTGTGCCATAACTAATTGTAGTAGAGAGATGATCTAGATCTCTGATATTAATTAAAGATGGCTAGACAAAATGGCGTCCAAATAAAATTTTTGTAATCTGAAAAAATCACCCTCTCAGGTTTTTACGCATCCTTGCGTTTTAGCGTCCCTAGATGTCAAAAAATATATTTTACAAATTCCGTAGGTCCGTCTGTCGGTTCAACTGGTAAAATTTCGGTACGAATACAAGATGGCGTAACAAAATGGCGGCCTAATAAAATATTTAAAAAATCGGTCTGAAAAAAAAAACTACCTATTGGATTAATTTTAAATTTTGTGCAAGCATTAAGTGTAATATAGAGATAAGCTGGTAAAGTTGTGTTAGAAATTCAAGTTAACGGAACATAATGGCGGCCAAATAACATGTTAAAGAAATTAATGCAAAAAAATCTTCTTATTCAATTGATTGTGAATTTTAAATTAAATATGATATTATTGAATTTTAAATTATACCCAAAATCAAGTGTGGCATAGGTAGAAACTGGTAAAATATTGGTAGGGATCCAATGTATTAGAACAAAATGACGTCCAATAAAAATTCCGGGCTAGCTTTTATATGAAAACTAACGTCAGAAAACGGAATACAATATTCTTAGTTAGAAATTGATCAGTAGTTTATTAAAAAAGGTGTAGGAGTTTAAGTTAGAGAAGCGAGGTTTTTGTTACTTTTTCTTATCTTTCTTATAATAATATAGTTGGCGCATTACCTTTCTGGAATGACGTCATTTTTGGTTATTTTTGTTTGATTTATGTTAACTGACAGTGACAAAAACATTTTGAAAAAACTCATTGTCGTTTCTTTACAACAGTCAATGCCGGTTTTGGTTATGTGTCTTTCAGAATATATTCGTCAAAATTGACATTGATTTGTTGTGATTCTTTTTAAACTTTTGCAAGATGCCGCGAAGATATAATCAGCAATCACAGCTAATAGTTTCGAATATCTTGGCTTTTTTTCAATTGGAAAAAGAGCAAACTAAAAATGGAATCCTTCCGCAAACTGATAATATAATTGAACGAGCTTCAAATGCAACAAAACTTAGCCATACAACAATCATAAATATTAAGAAAAGAGGAATAACGAGCGATGAATCCTTTACCTCCAGAATGTCTCAAAAGCAAAAAGAGGTAAAAAGAAAAATTACAGATTACTTAAAGAACAAAATAAGAGATACGATCTACTGCATGTATGCGAAAAATGAATATGTTACAATGCAGACTTTGCTTAAAAAACTAAAAGAGATAAATGAATATTTTAATTTTTCCATCACCTCGCTAAGAAAATACGTAAAAAGTATTGGTTTTAAGTGGAAGAAATCAAATAATAGAAAATACCTGATGGATTTGCCCCACATCGTCCACAAGAGAATCAATTTCTTGAGGGAATATGTCAAAAATCAAAATCTAGGACAAGATGCTTATACCACCGTATTTATTGATGAGACTTGAATTTTTAGTAAAGGTTCGTTTATTAACAGCTGGCAGGATAACACTATGTCTACAAGTTCTAAAAAAGCTAGTGAAGGTCATCCATATATTGTAGTTCACGCTGGATCAAAGGAAGGATTTATTAAGGGGGCCAGTTTAATATTTAAAAGTGGACTAAAAAGCGGAGATTATCATGACAATATGAACAAGCAAAATTTTGAAAATTGGTTTAAAAATCAGCTGGTACCAAATCTTCCTCCAAAAAGTTTGATAGTGATGGACAACGCAAGCTATCATTCCGGCCTTTTAGAGGATATTCCAAGAAAATCATGGACAAAGCAGAGATTGATTGGATGGTTAAAAGAAAAGAACATTGACTTCCCAGAGAGGGCCATGAAGGATGAAATATGGAGCATTGTAGAAAAAAATTGTAACATTGAAAAAACATTCTACCTTGACGAATATGTGAAACCTTTGGGCCACAAAATACTAAGACTTCCTCCATACCATGGTCAATTTAATGCTATTGAAATGGTATGGTCTGAGTGTAAGAGGAAATACGACCAATACATTGCTAGTCTGAAGGGGACACCATCGGAAGTTTTGGCCATGTGGGAAAAAGCGATAAATGAAGTATCTTCAGAGCATTGGAAAAATTATGTCAGCCACACAGAAAGGGTAATCCAAGAAGCTTGGAAGACAATACAGATATGTGATGCTTCAGACATTGCGCCACTTGTAATTAGTACCGACGAAGACAGCAGTGACGATGAAGAATTTAGTTCTGATTCTGAAGACAGTGAAGGGGAGTAGTTTTTATTTTTAAAGTTAGTTAATTATACATTAATTTCTCTCTTTTAGTTTTTAAAGCAAAGTCTGCATTGTAACATATTCATTTTTAGCATACACGCAATAGATCATATCTCTTATTTTGTTCTTTAGGTAATCTGTGATTTTTGTTTTTACCTCTTTTTGTTTTTGAAACATTCTGGAGGTAAAGGATTCATCGTTCGTTATTCCCCTTTTCTTAATATTTTTTCAGTATTGTCTGTAATTGAGAATTAAAATAATTTTGATGAAAATGGGTAACTGGCGTCAATTTATTACATTGCAAACAAAGAATAAGACTAAGATGAAAGAATTTATATTAGTAAAGTCTAGTTTAAATTTTAGTTTTTGAAGTTATAATAAATATTTTTGTATTAAGTGTGCAAAATGAGGGTTTTTTTATGGCAATGAGAGTGTTAATTTTTTGCCAGCCATTTTCGACAAGTTGCAGCGCTTTCTGTACAGAAAATGCCAATTTTAAATTCGCTTTAGCCAGTGCTGAACGCACCCCTCCTATCTGCATCACTGCATACGTTTAGGTTAGGAATCATCGCTGAAATATAAATAATATAAGAAATACGTTATTTGAAACCAGCGTGACGTCATTCCAGAAAGGTAATGCGCCAACTATACTACCCCGTTTAGACCTAATTAAATATTTTTGTTAAAAAAAAATTGCAAAAAGAGGTAATATTAGTTTAAACTGCAAAGTGACATCATAATAGTAAAAAATTAAGGCAAAAATGAGCAAATTATTTAGACTGAATATTCTCTAATTTTAAATTGTTATTTTTTAAACGTTAACATTGTGAAACCAGTTGAAACTAGGTAGTCTAGAAGGTGCCAGTAAAATATGTATGTCAGTCAAAGTTTTAAAGGAGAATTTTAACGTAAAAAATGGGATATTTTATTTAAAAGGTATAAGGCGTTTTTATTTAATATACAATATACAGAATTTCTCATGACGTGCTTACGCATCGGTAAACAAAAATATTTAACAATGGAAAAGCAAGACGTTTCCCTTCCCCAGGCACGTTTTACTATAAAATAATATGTAGAGAGATAAAAATTAAATTCCTATAAATACAATAAGATACTATTAATAACGGGAAGAAACAATTTAAGGAATTACCTAATGACAAATCTAGGCATTAAAATCGTTTCTTCAGAAACTTGTTTGGCTTACTTTCGATTCTGTATCGGATAATTAAGATTCTCTACGTGCAAAAGTAAACCAGTACCACACAATTGCATAACTGAGCTGGCCGGAATTTCATACGGTGCATGGCAAATGCATACATGCATCATTTCACTTTTGCTATATAAGTCTACAGGTAGAAAGAGCATGTTCGGTATTAGTAAAAGATATCCAAAATACATTGATTACATTCTTAAATAGAACGACTGATTTTTTATCAATTTTAAATCTTAAATAATTATTATGTACATCCGTGAGTTCATTACCACACTCCTTTTTATTGCCGCACGTATTTTCACTCATTCATTCTTTTTTAATTTAAAATTTCAAATACATAAAAAGCGAAGAAGATTCTTATAAATTATTTTATTAAAAACTATAAAACATGAAAAATTATTTATTATAAATATTAATAGTACATATCATCCAAAGTTTCTCCCGTTTCACCCAGAATTTTCGATGGTATTTTTCTTTTGTTTTCTGCAGAACTTTCACAGTAGCTTTTCCTAACCGTCTTGGATTCTGTTAGAACTTCAGCTCCTGATTCTGCCAATAGGGGCGTAGATGATCTTCGGAAGCAATGCCCCGTATATTCTTCTGGATGTTCATCTTTGAGACACAAAGGAATCTGTCATCTACCCTGCTCGATGTTACATGGACGAAGATTAATGTATTTTCGAACTAGTTGAACCATGTCTATCTCTTGAATATTCGAATTTTACCAAGTGCATTAAACTAGTTTTATATAATTTTTTGTTATTCAAACAAGCACTAGGAAAAAATACACTGAAAAGTCTTTTTATTAAATAAAATACAAATCGTAACAAAACATGTTTTAAAAAACATTATTTTGTAAAAATACAAAAACTAGAGGTTATGTAAAAATGCCAATAACAACCTAAATCACAAAATCGATTCTCCTACCTTTTTTTTAACAAATCTGTCTATTATTTTATCAGTATTTAATTTTAAATGTGGGTGCATAAACAAGAGAGCTAATCCGAGCAACCTTTCTTGGCCCATCATGGAACGTAATCAGTTTTTTAAGCGTTTTGCGGGATTTGCGTATACCTTCATAAAATTAAATGCTTCCCTTAGGGCCTCTTTATGGTATACAGTGTTACCTTGAGTTACTAAGTCCCTATCCATTCCGTATAATTTTGAATATTTTTGCAATGGTGCCTTAACAAGTTTTCCTAATTTGTTTGCTTTATTTAGACCTCCAAAAGACTGTATTTTTCATAAGACGAAATACTTTTAATTAAATCTACGTAAGAAGCAACATCAAGGGAATTAGAATATCCACTAAGAGTTACATTTGGGCTTTGAGAGCGGCTAGCGCTTTTTAATATAATACATACTTTGCCATCTAATTGTTTATCTTGTGACTTCTCTCCTGCGTCTGAACCATATTTCTTTGATTCTATTTTATTACCCCCTGTTTGGATTTTTAATGTCTCTATTTCTAAAGATGAAGAAGTTTGTTTATTTTGTTTATTAACAAAAAAATCAAGTGTATTCTGTGATCTTGATGTGTAAATTTGTCCCTTTCACATACTGAACACACTGAACTACTTTTATTTATTACTGGCTACGAACCATTATACCAACGGCACCAATGCCCCTTATAGGTTTGGAAATGAATTTACGTATTGATAACAGATATTGGGTACTAACCCTTTATTCATTACCTACTGGGGACCGATTTACTAACACCCGTGTAGGCAAAGTTTAAACAAAGGTTAGGAAATTAAAGAATTATTATTTAGCCGTACCTAACCTTATTTTTAAAATTTAGAAACTAAAGCAATTGAATGTAATGATAATTTATATTATATATATATATATATATATATATATATATATATATATTATATCCCCATATTTGGGAATAAAATAATAACTATTAATACTTTCAAAATTACGATAATGTATCTAATTCATAGTACATACTTTGTAAAAATTAAATGGAGACCTTGCAATTACGTATTTATAATGTATACGTATGTACAGCGCAAAAAATCACACTAGCGCAAAAATCACAGTAGCGAGGGGGAGTAAGACCGCCAAACGCTTTACATGAGCGAGACGTGGTTGCCATATCAGTCGAATATCATTCATATATCGAAAATTATCACAATATCTACCAAATTTTTCATTTAATAATTTATTTTTTAAAATATTTTCAATATTAGGTATTGGGAGTCTGGCGGGGGGGGGGGGGTAATTACGAAGAAATGGGCTGCTTTTGACAAACCTGCCCCTTTCGTCGGGCTTGAGATTCGTGCGTCGTACTACATACCAAATTGAAGCAAAGGAAAAATGGCTAAGATTTATTCTAAGATGCATAGCGGTTATATACAAAAAATGGTTTTAGGAAAAATTGTAATATTGCCAGTATATCACAACGTTTTCAGTGATGCTAATTTTGATTGCTCCTGCAGAGGGACCTAGCAACAATTCAGATTTAATTGAAACTGGTAACAATAATTACAGTTCAAATACAGGTGATTAAGAAATTATGTTAATTTATAACATTCAACTTGCAAACTTGCCCTTAAAACACTTGAAGTGAGTCACTGTACATTCAAAACAGTTTATAGCTATCAAAAGGCACTTGTTGGCCGGGGAGCGTCAATAAAATCGCCCTTATCTGGATACCAAGACATGCGTGTCTGGAGAGAAATGAGTCTGCGGACTTTCTAGCAAAGAAAGAAGCAGAAACGAGACAAGATTCGTGGGAACTGAACCAGCTTTAGGTGTAGCCTACGAAAAGGCCAAGCGCGGAATTTTGGACTTGGTTGAGGAAAAAGCTAATCCCTATTGGCTTGGACTGCTAGGTCTGTTCCGTGCAGAGGCATTTATCTCCCTTCCTATAAAGAAGAGGATAACAGAAAGTCTATTAAATATGAACAGAATTAAGCTCAAAACAGGAATTAATAGGCCTAAACATTGGTTATTGTGGTCTAAGACATCACAGGATAGGGCTTGAAGACGAATCCGGGTGCCGCCTACGTATGGAGGATGACGAGACTGCAGCTGCCAGGATCAGGTTCTCCATATTCGGTAGGCATATTCTGCTGCCCGAGGACTTGAAGAATACCTCCACTAATGCAATGATAAAACTCATTGAGGATTTAGAGTTGCTTGGGGAAGTGTAAATATAGGTGTGAGCCACAATAGACCACAGAGTCGTAGTGGAGGGTCGATTTGATCTACTCACTTTTAATCTAACCTAACCTACATCTAAAACATTACAAATAAGATCAGAAAGGACAAGAAAAATTATTTATATAGAATAAATATTAAAATGTTCTATAGATGATAGTGGTAAAATGAAGCAAACTATAAACATTCAAAAAACTGAAGGAATTGCAGCTACACCCTACGAAGTAGTTAAAGCAGACATCAGTAAATAAAAATTAAAATCAAGCAAATCAAATAAGAGAAATTAACGAAAAATAATGGTACTGCAAGACTTGTACTGAAACTGTTGTTTTGATTCAGTACCTAAAATGTGGAGAATGGGTTCACCAAACCACTATTATCCCGTTTAGTTAGTTAACCCAAGGCTTACTATTTTTACCATTTGTAACAGGTACTGTGTTACAACTTTTATGTTATATTTTTCTTTACTGTTTATGATTTTTTTTGTGAAATGTGGGAATAAAAATTATTGCCAAATTTTCCAATATTATATTTCTACTAATAGATATTTTTATTGTCAGTTTCATTTTACTTTTAATATTTATTTATACTATAAGGGATGTAAGTAACATATACTAGTCGAGGACGAGTTTGCGCCCGAGCGATAGCGAGAGCAAAAAAGTTCCAATATTGTATTTACATACCATATAGTAAATTTTTCCCCTGCCTGTATTGTATGTTTACAAGAAAATGCTAAATACATTTTTGGATTTTCATTATCATTACATTCAATAGCATTCTCATTAAATTATGAAGACAGCCGTGATCCGTTGCCAGAGCGACATAAGCAGTTTTTATTTTATCAACAACGTCAAGTTGACAATTCATAGCGAAAAGTTTGAAGAAGTCGAATTGTTTGATTGTATGGACAAAATGGATGTTTCAGGCATAGAAGAATCAGCGAATATTGCTTGTTTATCTCTAATGCCGGAAAAGTCGAAAAAAAGGTATGAAGCAGCACATAAATCCTTTAAGAATTGGTGCCAAAGCAAGACGGCTACTGCAGTCTCAGAAACCTTGTTTTTGGCATATTTCCACGAAAAAAGTGCTATATTGAAGTCCCCATGACGCTTATGGTGTGAGTATCCGATGTTGAAGTCCACCCTTTTTCAGCCTGGGTTATAGATTGAAAACGTTTGCGTCTTGCATCGCCGTTTGCGCTGTCCTTGAAGATTACTTACTAAGCAATGGTTGTACGGTTATGTTTTTGCCGCCATCCGTTTGAGTTTCCGCTAACCGTCGAAAAGATGGCAGTCTTTAATTTTGACGGAAGTGGATGGCGAAAATCGACGTTTGCGTTAAGCTGCAAACAATGATATTGTTGGATTTTAGAGGGTCTTAAAACGTTCGTCCTTCGTAATAAATTTGACATTATTATTTACACCTAACATCCTCGTACACTTAAAAAAATTGCTTGGGGTCATTGTCTTTAATTTTAAGAAAATGCTTGTAGGAGTTTTGAGTATTTCCACTCCAATTAACAGGCCGAATTCGCCTTCTTCTTTGCCGCCTTCTCTTCAACAACTTTACAGCTGCGACACAAATTAATATATCCACAATGCCTATGCATTACTAGGCATCATTACTATGATTTTGATTATGCATGCTCAGCAAATAAAAAAAAATCGCACATAAACTGAAAAACATGCAAGACAATATTGCATTACACGACGCAAGACGCAAACTTTTTCAATCTATAACCCAGGTTTTATAGAGGAAAATATAGATATTTCTAAGTATACAAAACTTCGAGCATTTTTGAAAAGAAAAAATGATGGTTAAAGACCCAAAAAATCGAATGTGTTTAACAGGGAAGATGTGAATAAGTTCATGCTTGAAGCCCCACGATGATATATATTTATTGATGAAGGTCGTAATGGTAATGGGAGTTGGCCTATGAAATGAAAATAGACAATGTTAAAATAAGTCAAGAAGTCATAACTGTGACCATTCCTGACTCCAAAAATGGAATGTCACGTATATTTACGGTGACAAAAAGTGACGACACTTAGGTTTGTCATTTCAAAATAATTCAAAAGTACACTGATACAAGGTCCCACATAGGACTATTAATCCGCGCTTCTTTATGTGATATCAAAATATAAAATGCTTAAACCAGCCTGTCGGGAAAAATACGTTTTCGTCAATTCCAAGTAAAATTGCGAAATTTCTAAAGTTTGAGAACTTAAAAATGTATACTGGACACTCTTTTAGAAGAACGTCGGCAATTTAGCAAATACTGGAGTTTTGATTTACGTAGCTGAGAGCCTCTTGCAATGCTTTAACAGTGACAGAAACATTGGTTAGAAATGAAGGATCTGTGGTGTCAGAAAATGTAATACACATCGAGAAGAAACGAGAAAAATCCAAATTCCAAAAATCCAAAAATTTCCAAATTTTGTTAATAATGTGAATAATTGTACTATTAATATTCATTTCAATTAATATCACCGGATTTTTGTCTCTATTCTTGTAATATGTTAATGAACTCAAAAATTAAAGCTACTTATAATAGTTTTAGATTATTATTTCCCTAGGGATGTAAGTTGACTTACATCCTGTCGTTAAGGGCAACCAATACCTTGTTGAGTAACTATCCTTCAAGTCTGTCAAAGCAGTATCAAAATAGGTTGCTCACAATACAAGAAGGCGGGGGAAAAATAAATTTAATCCTACTTGGGTTTTTCAATCATATTTTATCTAAAATAATAATGAGTGATAATGTTAGAACACTATAGAAATTTCATGAATTAAAAAAAGCCTATGCCTCCAAATTTAGGTTCCTAACTAAAACAGTTTTCATTTCAATTAAAGGTGAAAATGATCGTATGTGGCTGATAATTTGCATTGCAGTAAGGTTTTAAATTTACTGGGTATATGAAATCGGTAATGCAGCAGTACTTAACAAGGCCAATTAAATCATTAAGTAAATTATAAAAAGACATTACGATAGTTAGGTAGGCATTGCTTCCTGTACACTTCGTAAATTAAGCAGTAACTAAATTAAAACTTTGCAATTTATTTGGCAAGGAAATAGCATACTTTCACAGGCGTCCTATATAGTAGAATGTATCGTCATTAGCCACTCTTCTGTTAATCGAATTTGTTCATTTTTGCTTTTCTCATAATGCCCGGAGAAAAAATTGTAGCATTTTACGATCTACATTCACAAAAGCCACCTAAAGGAGGTACAGATTGTATAATAAGAGTTATATAGAGAAAATCCCTTGATCATTAATATACCGGGTGTACAACTAAGAAGAGAGGCCGGCCGTATCTCAGAAACCACTTGTCTTATGGTTTCGGGAAAAAAATTATCTAGTAAATCGGCCAAGACAAATCGCTGGAAATTATTTTTAACCTCGAAAAACTGCCGCTAGGGGGCGCAACAAGAACTTTAAATCGTAAATGTCGATTTTTTGGTGAATTTGCATAGTTAAGGTGTGTCGAAAATATAAGCGTAGTATTCTTCAATAAGTTACGCAACTTTTTGATATTTATCATTTTTTCTTTTTTCAATAATAAAGAGGTGGGGAAGGTCAAACATTTTTTGTTTCAAACGTTGATATCTCTGTTTTGAATAAACCGATTTTATTGAACTTGGTCTTAAAAAAGGGCTTTCTCGCTCTATTTGCGGAACTATTAACGGTCACCAAATTTATTTTGCTACTGGTCGCTAGATGGCGTTTTTCTGGAATACCTCAAATAATACGGATTTTCCTCAAAAAAATTAAATCGTATGATATGACTTTTTTATCACATTTTATTTTGTGGTTATGATGGGTATAAGGTAGTGAAATATAAAAACCAGGACCGAATTTAAACTAAGAAAATTGATGATGGGTGCTTGAATCCGAAACGTCGAATTAAAAAGTTAACTCCACCGAATTATAGAGAAGAAAAAGTGCCAATAGTAAAGTGAAAGTTATTTTTATCTGTCATTTCAATTTAACCTAAAATTTGAAAGATTTTAAGTAAAACATTATGCAAATTAAGTCACTACTTCCACATCATCTTTAAATCTCAATAAAACATTAAATTAACTCAAAAATTGAAATCTGTATACCCGAAAATCCATAAATCCACATTTTACTTATTATATAGCTACTTTCCGCTCTGATGGGAAAGTGAACTTGCATAACCTGCATTATTGGTGGAACCACAATCCTCTTTGGATGCGAGGAGTCCAGAGTCAAGGTCGTAAACAACCGAATTATCGGCCCAGTAATTTTCGATAATCTGCCAATTTTGCTTGAGGACATCGACTTAGACACCACATTCTTCCAACATGATGGCTGCCCAGGTCACTACTCAAACAATGTCAGACGATTCCTAGATGGGCGTTTTCCCGGAAGCTGGATAAGTAGGGGCAGTATATTTCCCTGGCCCCCTCGTTCCCCCGATTTGAGGTGTCTAGACTTTTACTTGTGGGGTCGACTTAAGGATTTGGTGTACTAAAATAGACCAACAACAAGGGAGGACTTCATCGACCGAATTAGAAACGCCGTCCAGATTATACCAGCTGCAGTAAATTCTACAGTAGAAAGGCTCAGTCTATGTATCTAGCATGACGGTAGACATTTCCAACAGTTCACTCGACACCAATAGTTAATTAATAAGCAATTAAATAGAAGAAGGACTGGCATTTTACGACATTTTCTTTGTTATTTATAGCAGTTTTTTAGATCATTCCTGCTTTTTTACACAACAATAAATGGAGTAGCGGGAAATAGCACAGCAAAGAATAAAGCATAAACTCTTTCTTTGGTGTCCTATTTCCAGCTAATTCTTTTACTGTTTGGTTTTTTATGTTCTGGCTTACAATAAATATAATATCATTTCATTTCAATATATTTTTTCTAAAATTTTAGTAAAATTTAAACGGATTAAATGGATTAAAATAGCTCTCAGTTCACAATTGAGCACTTTTCCTCCTCTAAAAGTTTGGTGAAGTTATTTTTTTAATCCAATGCTACTTTTCAGATTCGAGCGAATATCATCAACTTTCTTGATTTGAAATAAAAAATTGAAAATGTCGATGTAAAGATTTTCGGGGATCTCATTTTTTATATACAGTGTGTATCAGCCAAATGGAATAAATTCGATAATAAATAAATGGGGGCGTGTTCGGAAAAACGCTTGGACCCGTCGATTGGTATTTTTAGTTGCTTATTTTCTCCAATAAAAACTTTTTATACAGGGTGTGTCCTGTAACAGTGGTCAATGCCAACTTTCTTATTTCAAATGCAACACCCCGGATATTATTTAATTTTTGGATTCTTTAGGAGATTCTAAACATATTTTTTATGTTCAATGTCCTATTTTTCAACTATTTCGGCAATATTAAGTGTTTTCAAATTTATTTTTATTTTATTTATTTCGAATTTATTATTATTCATGAAAGTGGCTCTGGTTACTGAACTATTTATTTGATTACAAAAATTCGCTACAACACACTCAATACTTATTTACCATTTAGGTCTTCATATTAAGAATGTAAGCAAAAACCATTTTAGCGTTCCTTTTTATTGATATGGAACAAAAAGAGCCAGTTTTGTTTACTTTTAAGTTTTGTTTACTTTTGTGAAAAATGGCTGGCCTTTCTCTTTGCAAGACAGTAGTTGTCAGTGTCAGTGTCATAGTCTTTTGAATTTCGTTAACTGCATAATACCTAATATCAATAAAATAACAATTCTACAAATGATTGGTTATGGAGATAACACACGAACGCAAGTGGAAGTTGCTCGCTTATTTCATGAAAAATTTCCAAATTTGCCGCATATATCCCAAGGGACAATTAGTAAAATAGAAAAGCAGTTTCGCGAGCTTGGACATGTGAGGCAGATAAAAAAAAGCAGCTGCCAATTCAATAAATGATGATACTAAATTGGATATTATTCTTTGAGGAAAACCCACATATTTCTAGTCGACAAGCCGCCGCAATGTTCCATATTAGCCATTCGTGGATTATTCGAACATTAAAAGAAAATAAAATGCATCCCTATAAAGTGATACCAACTCAGGAGCTCATGGAAGACGATTATGATAGGAGAACTTATTTTTGTGAACAAATGATGGCTATGTTAGATAACAATGTTATTCAATTAGAACATGTTTTGTTTTCGGATGAGTGCACCTTTACACTTCACGGTCATGTAAATCGTCAAAATTGCCGCTATTGGTCTAGGGAAAATCCTCACTGGATCAGCGAAGAACATACTCAATATCCTGAAAAGGTTAATGTTTGGGCAGGAATTGTTAGGGATCATATCATAGGCCCCTTTTTCATTGACGGCAATTTGAAAGGCGATAATTATTTAGCACTGCTCCAAAATAATGTCGTGCCAACTTTGACAAATTTGTATCCGGATCCAGCAAACCCACAAGTTCCAGCGAATATGATATGGTTTCAGCAAGATGGAGCACCGCCCCATTACCAAATTAATGTCCGGCAGTACCTCAACGGAATATTTCCAAATCGGTGGATAGGGAGACGAGGATCGCTAGAATGGCCAGCGCGATCCCCTGATCTGACGCCATTAGACTTTTTCTTATGGGGACATATTAAAAACGTTGTATACAAAACTAAACCCCTCGACTTAGCTGACTTAAGAAAATGCTAAATAACGTTAGAAGAAATGTCTATTTAAGGTTAGGAATTTGCCAAGACGTTCGCGGCGAGCATATTCAACAGTTTCTAAATTAACTTTTTACTTTTGTTTATACATTATGAAGAAATAAATAATTTTATTTTTTTAATCTTTTTGCAATAAATTTGAAAACACTTAATATTGCCGAAATAGTTGAAGATAGGTATAGGACATTGAACATAAAATATGTTTAGAATCTCCTAAAGATTCCAAAAATTAAATAATATCCGGGGTTTTGCATTTGAAATAAGAAAGTTGGCATTGACCACTGTACTGTTACAGGACACACCCTGTATAAAAAGTTTTTATTGGAGAAAATGAGCAACTAAAAATACCAATCGACGGGTCCAAGCGTTTTTCCGAACACGCCCCCATTTATTTATTATCGAATTTATTCCATTTGGCTGATACACACTGTATATATATATATATATATATATATATATATATATATATATATATATATATACTTATTTATAAAGTAGAGGGGACGAAAAACCAAAACTTCATAAAAAATCGAGTAATATCTCTATTTGGTTTTCGGGTATATCTACAGTTATTGTGTTATATCTCCTAAAGATGATGTGGAAGTACTGATTCAATTTGCAGGGTTTTTTTCTCAAAATTTCTCAAATTTTAGGCTAAATTGAAATGATAGATAAAAATAACTTTCACCTTACTATTGGAACTTTTTCTCCTCTACAATTCGGTGTAGTCAGTTTTTTAATCGGACGTTTCGGATTTGAGCGACCATGATCAACTTTCTTAAATTAAATATGGATCTGATTTTTTTATTTCACTATCTTATACTCTTCATAACCACAAAATAAAATATGACAAAAAAGTCATATATCATAGATTTTTTTGATGAAATCCCTATTATTTGAGGAATTCCAGAAAAACGCCATCTAGCGACCAGTAGCTGAATAAGTTTGGTGACCGTTAATAGCACCGCAAATCGAGCGAAAAAAGGCCCTTTTTTAAGACCAAGTTCAATAAAATAAGCTCATTCAAGACAGATATATCAACGTTTGAAACAAAAAATGTTTGACCTTCCCCCATCACTTTATTATTGAAAGTAAAAAAAAAATCATAAATAACCAAAAGTTGCGTAATTTATTAAAGAATACTATGCTTATATTTTCGACAAACCTAACTATGCAAATATACCAAAAAATCGACATTTACGATTTAAAGTTCTTTTTCGAACTTAAAAATAATTTCCAGGGATTTCTCTACCGATCTACTACATAATTTTTTTCTCCGAAATCGTAAGACAAGTGGTTCCTGAGATACGACCGGCCTCCCTTCTTAGTTGTACACCCGGTACATCATGAATAAAAGACAGTTGACATTTTTTAAATTCCTCAGAACATAAAGTTTATTAAGGCATTGGTCCTGAAGATATAGGTGATTTTAAGACTGCAATATATAATTAAGATCACTTAAATCTTAAACACTCGCTAAAATCATTATATAGCACAAGTTGATTAGTGTTTAACTATTCCGCTTGGGAGACAGTAAATTTCATAGTTATTTTACCTTTTTACCCGCAATCACGGGAAAGATGAGTCTGAAGGATCTGGTACTAAATTATGCGAACCCGATAAAGTAAATGAAGGTCAGGCGGATCCTTATTACACAAATACTTATTAATGGGGGAAAAAAATCAGAACAAACCTGAATTAAGAATCGGTCGGGCCCATTAGACGTACCTGACCAGATAAGGTTTAAGCGACCGAAACTAGAAAATATAAAATTGAATTCCAACGTTTCAATTTTTTTATTTAAAAAAAGCGGGAGCAACAGTTAACCTCGTAAAACGGCTGTTGAAATTGTTCTTAGTGAAAAAATCGGTACGTTTCCTTTTCGCGGAACTTAACTCGTTATAAATCTTTCCTTTTATTACAAATAGTGAACACAACACAACACTTTTATTAGGCGCCATTTTGTTCCATCATACTGGAATTCTTACGAATTTTTTACCAGTTTGTACGCGGGAACGTAGACAGAAAATTAATTTTGGGGGGTCCAGTTGGGGTACAAATAATACTAGAGGGGCGTATATACAGGGCCTGTCATTAGTGTGTCAAAGTATTAAGTTATATTTACAATGTATGTATTTGCGTTGCATTGACCCATCGAAAAATGATTTTTTTTCGATCAATATTTCGTTTTTTCATTGTTTTTGTTTTTTGTTTTGAGGTTAATTTCGCTTTGTCCATAAAATTGTAACAATTTTTCCTGTGCCAATAAAGCATACTTTATTTGTTTGTTTGAAAGTAGCATACTTTACTAGTAAAGATTTTTTTTACATTAATGGATCATGTAACAAATAATATGTGCCAGAAAAAAAATTAAAACGAATTTTCTACGTTTATTTTAGGTTTTTGAATTAAATAACAAATTTTATACAAAAGTAACTTAATTAAACACATCTGAAAAAACATGTTTTTTCACTTTTATTTAATGTACAGTTGTGGAAATATTACTAAAACTAATAAAAAATAAACATGAATAGTATAAACCGTTAACTAAAAAATACAAAAAAAGTAGTTCGTAAAATTAAATGTATTCTTCTCTTATTTTCCGTGAGTGTATCTATTACTCTTTGAAGATCGATGTTTTCTACCAATGACTTCTCAATTGATAAATTTTAGCCAAGTTTGATAGTCTGTCATTTCCGATTCTATTTCTCAAAAACGATTTTATTATTCTTAAACAAGAAAAAGTTCGCTTACATGAGGCACTAGAGGGTAAGAGTCAGCTTGTATTTGAGATTCTTATCAGGTAGTAGAGATATTTTGTTTTGTTATGGTTTGAGTATTTTATTTCATTAAAAATATTGTGCGTGTATGAGCGTAGCGTATAATATATTTAGAAAGGCTAATGGGGGGGGGGCAGTGGGGGGCCACAGGATAAAAAGTTACGTTATTGAATAAGAATTTTTTACGTTGATTTGTTAAACAAATTATTTGGTAGGTATTTTATTCCACCATCTTTAATTCGTACCACATCATTGCCAGTATATATCACACTTAATGCGTGCACGAAATTTGAAATTAATCTAATAAGTAGTTTTTTCAGGCTGATTTTTTAAATAATTTATTAGACCGTCATATTGTTTTGCTATCTTATATTCATATCAAAATATTACCAGTTCATTCCTATATATCATTAGATTTTTGTGTAAAATTTTAGGTAAATTGGATTGTTAGTTTTTTTGGTAATATTTTTTTTAACGTTTCATTAGGCCGCCATTCATTATTTTTACAAGAATATTATCAGGTTCGTCTCCATATGATCCTTAATTTGGACTAAATTTTACAGACAGACAGACAGACAGACAAACTGACAGACAGACCCACGGAATTAATAAAACATATTTTTTGACATCTAGGGACGCTAAAACGTGAAGATTTGTAGAACCAAAGAGGGTAATTTTGTTCCATGAATACAAACATTTTATTTGGCCGCCATTTTGTACCACAATTAGTTATGACAAACAATTTAAAATCATTAAGTAGTTTTTCAGGCTGGATTTTAAAATATTTTATTAAGCCGCCATTTTGTTTCGCCATCTTGAATTCGTGCCAAAATTTTACCAGTTGATTCCTGCATAATACTTGATTTTTGGGCAAAAATTGAATTTTTACCAAAATGTTAGCAAGTCATCCCGACATGACCCATAATTTTTGGCCAAAATTGGAATCAGGGGAGTAGTTTTTTAGCTATGCCGCGAACAGACAGACCGACAGAACTGAGGAAACATGTTTTCCGGTATCTAAGAACCCTGAAACGTAAAGTACTCCAAAAATCTCGGATGATGATTTTTCACAATTACAATACTTCCCTTTTACGAGGGAAGTAAAAATTATTTAGCCACCATTTTGTTCCGTCATCTTGAATTCGTACCACAACTTTACCAGTTTATCTCTATATCAGAGTTAATGCGTGCATACAAATTAAAATAAATCAAATAAGTAGTCTTTTTTTCAAGCCGATTTTTTTAGTATTTCATTAGACCACCATTTTGTTTTGCTATCTTATATTCATACCAAAATATTACCAGTTCAGTCCTATGTAACACTCGATTTTTGTTTTCCTATTCTAACGTCCCTAGGTCCCAAAAAATATGTTTCCTTAATTCCATTGTTCTGTCTATCGGTCTGTTTGTCCCTCTATTAATTTTGGGCATAGCTAAAATAGTACTTATCTGACTGAATTAAAAAAATTTCTCAAAAATTAAGGGTTATATGAGGATAACCTGGTAATATTTTGGTAAAAATCCAATACGGCGAAAAGAATGGTGGCCTACTGAAATGTTAAAAAACTTATTGCTAAAAAACTGGTTAACCAATTTACCTAAAATTTTACACAGCAATGAACCTCTAACATTTTGGTACGAGTCCAAGATAGCAAAAAGAAAATGGCGGACTAATGAATTACTTAAAAAAATCATCCTTCAGAACTACTTATTATTTTACTTTCTAATTTTGTGCAAGCATTAAGTGGGATATAGCCATAAACTCGCGATATTGTTACAAATTTAAAAAGGAGTTGTTTTTTCATTGTTATTATTGTTGCAGCCAATTTCAATAAAAATATTTTTATTTTCTATGAATTTTTCTTTTCAATAATTATTATTTCAAAAACATTTTTAATAAAAATTTAAAATTTTGAAATTTCGAAAGGTGTACTGATTAATTTATACGCAAATATTTTGCAAACGGCCACTCGGAGCGACATTTACAAAGTATGCCTTTTTTGCATAGAAGAAATGAAACATACATAATCTTTAATATTTAGGTCAATACACCGTGATACAAAAAAGTTACGTTATTCTAAAGACATTTAGTGCACCGTAAGTGACGCCCTCTACAAGCAGCATCAGAACTAAGCACAAATTTCAATTTCTCGCTTCAAAAAACCCCCCAATTCCCAATTATTCCGGTCAGTTACTTTGTTCATAAATTGTGAAGAAAAAACTAAATTAAAATTACAAATTTGACACCCTGTATCTTTTGGACTAAGCAAAGTATGGTTATATAGCAATATTTTTACCCAAAGAACCTGCAGTTTTGCTATGTACCATTACTTATGGGACACCTTGTATATAATTACCTAATTGTTTACAATGTCGGTCATTCATAATTGTAAATTTTTGACATATTTTAAGCAATTTGCCAACAGATAGAGAAATTACGAATTTCAATAATTTGCTTTTTGTGTAACTTTTAAAATTCAAAGGTTATTTTTCTCTAAGTTTAGTACATCTAAACCTAAATATATTTGCTAGTATGCCAAATTTCAGGATAAACTGTCTTGATTGACAAAATATCATCTAATAATAATTTTGGGATATTTGTTATATTTTGTGGATATCAGCCAGAGCATAGAGGCATTCGATGTGTCGGTACCAGGTTACAGTTTAAGTACCAAAGGGCTACTACGCGGAGGCTCACGTTTATCGTCATCATTTACTCAAAATTATTTGCAGAGTTTACTGAACTTTAGGCCTATTTATAAACTAAATAATAAAAAATTTGTAGTATTAGGTGTGCCCCCAGTTCCTCTGTATCAAAAGTTTTAGCTAAGTCGCTTTATTTGGATAAGAAATATTAATTGGCCACCTAGATTGCCGGATTTCAACCCTCTGCATTAATTCCGATTGGGAAATCGTGACGCGAAATCAGTAATAAGTTTGCACAAAGAATGAGAGAGAGAGAGGTCTCTCAAACTTGTACTTTTTTGTTGCCAACTACGGTTTCTCAACTGTTGAAGTATTTGATGGAATAAACCGCAAAACTGGGGATCGCCGTCAAGGAATTACTTAATTAAGCGTGTTTACCGACAGACAAAATACAAATGGCGTGAATCAAGAATTTAATTATAATTTTTTTCTGACTTAAAGTCGTACCTTATTTATTTCTTAGTATTTAGCTATATAAAAAGGGGTCAATTAGATCTTAACATTTAGAGTCATTTTCGTTATTAACGTAACGTATAATTTATAATAATTATTTGTTTTACTATGTCAGTCATTTATAATTCTAAGGATATGCAGCATCGGATTGTTAGTAAGATGGTCTAACGAGAAATTTGATGAGATGGCCTTTAAAGAGTTTTTTCAAAAATTTTAGAACACATTATTAACAAAAGATTAAATCGATTTAAGGTTTGAGGAAATTGGATTATTAGTTTTTTTAGTAATAATTTTTAACGTTTCGCTATTCCGGCATATTGAATATTTATCAAAATATTCCCAGGTTATCCCCATATGTCCTTTAATTTTGACTAAAATTTTAAGTAAATCTGATGAGTGCTTTTTAAGCTATGCCGCGAACTGACAGACAGACAAACAAACCGACAGACGTACCGACGCAATTGATAAAACACATTTTTTGGCATCTACGCTAAAACCTAAAAATTATGTAAAACCTGAGGGTTATTTTTTTCATAACTGCAGATAGTACCACAGTTTTACTAGTTCATCTCTATACCACAATTAGTTATAGCACAGAATTCGTAATCAGTCCAATAAGTGATTTTTTCAAGCTGAATTTTTAAATATTCATTATCCGCCATTTTGTTCCGCCATCTTGGATTCATACTAAAATGTTTCCAGGCCATCCCCATATGACCATCAATTTTTTGACCAGAATTTGAAGGCAATCGGTTAAATCGTTTTTTAGCTATGCCGCGAACAGACAGACAGACCGACAGACAGAGCGACGGAATTGATCTGAAAAATCTCGGAGGATGATTTTTTCACGATTACAATACTTCTCTTTTACGAGGGAAGTAAAAGGGAAGAAATAGTTGTTACTTGATGACGATTTGTATCAAAAAGACAAAGGAAGGGAAATTAGGAAATGTAATTATTACTACAAAATGAGGTAAATCGCTTGAGTTATAACGCTTGGAGAAACTGTTCTTAAAAAAAAAGAGAGCATAACAATATTTCAGATACCAGAGATGTCGAAAAACAACAATGCATGTCCAAAACGCACCACATGATGTTATCTCATCCGATATATTAGACTCTTCCGCTTGTTTTAAAATATTATAAATATAGCTATTTAATCTTAGTTTTGCCAACTGGAATCAAACATGTCAAGCTTTCCTTCAAGATTGCTGCCATCATAATAAAGAAGTTAGCCTAAACATAGGCATGTAAAACTTAAATTTAATGTCAAATATAAATACCAGAAAAATATCACTAAATATTTCCATTTTCCTGAGAAATCTGGAATAATCAATGTGGTACCTATTTAATTTATATGTTTCTAGTTATTTAGCAGGTAAGCTCCATTTTTGTGATGCTGCATGAATCATATAATGGATTATTCGATATCAGTTGTTTAGTTTTAGTGCAATAATAATTAGTGATAAAGATCTTTAACAATTGATTTTATCGCTTGATTCTCGATTGTTTCCTTTTGACAATAGTTTTTAATAAAATAATTTTTTTTATTTCAGTTTTTCTGTATCTATATCCTACTTTAACTATTAATTAAACTAATGCGTACACATCAACAGTAAACATCTGCCTCCAAAAGATTATATCCTGGCTGCGACCATGGTCCTTATAAAGAAGTTCCAAATAAGCAATTACTTACTTTTCGCAGCCCACAAAGATCCATTATGCAACTGTCGAATATAAAGCTCCATATTTTCCTTGCACCTTTGATTTTCCAAATTTCTTAATCTTTCCAACCACTGATGTTGGTTATATAATTCAGAAATCCACTTCATTTCAGCAGCTGTCCCTATTAAAGCTTCAGACACCTGTGAATCCCCGGTAAGTTGAGCAGTTTTAATTTCATTTGAAAAATATGGTAAACCTGTCTCATTATAATGATCTTTAATAGCTGTATGGTCTCCACTGATACTCGAAATTAATGACACAATAATTATTAGGGCAGTGATGAAGATGGGAGACATTTCAAAATATAAAAAAGAACGAATCAAGTCAAGGGAAAACCGAACTGTACTAAACAGGAACAAAACTTCGCGTTATTGTCATATTTTTGGTCGACCAGGTGCACCGAACGCCGAAGCCGAAAGTAACTAGTGAACTACTTGCAAGAAATTGTTGGTGTTATCAATTTCTTGCCGGTAACACTTTCGATTTCCGTCGGTGTTCTTGCAACTAGTATTATTATGCAATAATAGAGAGCTAAGGCGAATATGCATTTTCTTGGTGGAAAACGACTACAGATAAAAACTCTTCATGTAATAAATGGTTAGCCGAAAAGTTGTAGACTTTATGTTCTTGTAATTTTATTGTACAGAGTGATTCAATGGAGAATCTGTTGTTATAATACATGGAACAAAACGTTAAACATAAAAGTAACTGAGATCTTTATAAAGATTTCAAAATTGTTAAAAAAAACAGTTAAACATCAAATAAAAAATCGGCAAATTTTCTTTACCCGGAACATCCCTCGTTATGATTTTTTTTTAGGAATAGGAAAATAAACTCAATAAGTACTTTTTACATTGATACATACCGCCATTTTGTTACGTCATGTTGAGTGACTCATACCAGTTTATCCCATTTTCTCATTCAATTTTTCAGCAAAATATAAAGTTAACTGAACAAGATTTTTTTTTTATTTTATTTGGCCGCCATTTTTCTCCATCTTAAATTCGTAGTTATCACACTATCTAAGTATCATACTTACTTCTTGCAAAAAAAATTGAAATTAATTTAATAAGTGGTATTTTCAAGCTGATTTTTTAAATATTTTATTAAGCCGCTATTGTGTTTTACTATGTTGAATTCATATCAAAATGTAAACCAGTTCATTCCTATGTAACAGTTGATTTTTGTGCAAAATTTGAGGTAAATTGGATAAATAGTTTTTAAAGTAATAATGTTTTAACATTGTTCCCCCGTATTGGATTTTTGACCAAAATTTGAAGTCAATCGGGTAAGTAGTTTTTTAGCTATGCCGCGAACAGTTAGACAGACAGACAGACAGACAAAACGAAGGAATTGAGAAAACATGTTCGTCGTGATCTAGGAACTCTGAAACGTGAATATCTGAAAAAATCTCGGATGGTGCTTTTTTTACGATTACAATACTTTTACGAGAGAAGTAAATATATGTTATGATTAAACCATCAAATCATATCTTATTTTAAATGTAATTATATATTTGGCTAAATTTTTATAACCTAAGGAAAAACTAGGCATATTTTATGTTAAAATATAGCAGTTTTCGAGATTTTGAAGTTATTTGTTAAAACGTGTTACGAAAAATCGATAGCTAGTATACGAAAGCGTAGAAGGGTCACAATTTTTTAATTTTTATTTTTGTAACAAATTCCTACTTCTATCTCGGAATTCCGACTTCTAACTCGGAATTCCGAATTCTATCTCGGAATTCCGACTTCTATCTCGGAATTCCGACTTGTAACTCAGAATTCCGACTTATATCTCAGAATTCCGACTTCTATCTCGGAATTCTGGCTTGTAACTCGGAATTCTGACTTCTATCTCGGAATTCCGACTTCTATCTCGGAATTCCGACTTCTATCTCGGAATTCCAACTTCTAACTCGGAATTCCGATTTCTTCTCGGAATTCCGACTTATAGTCGGTTTTCACATAAATGTTCCAATTTTTGCTTTATCTTGTCAGAATTCCGACTTCACATTTAATAATTATCCTTGTGATAAAGACATTTATGACTTGTATAAAATATTAATTGCTGAAAATGTCGGAATTCCGTATCTAGTATGAATTCCAACTTCTAACTCGGAAGGTGTAGAAGACAAAGAAATTTTAATAGATGAGGAAAAAATAAATAAATTATTAAATTCTATCCCTTGAACGACTTCTATCTATGGACGGCAATTCATGCCAAACTATTTATAGGATTTTTACCAACTTCTATAATTAATATCAAGTATAACATAAATGTTCCAATTTTTGCTTTGGATGCGTTGTCCAGTGACTGCACATTTAATAATTATCCTTGTGATAAAGACATTTATGACTTGTGTAAAATATTAATTGCTGAAAATGTCTAGAAATAGTTATGATGAAATCTAACCCCTGAAGGTGTAGAAGACAAAGAAATTTTAATAGATGAGGAAAAAATAAATAAATTATTAAATTCTATCCCCTGTAACGACACTATGGACGGCAATGCATGCCAAACTATTTATAGGATGGTTTTACCAACATATCTATAATTAATATCAAGTATAAATAAGAAGTGCAGCGAATCAGGTCCCGAACAAAACTAGGTAGTCAACATATTAATTGGATGTTGTTGTCAATAGGTCTAATAATAATATATAGTATGCATAAAAGTGGCAGTGAGGTCCTTAGGGGTAGAAGACCTCGGCCTGCCGAGTCATTCCAATATATTAATGATGTGTCTATTACAAACTTTTACGACAAGTATAAGAAGATCCAAAACGGGTAATGAAACTTAATAAATAAAAAACGTAAATGACTGGGAATATTAGTCAAAGAGTCTATAATCAGTAATATAGTCTACTGTATTAGATATTTTGTCAGCAAACCACGTATATCAAGGTACACGTTTTGATATTTTGGACAAATTAAAAGAAATACCTATTCCTTTTATTGGGTGTGACCAACACGAAAAAAATTTACAACTACGATCATTGAGTTGTACCTTCAGTAGAATGCTCTTTATTTGCAAAGAGGTTTACCGAATAGAAAAAAGCTAAAAGAAAGAAAGTAAGGTGCTTGAAGAAACAATCAAAATTATAATTACCTTTTCACTGTGTTCCTGTATATGTTTTGATAGATTGATGTCCTTCCACAAAGTTAGAAATAAGAACTACAACGGAAACTTGATTTATGAGGATGTGGTTTGCTAACAATTTTTTTTTGCTGAAATCATGTTACAGATTTTTGTTTTCAAACTTCATAAAATATCAATGTCTTCATTTGTGGAGGAATTCTAATAAATTATAGTTTAAAAAACTGAAAAATACGCTGTAATAGTAAACTGAACTAAAAAAAAAACCCTTTGGACGAGAAAAAAGTAAGTGAAAAATTAATGTCATTGTGAAAACAGCGTGGGTCTGATATCAGTTATAAATATTTTATCGGTATAATTTCTGAAAGTAAAGTCAGTATGAGTATATGGTATAAAGGCACCCTACGCTATTTTACAAAAGTAATTTTTTGTCTTTTTAGTTCAATTTACTATTAAAACGTGTTTTTTAGTTTTTTAAACTATATCTTTTTTCTTTTTAGTTCCGTTTACTATTAGAGCGTGTTTTTTAGTTTTGTCAAACTATAATTTTTCTTCGCTACCTTCCCGTGCCGATAATGGATAATTTGCGCGTCTGCTGCCTTCCTTTTATATGGTAGCCCTTTCCCAGCGTCCCTCTCCGAGATGAAATTTTTTTATCCTGATGATCCTGTTCAGGATAATGGGACAAACTTATCAAATCATTCCATGATCATCGATTGTAATCTGGCGTTATAAAGTGGGTGAAAATCAAATAAAACTAATAAAAGCGTTTTAAAACAAGTAAATTTACTCGAATAATATTTTAACTAACAGGTATCAGGGAAATTTGGTTTTTCTGACTTTGTTTTAGTTATTATACTTTGTATCATCCATAGAATGTAACTGATTAGTTATGTTCCTGTCCTTACTTAAAAAAGTCAACCTAAAATCTTTTATATTTTGATGAAATTTAATCTGAATGAATAATAACGGAATTGAAAAATAAAGATTAATGAATAATCGTTTAACGAAATATAAGTTACTTTAATAGAGGATACATAAACCTTTCATAGGGGCTAGTTATTTACTCAAAAAAAAAGATATTTTTTTAAACAAATATATTATAATAATATAAATGAAAAACAATAATAATTATACTTAAATTTTATGTATAATAGTAAATAGTTGGTAAATTGGGAAAAGAAAAGAACAATACTTTTGAGTTAATGACGATAAGCCTTGATGAAGAGCGAGGAGACATATGCCCCCACACTTATATGCATATATTAAAATCTGAAAAAAAAAATATATATATATATATCTGAAAATGCGTGCATCCCCTCCATGCTATTGCATCTTTTTAACATAATATGGATCAGATGTTCTTACTAAATGGTGTTTTATTATTTCTACTATCTATAAAAAAGATAAAGCAAAGTACAAAATTTTATTTTTCATGGGAACCATATTCAAGCCGTCGGAACCGACCCAGTCATTATTTTTTAATTTAGACTTTATGCACAGTTAATAAATTTCTTGTAGTTTTACTTAGCTTCATCCTGATCCCTATAATTAAAACACTAATTTCATTTAGAATGATCGCTTCATTTGACGTTAAAAGAGTATAAAAAAGTGATTGCGCTTATAAGCAGTCGTGTATTAATTACAACGCAGATAGAAATTCCGAGTTAAGTCGGAATTCGGAATTCCGAGATAGAAGTCGGAATTCCGAGATAGAAGTCGGAATTCCGAGTTAGAAGTCGGAATTCCGAGATAGAAGTCGCAATTCCGAGACAGAAGTCGGAATTCCGAGTTAGAGTCGGAATTCCGAGATAGAAGTCGGAATTCCGAGATAGAAGTTGGAATTCCGAGTTAGAAGTCGGAATTCCGAGATAGAAGTCGGAATTCCGGGTTACAAGTCGGAATATTGAGATAGAAGGCGGAATTCCGAGTTACAAGTCGGAATTCCGAGATAGAAGTCGCAATATTGAGATAGAAGGCGGAATTCCGAGTTACAAGTCGGAATTCCGAGATAGAAGTCGGAATTCCG
The DNA here is from genome assembly GCA_030620095.1 of Kuschelorhynchus macadamiae. Classification (NCBI taxonomy): domain Eukaryota; kingdom Metazoa; phylum Arthropoda; class Insecta; order Coleoptera; family Curculionidae; genus Kuschelorhynchus; species Kuschelorhynchus macadamiae. The sequence goes on along the minus strand of JAUTXW010004862.1, from coordinate 646,761 downwards.
AGATAGAAGTCGGAATTCCGAGTTACAAGTCAGAATTCCGAGATAGAAGTCGGAATTCCGAGTAACAAGTCAGAATTCCGAGATAGAGGTCGGAATTCCGAGATAGAAGTCGGAATTCCGAGATAGAAGTCGGAATTCCGAGTTAAAAGTCGGAATTTGTTACAAAAATAAAAATAAAAAAATTGTGGCCCTTCTACGCTTTCGTACTAATAAGTAGAGACAAATGAGGACATTGTTCTTATCTTACTATTTTATAATCACTTCACAGATTACAAAAAAAAAATATTTTAATGAATAAATAAAATATAATGCACATTAACATTTTGGTAAATATTTCAAGGTCTACTTGAAATATGTATCCAAATACTATACATACTGCATTATGCACTATATTATTATTTTAGTAAGATACGAATTTTCATTTGTTTCTGTTAAGGCGCGTACTCACTAAAAAAGCGAGTGAGAGTAAACAAAAATTCACCTGAGCAATTCATTTAGATTGAACCTTACAGTAGGTATTTATTCTTATGCTAAGCAGGGTTGGGTTAGTAGAAAACCTAATGTAATCTATTTGGGTAGAATACCATTGAAAACTTGTTTTATACGTGTGTACGAAAATCGAGGTTTTCTTACAAGGTAAAATACGTCAAGAATCAAGATTATAAATAGCACAATTTTTATTATATTTTTGTATTTTATTTTAAGTAAGTAGAATCATACTTTTTGAAAATGTAATCTTGTCAAACTTTATGAGGTATTGTGAAAATTTATTTTTATTCATAATTGGTAAAACTATACAATTTTTAACGAGCATTTCTATTTCAATTTATTATTAAACTATTTATGAACTTAGGGTTGCCATGCCACAAGTCCCGGTTTAGCAGAGATTATCACGTAATGAGGTCTGGTGTCGAGGCTAAAAAATAATTCAACCGGGACACCGGGTATTATCCAGTCATCGCAGTTTATACCCAATTATCCAAATATAAAATACGTGTAGTAATTTAGCACCACTCATTCGTCTGTTTTCAAAACTGCAAGGCGGTGATATTTTTTTAGTCATCGTTTGATAAATGATAATGGGTTGTCGTTTTTTCTTAGATGTTCTAGAAGGCTTTAAGGTGGGTCTCTTTTTAGTTGTCACAAAATAGATTTGTAGCTCCCTTTAAGAGGACCTTTGTTTTTCATTATCAGATGATAGTGGTAACCCTATATGACCTGGATATTTTTTGTTTTTAAAATGTTTCACATTTTTTCCAAGATTCAGGTTTTCTACATATTCTATAGTTTTCGCGATGTGAGACACGTAGAAAACTGTTTACTACATGTTGAAAACTAAAATGGAGATACCCTGAGGTGTGGGATGGTATAACGAACGTGAACATGCAATTAAATAATCGCTCGTTCGTGTTGTCTGATGATCCGGCAGTACACAAACATTTCGTACAGTCCTAGGCACCAGGGATCAAATACTTGCATCCGATATTTAAAAATATAGCATTTAAAATTATAGGTCTTGATAGAAAAAGAACCAAAAAAACATTGCTCGTCGGAGATGCGATCCAAGCCTTTTGTAACGGCGGCTAAACTGATTATAGTTCGAAGCATGGGTCTTGGGCTCCGACTTCTGAAGGGAACGAACGGTAAAACGCACAAAAACAAAACACATCGCTTTGTGTGTTGTTGCACTCGATATATTTGCCAGTTTATTCGACTCGTCGGAACCTTTAATATTTGCAGTGAATACTTTTTGCCCGCAAAGTTTCTCTAGTCTACGACTTGTGCCTCAAACTTTGCATATAGCATGGCGCTACAACTGCTCAGACCAAAAACTTAACGAACTTTCTTTATAATTTATAATTAAAACACCCGAGTTTGCTCGCTCCGGTTTGATCTGTACGCAACTTTACACACAGTCACATACTTTCTAGATTCAACAACAAAATCACAATACAATGCACACTTAAAATCATAATTATAAAAATATATCTAGTGACATACAAGTTAAAATTGGTTCAAATTGCTTGAAATAAGGTTTGTATATTATATTATATATAAGAATATTAATTGTTCTTTAAATACTAAAAATCGATAAAAATGCGCTCTCACACATCTTTACCAAAAGTTCTTGGCCGGAAAACATATATGTATAATAGCAGAAATACATAATTTCTGCAGGTGCAAAACGGCCTAAAAGAAGAATTGCTTTCGATTATGTCACAGGGTACCCTCCTGCGATCATGATTTCTGGGCCCCTACCCTCATCAGGCAGGTTTGTACCCAGGGAGATCTAAAATAACAGATTGCTCGATATGACAAAATCGAAAACGAAACGTCTATCATACTGAAACAGTACTACAAGTTAAACTTTAAAGCTACTTAATGAAGTTCCAAGCAAATCAGTATTGCACTGACACTTATTAGCAGTCCTAACGATTCTGGTGATATTTTGCCCATAATTAGTTGAATGGAATCTAATAAAAAAGTCTCAGAATGGCGATTATCTCTAACAGGTGTATATAAAGTTAAACTGAGTGCACCTGCGCCGCATATGCTGGAGACCATACTACAGACCCATATTTTAAAACTGAACGCACCATGGAGTCGTAAAGCATTTTAAACATAGAGTAGTATAACATTTTAAAAGTTTCAATAGAAATAATTAGTTCGCAGTCATTAATGCTATAAGAAAATTTAACTGAGTCATTCAGCCTTGAAAACATTACCTAAAAACATTTGTTACTATTAGGATCCATACGATTTTCGCGACATTATATGAAAAAGATAGAGAGTCACAAATGGTTCCAATCGAACGCTATAATTTTATGTCATTTACGATCATTAAAAATGAACTACTGTTTTTCATTAGAATACACCGGTACACATGATGTAAGCCTAATCACTCACTCAGAGAAACTTCCAATTATAACAACCAACTCTCTTCAGGTCAAAAAGCTACGTACAGTAAAAGGTACTCAACAAGAATGGCTTCCAGCTTGACAATAAGTGGACACTCTTCGACCCTATCAAAAGCTTTTGAGCAGTTTGTGTGAACAGAGTCGACTTGCCGCTATGCTTGGAAGTATGAAATATTCACTAGTAATCTCCCTAGTGCTTCAGTTATTGCCGGAAATTATTTGCGAGTAGACGAATTTTATGAAAATTTTCTCGAATCGAAAACGAGGGAAAATTTTCTTAAAAAATTCGTCACAGAGGAAATAATTTCCGGTATTAATTCATGCACGTGGAAGATTCGATAAGAAAATTTCACACCAAAATTTATTTTTAATTTTCATCTCGATTTTCGTGTAGCTTGATGGCAAAAGACATATTGTTCAATTATTGTTTAGTAGACTGTGAATGATGAAAAGTCAGGATGACAGACCCCTTGATGATTTAGTTTACGGTGGTCTAGTTATCCGTATATTATATAGTATAGTTTAAGTTCTTTTAAAAAAACATTTTTTTAGGTTTAAAATTAAACTTTTCCTAAAACTTTAGTAAAGTAAAATATTTTGCACTATCTTTAAAACATACTAAAATTTAATTTTTATTTAAACTTAATTTACTAAAATTCAAGGAAGTATATTGTATTAAGCAAAATTTGCCAATTTAATTAACTACCACCTACCTACGGTCTTGTAGAAGTTTTTGTTACCTAGAAAAAAACTAATTTCCATAAGCTTTACTAACGAGAAGTATACTTTATCAGATTCAGGACATTTTAAAGTTGAAATTTTGTCCTATTTAATATCACTAAACTTGACGGAACTGCATGAAATTTATCCTGAGAGTACATTATGTAGGTATTATGTACAATACTTAAATTAACATATTTATTAAGAATGACAGTGACATTTACACCGCGCAACGTTATGTGAAGATTTTTTTAAAATGGATAATTTGAAGAGTTACACTTTATGTAAGTTTTGTAAGAAGATTAACGATATTAAAATAAACCCCAGAACATTGCCTTGCCTAATAAAAGTAGTAGAAAAGACACTTTCCAAAAAAGTCTCTTTGCGGATGTCAAGAAAACAGTTTATCAAGAATATTTATTCTCTTTCCGGAAATCCGACCCGTTGCTATGGTAACGTTGAAAAATAAAGGCATTTGATTGGCCATAAAGTACAGGTGTGAAATTTTCTATAAAATTAGTTTGGCACTTGTTGATCAGCAATTCATAAATACAAACTCTTCCATATATATCAGACTTCTGAATACCAATTGTGAAAGTTGGTAGTCAAGCTTAGCTATTTCCGACAGAGTACAAACGGTTCTATAATTTCCCATCCATCTTTGCTACCTTACGGATATATTGGTTCTAAATAGCTCATCTTTCAAAAAAAAATAGCAAATTTGCCTGAGTATGGTCACGATGAGAACTTAGATGGACATCCCAGTATCATTGAAATTTTCTTCAGCACTAAAAAATAATGTTTTCCATACTTACCAAATTTGTAAATTTATAGTTTGGAACAGGCATCTGAATAAACTGAGGAAACGCAGGCAGCAAACTCATTGTTGTCATTGCTTAGAACTCCATCTTAATCAATATGTAGCGGAAGATCATGACTCCTGCTTCTGTTCTTTACAAACGACCAAAACGTCCTGGGGTTATCTCACAAGTTCCCTTCAATTCTATTGCAATATTCAACATAGCATTCTTCTTTTAATTCCAATCAATGGCTGCGTTACTCTGAAAATAGTCTATAATCATTCCTATCAGACTACATATATCATTTTCAATCTGTACAAGATAATATGTAATTTATACCTACAAAATCGCAATTTATAAAATCATAAAAAAAATTTTCATAATATGCAATTTTCTGTAATATATTAAAAAATCCAAATCTGTTAAGACCTAAACTATCATTGCTCCATCTAGCATCTGGAAAATTTTAATCCCATACAATAATAATTTCGCATAATTCTCCGAATTATTTAGTTTAAGACATTATTTTTTAATTCAACCTTCACAACTGCAGGCAGCGTCCTTGAAAAAGAAAATATAATTTAAAGAACAAATTAGTGGTAACTGTCGCTAGTTATCCGATATTTGTGTGTATAAATACTGCATAAGTTTTATCTATACTAAAATACCGGCCTTATTACTGGCTAAGCATTTTCCAGGTAGATATTCTTCTGATCTGTCTATGCTTCAAGTCAAACGCATGATATAAATGTAAGCACACCTGGAAGCCCTAGCTTAAGTGAATATTATGATTCAGATACTTCTACCAGAAAACCAATGAATAAAGTGGGAAAAATATCAAAAAAGATCAAGTGATATTCAAACACTTACAAAATGTTTAAAGTTTTCAACGAAATATTAAAACCAGCAGAAACGAATTTAACTAACCCATTAAAATTTCATCCGAAGAAAATTAAAATCCGTTATTTTCGTTTTCGGTACGGAAAAAAGAAGCTAGATAAGACATTAAAATTAATGATATAAACTGATTAGCACCATTTTAAATACTTTTAATATCGTGAAGGATAGTGGTTTTAAATCATTTGTGTTCCAGCGAGGACTGAACAGGGACCTATTTTCGACCTTCCTTGTATTTTGGAAAAATTCAAAATAGCCAATGGATGTATTTTTTCTTGTGGAATCCAAAAATATCATCGAAAAAATATTTGAACCAGAAACAAAAGAGTTACGCTATGCATCAGGTGTTTTTTAAATGGAATGTATCGTTTTTTATACGTTTCTTGGAAAGAGTGATTTTTTTTATGTCCGTTCTGATTAAAAGATTTGATTTTGCGATAGCTGTTTATATTACATTTTAATGTTTTACAAACTAAAATTTTAGCTTCACCTGTTTAAAATATACGATAGGTTGGTATAGGTGATCAAGGTAAAATGACGTTTGAATGCTTTGTCAATAAAAATTGACATTATTTTAATTATTGTCGAAGTCTTCACCTAAAAAATATATATTTGACTCTGATCGAAATGAAATACTCTTTGGACGAGAGACTACAGATTGTTATGCTATTTTACAAGTGCCAAGAAAATGCAAGAGAAGCAAGAAGAAGATTTATTGCAAATTTTCATAGAAATATATCCATCAATACAATTCTAAGGATAAAAAACCTATTTGAGGAAAATAAAACTTTACATGATAGAAAAAGAAATATACAAAGAAGAAGAAATCGAGACCAGGCCATTATAAATTATTTTCAAGTTAATCCAACCAAATCTATTTCGGATGCAGTTCGGGAAGTTCAGTACGGTGGCGGTGTAAGGCGCAGAAGAGTTACCCGAGGGACTGTTCACAGGACTCTGAAAATTCATAAATTTGGGCCTTTTCGTATCCTTCCACTTCAGCACCTAACACCGGCACAAAAAGAACTTCGCTTCCAATTTGTTTCTCAAATGGTAATTCGGCAAGAAAACGAAGACCCTGATTTATTCAAAAATATTGTGTGGACCGACGAAGCTACTTTCACAACATCGGGAGTATTCAACAGACATAATAGTCACCACTGGGCCGTTGAAAATCCAAAAAAGTTCCAGACTATTAAATTTCAAGGGAGGAATTCTATTCATGTTTGGTGTGGGATAAAAAATAATAAAATTTTGGGACCAATATTTTTTAACGGGACTTTAAATGGGCACAGATATTATGAGTTTTTAGAAAATGAAATTGAAAATTTTTTGGAAGACTTACCATTGGCAGAATATCAGAATTTAATTTGGCAACATGATGGGGCGCCTCCCCATGCCGTGCATGATGTGGTTCAATTTTTAAATCGGCGCCATAACGGATGGATAGGGCGAAATGGAACATATGCTTGGCCGCCCAATAGCCCCGACCTCTCAGTTTTGGATACATTTCTTTCGGGCCATTTGAAGAACGTCGTATACAGACAACGAAACGAAAATATTCAAGAGATCATGGGAAAAATTGTCGATGAAATAAACCGCCTTAACCAGGAAAATCATATTGTAACAGCAAGTTTAGAAAGGCTACAAAGGGGTTATAGATGTTGTTTCGAGAAAAACGGCGGTCACATTGAAAACTTATGTTATTAGTAGTTTTATTTTATTATTTAATAATTATTTTTTATTGAATTTCTTTTTCTATCATGTAAAGTTTTATTTTCCTCAAATAGGTTTTTTATCCTTAGAATTGTATTGATGGATATATTTCTATGAAAATTTGCACTAAATCTTCTTCTTGCTTCTCTTGCATTTTCTTGGCACTTGTAAAATAGCATAACAATCTGTAGTCTCTCGTCCAAAGAGTATTTCATTTCGATCAGAGTCAAATATATATTTTTTAGGTGAAGACTTCGACAATAATTAAAATAATGTCAATTTTTATTGACAAAGCATTCAAACGTCATTTTACCTTGATCACCTATACCAACCTATCGTATATTTTAAACAGGTGAAGCTAAAATTTTAGTTTGTAAAACATTAAAATGTAATATAAACAGCTATCGCAAAATCAAATCTTTTAATCAGAACGGACATAAAAAAAATCACTCTTTCCAAAAATCGTATAAAAAACGATACATTCCATTTAAAAAACACCTGATGCATAGCGTAACTCTTTTGTTTCTGGTTCAAATATTTTTTCGATGACATTTTTGGATTCTACAAGAAAAAATACATCCATTGGCTATTTTGAATTTTTCCAAAATACAAGGAAGGTCGAAAATAGGTCCCTGTTCAGTCCTCGCTGGAACACCCTGTACATTTGCTTGACCTAAAATATGTATTGCTAAGTAAATATGTGAGAAAAACAATTCAATTTTACAACTGATTTTAAACTGGAGTCGACTGTTTTGTCAACTAAGCCACTGTAAAAGTGGATTTATAAACTTGCTTTTTGCTTTTGCTCTTGCTTTTGACGTTGCCGTTGCCCGTGCCGTTAGAATATAGACCTTAAGAACAGAGTTGAGCCATTTATTAACAGTTCTATTGCTTTCGCTTTTGACGTCCGTTGCCGTTCGAGATGGCGAAACTCATATTTCGCTTTAGCGATTCCGTTCCCGTCGCGCGTCGTAGCGAAACTCGTAGCATATACGTCGCAACCAATAGAAATTCGAGAAATGAGTCACGTGATTTTTGTTTACAAGCTGGATCGCCAGAATGCACGGTCCACTCCATTTGTATATTTTCCGTTTTGTTTGGGTGTGTTTTGCTATAAAATACCAAAAGTTGTTACAATTAGTTATAAGTTTCCAGTTATTTATTGTTAGGCAGCATTTTATAAATATGAGTCATATAGAAAGCCAGGGAAAAAAGCACTCTGAAAACACCTTAAAGCAAGTTTATAAATATATGTTAAAATCGTAGCAGAACGTCAAACGCAAAAGCAAGAGCAAAAGCAAGTTTATAAATCAAGAGTTAAACAGAAAAAAGTGTAAAATAAATTTCACTTTCTACGCTACCATTCACGCCGGTAACACAATTTGGGGGATAAATTCACACCCTCATCCATCACATACCCTGTCAGGTGGAGGATATGGCCGAGGTTCGGACTCCTCTATAAACTGTACCGCCCGTCTTGCTGACATTCCCGTAGATTCCTTCCCTCATCCTCGAATACTCACACCCTTCCATTTCCTCTATATGTACGTAAGAACAAAAAGTGTACCACTAATTATAAAGTATTTTCAAAAAATGGATATGGAGCTGTCCCTAAATTACTCTGGGCACACGCCAATCACAACACATACTTTTCAATGTGCTTACTATTGGTGCGTCGTTTATTTTCGCGGAGTATAAACAAATTTTGTTAAATATGCAGCATAGACTTTCTAGCTAGGTGGTAGACCATCCGCTTTGGATGCAGCGCATATGCGCACGGATCTTCGATTAATTTTTTTAACAAACTTACAATATAGAAGGAAGGGCGCGACAGAGCGCAACAGGCAACAAAATGCCTAGTCTATATTAAAACAGGGATTTTTTTACAAAACCTATACTCTTAGGTAGATCCGTCTCAGTGTTAGTTTAGCTCAGTTCGTCGACAAACCGGTGTTCAAACAACGTAAAAACCATCATTAAAGCCGTCAAATCACACCTCAAATCATCGAAAATCAAATGAAATACGCGCACACTCTAAATTGGCGGGATTGGGGGGTGCCCAGAGTCTTTGTTTTTGAGTTATCTATCATTAAATTTAACAATCTTGTACTCACAGTTTTTCACTTTCTTTTGAACTTCATATAGTAATTTGTATAGTAAATCTGTTAAATACACAACTAAAATACCAGAATAAGTGCTTATTTTTCAAGTTATAACGTTATTTCACTCAAAAATCACTTCAAATTAAATTCTATTCGTAAACTGCTATTTTCAATAGATTAGTTTTTGTGTTTGGTATTGGTACCAATTGTCATTCCAAAGGAAAGGATATTTTTATGAAAGCTATGTTTAATATAGTATATTATAGATATTTTGTTACATAAATGGATTGCATACCCTGTTATCAAATGGACGGACGCCGGAGCGCGGCACCGTAGAAGAACTAGGTAAATCGTTAGCGGATAAGTACTACGTTAGGCGCCGGAGCATGAGGCACACCATTAAAGCTGGAACGTAACATCTTGTGTTAACGTATTTAACCTTACGTGCTGTCACGCTCCAGTCTTTAACCTGATAACCTGATAAAACTGTTACTTTTATAAAAATCCTCAAATCTTAAATTAAAAAATTTAACGCCTACATTTATCAAAGCGGCAACATTAAATACATAAACTAGAAAAATGACGGTTTTAGAGTTAATGCTATAGAGTAGATAATATATGGAATTTTGATATTTTGGTTATGTATTTAATCAGTTTACTGTAAAAATTACTGAATGAATTTCAAGAGAAGGTGAAATTCTGAGAGTACAAGATTATAAACTTTGATGGTGAATAACTCGACAACGAAATGGAGCTAAAAAAATGACCAAATTTTAGATGTGCACCAAATTTTGTGAAATCTGGCGATGATAGGCTAAAGTGAACATTTACCTTAAATAGGGTTTTTGATTAGCCCAGTTTCGGCTTTTTCTGTGTTTTGAAGTAAAAACAAATGCAGAGATTCTCGACCAATAAAAGCGTAGACTTTTACAAGTCCAGTAGGTTTAGACCTTCAGCTGGCTAGATGCTGAAAGGCAAGAGGCTATATGAAAAGAAGAGAGGGAATACTTGCACTGCTTTGAACTCGAGTTAACCTTACAAACGGTCCATCCTTAATTCTTTTTCTTAAAATCTCTAAAAATAAATTTTTAATTATACAGTAATAACAAATAACATACGTATTTTATAAAAGAACAAATATACTAAAAAATAGGTCATATCTAGAAACTAGTAATTTTCAATTTTGTACGTAATAATTCCATAAAATCGCATGTATTTTAATTAGTTTATGTGTGATGAAGATGAGATAACTCATAATTCAATAGTAAACATATAATAACTAATTTTTAATTTATATATTATAACCTTGGTATAATCTCTCATCGGTATTGAAGTGATTACGCGTAATATGGATAAGATAACTGGCTTTTCAAGAGCTTCTTGTCAAGAGGTAAGTATGATTAGGTTTATAAAAATTGTATAGTATGTTCCAAGAACAGGAGTAAAATTGATAAGGTAACCAGATAAGTTTCACTCTCGGATTCACCTTTCCCTTTTACCAGGGCATGTCTTTGAATTTTGTGACTTCAAAATAGTTTTATACATTCTGCATGATACACGAAACTACTAAGATCATCAAACACCCAATCAAACCAATAAGATAAACATGTACTTGTATTAATAATGAATTTATTTAAAATAATGGAAGAGAAAATTTTTCGTGTTTGATAATGTGTTTGCAGATGATCAAAATATGTTCTTCAATATTGTAGATAAAATATTATCCTTTCTTTCAGTCAGACCTGGTTAGTTTTGATAGATTATATGACCAAAATTTCTGTAAATTGAATGTTACAAAAAATTTAAAGTTTTTTGGTTTTCAAAGGTTTTTAAATATTACTCCCTTCCAGAAAAAATAACTTTCAATGATTTATGCTAGATTTATACAGACAAATAACATAAAATAAGAGTTGTTGATGTTGTCCTTTATATGGCAAATAAAATTAAAATAACTTTGACCAATAATATATACTTTTAAACACATGCTTGCTGGCAGTTTTGCCAATTAAACAGATCATTGTAGGCCGTGTGCGTATACATGTTGATAGATAAAATAAAAATAAAAGATAGATGTTGGTTGTCTTCAAGGGCACCTTTTATTTTTATTTTAGGTATGTTATTCATTATATTTTATTTTGTCTTCCTATGTAAACTTTACATTTTATACTAAGTAAGCTCTCAAATATTTAGTAAAAGTTAAATAAATGATCAAAGTAAGACACAAGAGTAGATATAAGAGATAAGATATTTTTGATGTGTGTAAACCTTATTATGTACTTAGCATGAATAAATTATTGAGTATATAGTACATAACAAGTTGCCCAAAAATATAACAAACTATTACTCACTGATACTTAACAAACAAGCATTTAGTGTACTAAACATCAAAAGATCTTTTAAATGAATGTGAGAAATATCTCACATTCTCTCAATCTGAAATTAACTAAGGATCCCAGATGTGGGCATTCATTTACTAATTTAAACATAAAAGTTATATTGCTTTGGACTCTACAACATTCCAAGGAACACATACCCAGTCATTCTTGAGCTCTGTTATTCCTGTCAAGCTCATTCAATAGTCCAGTTCTAAAGGCAGAGTAGCTTTGGTAAACTTTGTCTGCACTTTTTGTATACTATCAATATAGATTTGGTAGTGCGGTAACCAATTCCAAGATAGGCTGCACGAGTGCACAATAAAATATCTTTAAAGTCTGGGGTGAGAAGCGAGAGGGCATTTTGGTGTACAAGAGGGCATTGTGGTGTACAAGAGGGCATTGTGGTGTACAACTGCTAGGCATTATCGTGTTTTGTTAGGTTTTATTTCTTCCTTTAAAACAATATATGAATATATTTACAATACGTATGTTAATATGTAAAAATTCTTTCATTATTTTTTTTGTTATTTTTATGAATAGGATTTGAAATGCATACATTTTTAATTTCTAAATAACTACTTTTTTTGCCTTATATTGTTTGAAAATGTTTTAAATGTAATGCAGCTTTTAAGTTGTTTTTTTATGTTGTAACATTAGTGCCCTTTATGCTATTTATTTTGTAGTGTTTTAAAGAATAAATTATTAAATAAAAATAAAATAATTTATTATATCTAGAGGTGGTTTATTTTGGCAAATTTACAATGTCTTAAATTTGGAAGAAAGCTGTACTTTTAAAGGGACAATATAACTTTTTTTTTTAATGGAAACTAAAGGATCAGCTATCTATATAGGTTGTTCCTTACTGAAAATGTTATATAATATGTCCTTAATTAATATTGGTTAAATAATGTTTTTAATAAAAAAAAATATATATATATATAGGAGGACATTGTTCAGATAGTGATGGTGGTGGGTATATATTCCCAACAAGTTGGTAAATATCAAAAAGGTATTTACCCAGTTCAAATCCCAAAATTAAACACTGATAAAAACCCAGCTTCTTTTTTAACTTGATAGCTTTCTTGTATATAAATTAGTATTACCTACATTGGAAAATAGCAGTAAGATATTATTCAGATTGTTAGGCTATGCATGTGACGTCAAACTTGGGAACAAATTAAATTAATGCCTTTAGCTTACTCTGCTGGTGGATGGCATTAAACTTTAAACCCCTTGAATGATTTTGTTGTGACTAAATTTTTAAGGGATTTGACTGAAACAACTTTCCCCTAAGTTTTTTTGGTGGCCCTTTGTGATTATAATTATTTTCAAGAGTTATATTTAAAAAAATGTAGAGTAAGCTGTAAGCAGTGTTATCGTGCGGGTCATATGATTTATCAACAACAAACTTTTTAAGTTTGTTTTTCTTTTATTACTTGTAATCATATCCTCGGCATAAAATCCGGAAGATGAATTAGATAGACTTATTAATTTTCATATGAAAAAAGAGGATAAACTTATAAATACCAGCAATTGCAAAAATCTTTGAGCGATGTCACGTCAAAGTCAGATTGACAAGTAAGTGACAAAATGAGTAATAGAAAACAATTTTCGGTTTTTTTTCATCCACAAGCGAAAAAAATGGTATTAAATCTTATAAAATATTACGAAAATGAAAATTCGCCGCCCAATATCTAGGAGACAGTAGCAAAAGCTCTGGGAATCAGTATAAGGACTGTGCAGAAAATTGTGCATGAAAAAAAGCATAATTTACTACCGAAGAAGTTTAAGAAATGTACACGAAAAAAGCCAAAGACATCAAAAACTAATATAACCCTTCAAGTTTTAAAACAAGCTTTAAAAAATCGAGACATATTGGAAATTGGACTGAAAAAGGGATGTGGGACAGGAAAATGGGTTCATCATTTTGCATGCAGGTTCTTCAACAGGATTTCTCCCAGGTGCAAGTTTACTGTTTTCTTCAACATCCAAAAGTATGGACTATCATGATAATATGAACTGTGAACTGTTTGAAAAGTGGTTACAAGAATGATTCCAAACTTAGATGCTCCATCTTTAATCATTCTGGACAATGCATCTTATTCAAGAATCTTAAATAAACAACCTACTTCATCCTAGAGGAAAAGTGATATTTATGACTGGGTGAGAAAACAAAAACAAAATCCTTTACCTAATATGCTGAAACTAGAACTTCTTTTAATGGCAAAATCTATTAAAAAACCAACAGTATATGCCGTAGATGAAATATTACATGAAAATAGAATTAATATGGGTTGGGGCAAAATCATATTACAAAAAAACACATGAAAGATGGTCTTACATGAGATGAAGTGCAAATTGTTTGGCAAGATTCATTAAATTATATTATGCCGGGAACTGGATGAAATCTGTGGAACATACAGAGAAATTAATATGGGATCGGTGGAATCGAGAACGAGTTCTAGATGTCGAAATAGCACCAATGATCATTGCACCATTTGAGGACGACTCAGAAGATGAGGACTTTTTAAGTGATGATGATATTCTTTAGTCTATAATATTAAAAAGTTTCTGAAGGATTATATTAGTCTTTGACATGTATAAATCATGAATTGCATTATGAACGTCCATTTTTGCATTGTAACTTAAGTCTTTTGCCTTTGGATTTTTTCGAGTACAGTTCTTAATCTTCTTCGGAAGTAATGTTGGATGTAGTGTTTTTTTCATGCACAAGTTTCTGTACATTCCTTATAACAATTCTCAGAGCTTTTGCCACTGGCTCCTGGATATTAGCCAGTGAATTTTAATTTAAAATTTTTTTTATTAGATTTGACACCATTTTTTTGCTTATTTTTTTAGTACATTTGTAATTTTATAGGCAATAAATAAATACTTATAGAATACTTGTTCCAATTTAAAAGTGTGTTTAAAATAAGTAAATTTTTTTATTAATTATGAGACAAAATTTGATATATAAAAATCAGTAAAATCGCTCTACCAGAAACTCGGGGGTAACGAAAAATACAGGCTATACATATATATATATATATATATATATATATATATATATATATATATATATATATATATATATATATATTAGACAGAAGCCCATATTTTCATTAATTAATTTGAAAAGGAAAACAGCCATTTACATTATATCTTATTTATATATATATATATATATATATATATATATATATATATATATATATATATATATATATATATATATATATATAGCCTGTATTTTTTGCATGCATGGCTCTTAATTTTAGACTAAAATTTTAAGAAATCGAAGAAAATATTTATAAATATATTTATATATATATATATATATATATATATATATATATATATATATATATATATATATATATATATATATATATATATATATATATATATATATATACATATATATATATATATATATATATATATATATATATATATATATATATATATATATATATATATACACATAGACTAAAATTTGAAGAAATCAGATAAGTAGTTTCTTAGCTATGCCGCGAACAGACAGACTGACGGACAGACATACCTACAGACAGACGGAATTGAGAAAAGATGTTTTCCGGCATCTAGGGACCCTTAAATGTAAAGATCTGAAATAATTGCTCAAGTTTTCTTTGCACAGGGGTGGCCCGCATTTAAATAAATGACAGTGTATAAGTGGTTAGATTTTTAGGTCAAGTGAGGCTCATAATTTTTGGTGATTGATGAAAAAATCTCACTTTCATTCACACTTCTCAATTTCATCCTGATTGTTCCAATGGTTCGAACCGCCTTCCGACTTTATTAAGGCGCCAACCAAAAAATTTTAACCAATTACATATTTAGTGAATTTTCTTATTTAGTCCCTCAGCATTTAATATATAAAATAATATTAAATGGCTTAATAGTATTGCGTAATATAATAAAAAAAACTATTTTCTTTCTCCCTGTATATTTGTAAATAAACATTTTGGTATTCATTGTGTTTTCTTTATAATGTCGGTGACTTTGGACCTGCACGATAAGACCGCATTTGACTATATTAATGAATAAAATATGTAATTTATCATTGATAAAATAATATTGAGTGACTTTTTTAAAAACAAATCAAAAAGGAACCTTTAATTTATTTGAAAGTATGACTCACCAACATGACTGTTAGCAGTAACTCTAATGACTTATTAAAGACAAAACTACCTGAAATTGTAAAGTTGTTTATTTTAGATATACACATATTGATTTTATTTGTTTGCATGCATTGAATTAAACATTTTCAAATATGAAATTGGATAAAAATATGTTTTACTTCTTTTTAATACATTTTAGCGTTTTTATTAATTTTGAAATCCTGTTAGATTTTACCTATATTAATTAAGAGTTATTTGGGCCTTTGATACTTTAATAATTCCTGAAGGAAAATTTTTAAGAAATAAAACTGTTCTTGGTGTGAAGAAGTGATCTGGATAGGCATCCTCGGAACTTTAAATTAAAATTTTTCTTTAAATAAAAAATCTGTTAATTTACTTTGCAGCATTTTAGATTACGGTTGTGTAGTGAGGTCACCACATTATGCGTTTCACATTAAAGGTCTATAAGTATAGATTCCCCTATAAAGATATTCCATATTCTACTAGAGTACAGTTAATTAGTTGGCTTAGAAACTTTAGAAAAATAAGATATAATGCAATGGCTGTTTTCGTTTTCAAATTAATTGATGAAAATATGGACTTCTGTCTAATATATATATATATATATATATATATATATATATATATATATATATATATATATATATATATATATATATATATATATATATATATATATATATATATATATATATATATATATATATATATATATATATATATATATATATATATATATATATATATATATATATATATATATATATATATATATATATATATATATATATATATATATATATATATATATATATATATATATATATATATATATATATATATATATATATATATATATATATATATATATATATATATATATATATATATATATATATATATATAAATATATATATATATATATATATATATATAAATATATATATATATATATATATATATATATATATATATATATATATATAAATATATATATATTATATATATATATATATATATATATATATATATATATATATTTTTTTTTTTTTTTGACTGCTGTAATTCTTTAACTTTAATTATATTCAGTATATTTTTTGATGTTTACATAATATGTGTAAAACGTTTTATATATGTAATTATTTTTTATTCTTGTCATCACACATGGTAGACTAAAAATTAATATATTTTTCTCGATTTTGATTTGTAAAATTGCTCTTTGTATGTATATTTATCAATAAACATTTGAATTTAAGTTTGAATTTATTGCACCCTCTGATACGACAGAGTTTCTCAGGAAAGTCTGGTCCCATTTACCCGAGCATTAATCTGAGTTGCCTTTACCCAAAACTTCCCTCATACAGAATTTTATTATGTACAGATAACACTGTTTGTATATAATAATTTGGTAATAACTTTCTACAGATCTTATAATAACATTCTACAAATTCATCAGTGGCGGCTCGTGACTTTAGAAAGTGACCGTGCTGCAGACTTACATACTTATAAAATATAAGTTATAATTTAAATAACTCGCCTGTCGACGTTATTTTACATATTCAAACAAGGCCAACATAAATTAAAAAAAAACTGCTTGTGTTTGCACTTCTTATAATAAAATCCTTGATAAACGAATTATTTTGGAATAACACTAGTAGTTTATCCTTGGATGCAAAATTTTAAGCTAGTTGATAAATAGCTTTTTAGGACTTAACTTTTAAACTGTTCATTAGGAAGCCACTTTTTCCCACTTAATGGCCTCACCAAAATTTTATTTATCGCTGTAAAACTTTTTGTGCATTCGATAGTATTTTTCTTAAAAATAATTTTTGTTCTGTCATAATGGATTTAAAAAATGTAATATCATGCCATTCCCATATGACCCTTGATTTTTAACCATCATTAGATAAGTAGTTTTCGAGCTATGCCACGCAAAAAGAGATCTACATATTTTTTGGGGGCCGTAGCCCTTCCATTTCTAGCTATTGACAGTGTGAGGGGCAACTAAGCCATGTCTTCTAACTACCCCTTGCCCTCAGCTATTTGATGCTCTCTAGAGGAATTTTTTTCACATTCATATTTTTGCTGAAATATTTCATTATTCGGAAATATTTAATCTACTGAGTGACAATGAAACTACTCTCCAGGGCACCATTTGATAACAGCTAGGGATAAAAATATGGAACTTGGTGTGTTGATAGGGTTGAATATTGTGAACATTTGTAACATAAAAACAATTGATTATCGTTTCCGGTTTCCCCGGAAATGACCGCGGCTTCGTTTTTTTTAAATGGAACACCCTGTATATTTTGTTTTTTGAACTCTCTTAACAATTCTAAATAACTTTTGTATAACATAACCTATGTCTAAAATGTATAGTTTTCCAAAAAAAGCCACTTAAAAATGTGCCATAATTCCAACTTATTTGTATTTTATGGAAAAACGGAGTAGGCCAGAATACAAACAGTCACGGTTATTTACTCTATATTCCAACCTTCATGCAACAAAATGTGAAAGAAGAAAATGTCCCGAGTTTTAAAAAAATTTGTTTTTCACAAATCCATTTTTCAAGTTTTGATCAGACCGTGTACCATAACGGGTCAACTGACTGGAACAAAACCTTCACTACCCAATCCTACTTTTTTATCCTTTATCCAGATATGACAAATTCAACTTCCATAGACCGCTGCAAACTTGAAAATTTGATACCCTATTTTCATGTCAATGCTCATCTAACATGCGTCCAAAGCGCATTTACAGGCCGTCATAAAAGAAAAAGTCTTCGGGAAAACCAAAATTAATAAACAGTTGGAAATTAGTCACCGCCAACATAATGAACTAGTCGATGAAAATAGGCAAATATTAAGAAGACTTATCGATGTTTGTTTTCTCGGACAGCACGAATTCGGATTTAGAGGTCATGACGAAACAAGGGTTTCTTCAAATAGAGGAAATTTCCAAGATTTACTTAGTTTAATGGCTAAATATGATGATTGCTTAAAAAATCATTTAGAGCAGTCTAGCGTTTTTCGCGGAACGTCGAATCGAATCCAGAATGATTTAATTTCGGTTTCGGACGAAACAACTGATCACTAATTTTAGCCAATTATCTATAGTAATACGCTACGTTAAAACAGACGGAAGTATTCAAGAGCGACTTTTAGGTTTTAAGAATGTGTCGGAAAATCGTACAGCAGATGCATTATATACCGTAGTTTATAACTTTACTAAAGAAATGAATGGAGAGAAAAAATTAGTTGCTCAAAGCTATAATGGAGCTGCTGTGATGGCAGGACAATTCAGGGGTCTGCAAGCTAAAGTTCGAGAAACTTTCTCAAGTGCTGTGTTTGTCCATTGTTTTGCTCATAAATTAAATTTAGATTTATCCCAGTCCATCAATCACATTAGAGTGTAAAGTATTTATCGTTACTTTAAGTGGCATGGCTGCTTTTTTTCCAAGTGAACAAAACATACACAAGCTTTGGACTCCATTGTCCACAAACGATTTATCAAAGTAGCTCCTACTAGGAGTAACTATATTGGAAGACTTGTGTTAACAGTATTGGACTGTTTGAAACGATATTTTAATTTTAATTATTTGGTGAACATATTTTCAGAAATATAATAATAAAATTTAAATGATTTTAAATTCCTCGAGCTCTCCAATTTTGATGCATTTAAAGGAAAAACTTTTCCAGAAGATGCGTTTTAATCTCTTCTTCTTCATTATGGCCAGTTCTTCGACAGAGTGTTACTGCGAAAGAATCTGAACTACAAGTGATTTACGAAACTGATGAGATTAGCGCAAAAAATAACGCTAAGGAACTAATGCAATTTTTAAAAGACAAGGAGCTGGAAGATGCCGACACCGAAGTGTCGAAATTGTGTGAATTAATATTGACAATACCTGCCACAAGTTCATCAGTAGAACGCAATTTTTCAACTAAACGTATCCAAAATTTCGTTAGAAATTCAACGGGGCAGGAGAGACTTTCGCATACATCGCTGTTGTCCATTGAAAATAAACTTCTCCAAAATATGTCGGAGCATCGAAGTTTTTATGATGACGTCATTGATGAATTTGCAAAAAATGATCGAAGAATAGAATTACATTACAAATAGGTAAGTTTCTAAAAATTGCTTCCCTTTCTTAAAATTTCACCGCACGCCTCTGTCATCTAAAGCAAAAATAGTAGCATTATTTAATTATACCATTAATTATACCATTGGCAAAGTTGGCCATGGATTCAAAATATTCTACTGTTCAAAGGAATCCTCTTTTAATTCATATAAATTTTAAAAAAGAAACGAATATGGTAAGGTGAAAACAAATGAACTTTGTTATACCTAGAAATGATTAATATTAACTAATAAGAAAAGACATAGAAGAAATAACGTACCTAATCATAATTAAGATTTTGAAAAACACGACCTTCTTGCTCAATACAAGTATCACATTTTTCAACAGTTTTCCGTAATACATTTTCTTTTTGAGATATACTAATATTATTAATAGCACTAATAATTCGATTTCTTAAAATGTCCAAATTTTCAGGGTGAGTTAAATAGACTTTTTCTTTGATATGACCCCAGAAGAAAAAAACTTCCTAAAATACCTAGCCACACATTAACACCAAAGCGTTCTTGGAAAGATCTTTCTCTAAATAAATGTTGATTATTCATTTGCCCAATACCTTACGTTGTTCCTGTTGAACATTCCCAGATTCGTGAAGCGAGACTATATTAATCTTTTAGTATAGTAGATAATATTAATCTTTTAAAGTTATTACTATGGTTAGAATTTTCCATAAACCATCGGCAATATTCAACTCGCTGAGCAAATTGATTAACACTCAAGTGTTGGTGGATTTGGTATTTGTAGGGCTTGTACTTATGTTTCTTTAAAATTTTTCTTGAACTTTCTCTGTTAACTCCAACTTCTTTTTCAATTTGGCGAGTGGAAATACTTGGATCAGCTTTCACACATGCCACAACGTTTATTTCAGTCTCTTCACTAATAATGAATTTTCGTTCATTTTCATTTTGGGGAACTGTTTTCAAATGTTGTACTATCCACGGAAAATAGGCATAGTAGGGTTAGTTTCTGTCGAGGTAAAGTGCGGGACACGAAAGAAAACCGGGCGGTCCTTAAAATAAAGGTTCATAGTCTTAAACAAGCGGAAAAGTAAAATTTATGTACGCCAATAAATTTTATGTTATTTTATTTGTTGTAATAGTTTGCCGCTTCACCTATAATGTGCGCCAGCTAAGCGGTACGGAAAATTAATCGAGGATTTAATAAATTTCGCACTGGTCGACTTGTAATTGTGATGTGCCTAGAGTCTCCATGCACTTGCCGCTAGTAGGTTCTAGCTATTTCTAGTGGCGCCTATACATTTCGAGCGTTTGTTTTCATTTCTATATAAATGCGTTGCGTTGAATTTGAATTATTTCGAAGTAACGATAGCGAGCAAAAGAGGAAAAACAATTCGAAGCGGTGCATGTGAAGTTATTGCGAGCGTTATAGAGGCCTGTACTAGAGAAGCTGAAAATAATAGTTTGACTATCCCAATTCAAAACAGAACGGGCTGCATTTTACACTGGTGTTTCGGAAAGTAGTGTAAGAAAAATTCAAAGAGAACATAATGATCGCTCATGTTCAACTTCACCTTTAATATATCCTGGTAAAAAGAGACCCCGATT
The DNA here is from genome assembly GCA_030620095.1 of Kuschelorhynchus macadamiae. Taxonomy (NCBI): domain Eukaryota; kingdom Metazoa; phylum Arthropoda; class Insecta; order Coleoptera; family Curculionidae; genus Kuschelorhynchus; species Kuschelorhynchus macadamiae. The sequence goes on along the minus strand of JAUTXW010004862.1, from coordinate 625,367 downwards.
ATCATACAAAGATAAAATTAACGATGGTGATTTTCAAGTAATTCGACGAACAATAGAGGATTTTTATATAAACTTGAAGAAGGTTCCGACCTGCAAACCCCTACTTCGTGCTATAAAGAACAAAATAGATTTTCAGTACGGGTAAATCGGCTTTTACGATCAAATGGTTTTGTTGGGCGCCAATGCCAAAATAAAGGAAAATTGCTCATTGAGAGACCAAATATTAATCACTGGCAGGTGAAATATCTATCAACTGTAAGGCAATATAGGGGTAGGAAATCTGGGTAGATAATGATATGACAGTGAACAAATGCTGGCAAAGTGAAAGTGTTACAGGTGTTGTTCAGGGAATCCGCTTTAGTAGTCGTTTTATTATAGTTTATGCTGGTTCAGAAGACGGATTTGTTTTATCATGGAAGGATGAATAAAGATAATTTTGAAAAGTGGTTGCTCGAGAAGCTTCTACCTAACATTCCTCCCAAATCAGTCGTGGTAATGGATAATGCGTCTTATCATTCCCACGTAGAAGATAAAGTGCCAACTAAATGCTCTACAAAAGCTCATATATCGTGACTTAAATCGAGCAATCTTGTATGTGATCCAACATGGAGAAAATTTCATATATATGAAGTAATATCAGCCAACAAGCCTAGACAAAAAAGTATAAAATCCACGGTTTTTTTACGTAACCTTGGTCATACACCTTTAAGGCTGCCTCCATATATGTTCGACCTCAACCCTATTGAACTTGCATGGGCAGGAGTAAAAAAATATATTCGAGAGCGCAACACCGGTGAACTTTCAATTAAAGATTTAAATAAAATAACATTAGAAGCGCTTGACTCGATATCGGCTGAAAATTGGAAATCGTATGTTAAACATGTTCGTTCTATTGAAGATAGATACTGGGAAGTAGATGGCAAAATTGAAACGGTTATTGATGATTTAATTATCACACTGGGATCTTCAAGTAGTGACGACGAAACCTCATTATGTTCAGAGGAAGACAACGATTTAGAAGGAATCGAACCATTAGAATCACAGCCGTCAACCTCAAAAATGGCTTAGTTTTTTTTTCATATATTCTGTAAAATTGTTCATAAAGTAGCTGTCAATAAACTGCTTCAAAATAATTAATTTTCTGTTTAATACCGGGTGTCAAAAAATATCTAATATTGCAATTAATATTTGAAAAACTACAGAACTCATATTTTTCCAAAATTAACACATCAATGTAGTTATACAGGGTGCGGCAAAACTCCCTCCCTAGTTTCACTAAGGCTTTGTGACGCGAAGCGACGTCGTAGAGGAGCGGGGATGGCCTCGATAGGTGCATGCGGACGGGAAGTTTTCATGTTACAAGGTTTCAGTCGTAAACATGGTGTGGACGAACGAGCAGCGCGCTTTTGCTGTAGAAGCGTACATTCGCCAAAACGGTTCTGTAGTAGCCGCCCAAGGTGCGTTTCGTACTCGGTTCCAAATTCCTGCTCGCCAAGCAGGGCCGGACCGAAAATCGATTATGTTGTGGGTGAAAAACTTTCGGGAAACAGGATCTGTTGTCAGAAAGACAGGTGCACGACCTCGAATGGCCCGAACACCCGAAAACATTGAAGCAGTCAGGCGTTCAGTTTTGCAGTCGCCTAAACGCTCCGCTCGTAAACATGCTGCCGCCCTTCGACTTTCTGATCGCTCTGTGAGGAGGATTCTTCATAAAGATCTTCATTTTCACCCGTACAAGATGGTCGTCACCCAAAAATTGTCAGAACGTGATTGGCAGAATAGATTTGTGGCATGTGAAAGAATGATCGAAACTTTACCGCACGATGCGGTTGTTTTCTTCAGTCACGAAGCACATTTTCATTTGTCTGGATCTGTCAATAAGCAGAACTTTCGATATTGGAGTGAAAACAATCCGAGGGAAATCCATCAAAGGCCTTTTATGCATAGTGATCGTGTAACAGTTTGGTGCGCATTGTCACAAAACGGGATCATCGGGCCTTAAAGAGAGAGATCTGGCCGTGAAGTTTCAGAACGGTATGTGAGGATGATCCAGAATTTTTTTGCCCCAGCCCTTGAAGAACTTGATCTACAGAATGTTTGGTTTCAACAGGACGGGGCCGCAGCCCACACAGCGCGACCATCAATGCAGGTATTGAGGGAAATGTTCCCCGGGCGCTTGTATCAGAATATTCCATGGCCCGCATACTCACAGATTTGGCTCCTTGCGACTATTTCTTGTGGGGTTATGTCAAAGCCGAGGTCTATAAACATCGTCCAAGAACCTTACAAGATTTGAAGGAGGCAAAAAATTCGCCGTATACCCCAAGAAATGCTTTGTGCGACATTTCAGAGATCTTAAACTGACGGGCGCCACTAACATTCTTTTCAAAAGAGCATGAGAAAAAATTCCAATATTGTAGTTTCTGGAAATAAAAAGAAATTTGCTGCATCTCGACACCTGCAAAACTAGGGAGGGAGTTTTGCCGCACCCTGTAGTAGGGGAGCCAGCACTGATTCCAGTGAACAAGATTTATCAAAATTTTAACTTATGCAGTTCGACTTTGGGCTATTCAGGTATGCCAAAAGTGACTGTTTGTCTCGGTCTGTCATATTACTTTGTACAGGGGGCGCCATTATGAAGTAATACAGTGCGTTTCATAAATGTTAAAATTGTTGATTTTAAGAAAAAAGTTTAATATGAACCTAAAAGTCTTAACTTTGGAGTATAAGTTTTAAAAAAACATTTTTTTTAAATCCCAATTCTGATGCTATTATAGATAAATAATACTGAAATTTGATACACGTCTTTTATGCATAAAAGGGCATTTTTTTATTAACAATCAATTTTTGAAATTTCTACCAGTGGCGTGCATATGTAATTAACCTGGGTAAATCCGTATGCTCCTTAATGCATAGAAGACGTGTATCAAATTTCATGCAGTTATCTACAATAGCATCAGAATTGGGATGAAAAAAAATGTTTTCTTTTTAAACTTTACTATCCTGTATCTCAAAAGTTAAGACTTTTAGGACATAAAAACACCCCCTTTAACATCAGCACGCACTTAGGAAACGCCCTGTATAGTACTTCACAATGACGGCCCCTGTATAAAGTAATATGACAAACGGAGACAGACGGCCACTTTTGCCATACCCGAGTAGCCCAAAGTCGAACTGCATAAATTAAAATTTTGATAAAGCTCTTTCACTGGATCTGATACTGGCTGCCCTTGTAAAATCTGGACTTGTAAATCGTGTATCACTATTCTGGGTGGTCCAATATTAGTGGACGTATGCAGTAGCCCGGGAACCGTTAATGACAGAACTCACGAAAAAATATTTATAGGTAAATCGACCAAGAAAAATCAAAATTAAATCATTTTAAAATTCGAACGTTCCCTGTTTTTGCAACAGAAACGAGATATAGAAGTGCGGTACACGAAAGAAAACAGACAAATATAGATAAAGTCAAATATCAGTATAGTCAAAAAGGAGTGCCATATTATTTAAAGAACGACGGTACACCACTGGTTTAAAGAGATTTCTTGGCCAACCTTCCTAAGCCGATTGACTCCGCCCGGTTTTCTTTCGTGTCCCACACTTTATCGCTCTGCGTAGCGTAGAAGCATATCTATTTATTCCGTCTTTGTAAAACTTGCCATTTTAAACAGATTACAAAGGACTTTTAGTCTACACAAATTCCATATTTTTATCTCTAGCCGTTTTCAAATGGCGCCCTGGGTAGTAGTTTAATTGTCAACCGGTATATATTTTCTCTTTTTTTTATCTGAATATGTTGATATTATAAAGGCAAATGTTGGCTCGTAAAAAAATCGATTACGACTAAATAAAAAATGTATTACCAAAAATAATAATAAACATTTTAGTGATAGCTAAAAATTAAACTATATCTTTTCAACGACCTCAAAAATTTTGTTGTTGAAAACGAAAAATATTTTTGGTTCATCGTGTAACATTCAAAAATAAAATCAAAATTGCTTTGAGAAGTGTCTTATACATATCATACCAAAAAATCATTCAAACGTGGTGAAAACCAAAAATTTATTAAAGTGCAAAAAACGGCTACTTTAATTTGGCACACATTGTATTATATCGTAACCTAACGCGTCAGGAATCATGACGATCCAGCATCTATTTTGATTGCTTATTTATTAAAAGTAATGATGAAATTAAGTTTATCAGTATATAGTTACGTGAATAGGTTATAATGAAATTTGACTCGTTTCATCTAATATAACTTGTTTTATTAACGACTGGATTACTTATTCTTAAATCCCCTTTCTTTTAAAGATTTTGGAAGATAAGGCTTATGATAAAAATTTTTCATTGTAAATAAAAACATAACGTTAATATACTTTCTTACTATTCTTCTTCTTTAAAAAGTGATAAAAATATTTTAAGTTTGCACATAATATAGAGGATAATCGAAGTTAAGTATGAAAGAGATGTAAAACGAAAACATACCAATCCTGTGACAGACTGAAATTCGCGGGTAATGATAGTGCGGTTGATAAACTTTTAATCTCCGTTGCTATTTAATTAGAATGTCTGGTTTAAATGTACTGTAAGACGTGCACAATTTTCAAAATATATGGCCTATCTTATCTTTTTACCTTAACAAGTGTTTCCTAAGTTTTAATATCGGCAGTTATGGGTTCTTCACCACGTACATCTAAGGTTAGTAATTATTTAGTGCAGTAGTTTTCTTAAATAAACTATGTAATACCGTAAAGTCTTGAATTATATAATCAGTCTGGTTGATAGATATTTACAATGACGTTTAATAATTATTAACCCATGTTTATGTAATATTTTTTTCTGCTCTTAACATGTTATAAAATATAACGATTATTGATGCTATTTAAATAGATACCTAAGATTTTAGTACTAAAAGTTCCATAAATGAATTTTTGTTTTTGATGCTTCGTTTAAATGTTTCTTTGTATCTACCAGATATTATATATATATATATATATATATATATATATATATATATATATATATATATATATATATATATATATATATATATATATATATATATATATATATATATATATATATATGTATAATATCTGTAGTCTTCGTAAGTCTTCTTGTAATTTGAACAAGAAAAAAGCTGATTAGTCGAGTTCATCAGAATTGAATGGTCAGGTAGTGATCCAAAAATTAATTTTTTTAACTTTAACAACCTGTATCTGAAAAATAGGTCATTTGCGGACATATATTTTTTCGAGATATTTATTAAAACTTTTTTTCTTAATATGACCCAATGAATTACTTTTGTAGAGTTTTGAGCAATTCTTCAAGGAGGGTTAACCATACCTACGCCCATGGTTGAAACAAAACCTTTAATATATATGTATATATATATATATATATATATATATATATATATATATATATATATATATATACAAACTTTATTTCTAAAATATTTTTAATTGTGTGGTGTTGCCACGTCTACCCAAACCCGGTGGCATCTCCTGTTTTTTAAATGAAAGGCATTGTATTGATTTAGCCATACTTGCTTTAATCCAGAAGTTAATATTAACAAAGATACAGTCTCAAAAAACAAGGATATTATTTTAAAAAATCGAGTTCAAATTTTATTTTTGATTTTTTAAAATAATATCCCTTTTGAGATATTAAAGTGAAAATTGGTGATAACGCATTTTTTATAGCCAGTAATAATACGCCTTCAATTTTGACGTAACTGTAGGGGGCGCTACGAGCGCTACTTTTCGCTCTTAAAAATGTTGTAACTTTTAATATACAAAATTATGGAACTTTGTATAGAAAAAATAGATTCTACTGTCTTTTCTCCCAAAAAAGCTATACTTTATAAATCTATCTAAAGTCCACCATTTACGAGATATTTGCTGTTATATTACTTAATGAGGCAACCGTATTCATCATTTAGCATATATAAGTTTTATCATTTTTATAAATTTTAATAAATCGTTCAGAAATAAAGCTAATATGTTTCTTTACGACAGATGCGTTAATTCCAATTGATTCTTGTTTGATAAAAGCCTACTTTATAAAAATGATAAAACTTGATCCTAAATGGTGAGTACACGGGGCTGTTTCAAGTAATAAAACAGCAAATATCTCCAAGAAGGGTAAAATTTAGGTATAGCTTTTTTGTGAAAAAAAGATAATAGAAAATATTTTTCCTATACAAAACTTCCTAATTTTGTATTCAAAAAAGCTAGATCATTTTACATCAATATTGAAGGCGTATTATTATCACTGGCTATAAAATATCCGTTATTCCAAATTTTAAATTAATCACCCTGCATCTTTCTTAATATTAACTTTTAGACTAAGGCAAGTAGGGCTAAATTGCGATATTTTAATCAAATCTGTGTATTCCTAAATTACTGGTAGAACCTTTTGGAACATTGGGACACACTATATATATATATATATATATATATATATATATATATATATATATATATATATATATATATGCTTTAAAATGCTTATCCTTTTTTACAAGATTTTTTATCGAAGTGTCTGGTGCAATAACAACAGTTATTATGTGAATCAAGGTTGTAGATAATTTTTATAATTCACATTGATGTGAAAAAATTTGTTTGCGATATATTACATACAATATTTTTAGTCTTTTAGATTATAAAAAATAGGTTTACGTTTAAGGCATATGCCGGTTTAGTTTTGGTACCTAGATCACCTACGAATAAATTGGTACAAACGGTATTCAGTGAGTGGACATAAGAACTTTGACCATTTTTTATAGTGCTAAAATGTCAATTTTCAACTGTTTAAAGAGCTGAAATATTTTATTTAAATTTAAATAGTCGTACTAAAAACTCATTGATGTTCTATTTTGATGGTACAAAGTCGTATTTCTTTACTGTGTAAAATTATTGAAAAAATGTTGTTAACTAAGGTATACTAAAACAGAATTATTAATCTAACATGTCTTAATTGGGAACGAGTAACTAATGACTGCAGTAAATATTAAGTACTATAAAATTAATGGATCCCCGAGAATTTATTACACAATGATGTACCTATTTGTAGTGGAAAATATACTCGTCAGGCTATCACGCGAAAACACCTTATTTAATATATTATGTTGATAAATCAAGTAATACAACTCAAAAGGAAAAACAAAGTATGCAATAAAAGTATTTTTACTTCCCTTATAAAAGGGTATTGTATTGTAAAAGTATTGTAATAGTGAAAATATCACCCTCCGAGATATTTTCAGTTCTTTACGTTTCAGGATCCCTAGATGATGAAAAACATGTTTTCTCGATTCTGTCGGTTTGTTTGTCGGTCTGTCTGTTCACGGCATAGCTAAAAAACTTTAATTTTAAAACAAAAATTAAGGGTCATATGGAGATATAACAGAATGGCGGTCTAGTGAAATGTTAAAAAACTACTAAGAAAGTGTTTATCGAATTTTTCTCAAGTTTTGCACTGCAAGTTTTTGTAGTATAGTCCTAATATTAACTCAAGATGGCGGCCAAATAAAATTTTTTAACCCCAAAAAATCACCCTTTCAGGTACCTAGGTGCCAAAAAATGTGTTTTATCAAGTCCGTCTTCAATCTGTCAATTTGTCAAGTAATTTAGGCAAAAAATAAGGATCATATAGGGATGACCTGGTAATATTTTGGTAAAAGTCCAGTATGCCGGAACAAGACGGCCTAGTGAAACGTAAAAAAATATTACTAAAAAAACTAATTATCCAGTTTATCTCAAATTTTGTACAAAAATGAAGTATGTAGAAATCAACTGGTAAAATTTTTGTACGAATCCAAAATGGCGGTTGATTAAAATATGATGGCGAATCCAACATGGCGGCTTAATAAAATTTTTAACCATTCAGCCTGAAATAACTACTTAATGAACTATTTTCAAATTGTATGCCATAACTATTTTAGTATAGAGATGAAACTAGTAAAAGTGTGGTAGTAATTCATGTTGGCGGAACAAAATGGCGGCCAAATAAAATTTTTGTAATTTGAAAAATTCATCTTCTCAGCTTTTACATATCTTTTCGTTTTAGCGTTCCTAGATCCCAAAAAAATATGATTTATCAAGTCCGCATGTGGTTCGTCTATCTGTCGGTTCGTGGCATATTGACATTTTCTACCCTTGGAGCTCTATACCTGCCAAACGACTTAACTTAAAAAAACTAATTATCCAATTTATCTCAAATTTTGCACAAAAATTAAGTTTTATTTAGGAATCAACTGGTAAAATTTTGGTACGAATTCAAGATGGCGGAGCGAAATGGCGGCTTAATAAAATATTTAAACATCAGCCTGAAAAAAAACTACTTAATGAACCAATTTCAAATTGTGTGCCATAACTAATTGTGGCATAGAGATGAAACTAGTAAAAGTGTGCTAGTAATTCAAGTTGCCGGAACAAAATGGCGGCCAAATAAAAATTTTTGTAGCTTGAAAAATTCACCTTCTCAGCTTTTACATATCTTTTCGTTTTAGCGTTCCTAGATGCCAAAAAAATATGTTTTCCAAGTTCGCCTGTCGGTTCGTGGCATATTGACATTTTCTACCCTTGGAGCTCTATACCTGCCAAACGATTTAACTTAAAAAAACTAATTATCCAATTTATCTCAAATTTTGCACCAAAATCAAGTTTTATTTAAGAATAAATTGGTAAAATTTTGGTACGAATTCAAGATGGCGGAGCGAAATGGCGGCTTAATAAAATATTTAAACATCAGCCTGAAAAAAAACTACCTAATGAACCGATTTCAAATTGTGTGCCATAACTAATTGTAGTATAGAGATGAGTTACTAGTAAAAGTGTTGTACTAATTAAAGTTGGCGGAACAAAATGGCGACCAAATAAAATTTTTGTATTTTGAAAAATTCGCCTTCTCAGGTTTTACATATCTTCTCGTTTTAGCGTTCCTAGATGCCAAAAAATATGTTTTATCAAGTCCGCCTGTCGGTTTGCCTACCTGTCGGTTCCCGGCATTGCTTAAAAACTACTCATCAGATTGACTTAAAATTTTAGTCAAAAATTAAATTAAAAGACCTGGTAATATCTTGGTAAAAATCAAATATGCCGAAACAAGATGGCAGCCTAGTGAACCAATAAAAAAAATATTATTAAAAAAACTAATTATCCAATTTATCTCAAAATATTGCACAAAAATCTAGTGTATGAATATAAGATAGCAAAACAAAACGGCGGCCTAAGAAAAAAAATTATAAAATCAGCCTGAAAAAACTACTTATTAGATTCATTTCAAATTTTGTGCGAACATTAAATGTAATATAGAGATAAACTGGTAAAGTTGTGTTACGAATTCAAGAAGATTTAAGAAATAGGCTAGGAAAAACATTAGATTTAATACTGTCAAACGACTATAACTCAATTACATCTATTTCTCAATATACATGTCCGATGGTGCTGGAGGATCCTTATCATCCAAGTTTGGAGTTTTTTCTTAATATAGGGTTTGCCAGATCACTGCACATACCAAATTATAAGTTTTTAAATTCTCATAAAGCTAATTATAATATTATAAATGACGCAATAGTCAGTACCCCATGGAATAATTTACTTAGTAGTAATAACTTAGAAACTAACATTCTAAAATTTTATCACAGAATAAATAATATAATATCGGAATTTGTTCCAACTGGTTACCGTAACAGTAAATATCCAGCATACTTTTCTAGTTCCACCATTAAGGTGATCAAAGAAAAAAATACATTCCATAATAAATGGAAAGTTTATGGAAGTTTTGAGTGATTTAAATACCTTTAGAACTCTTTGAAGCCGTTCAAAGACACTAATTAGAGAAGACTACCAAAATTATATCAATCATATTGAAGCGGAAATTCCCACAAATTGCAAAAAATGTTGGCATTTTATATCTGCTAAACGCGGAAAAACAGATATACCTTTGGAAGTGTATTTTGAAAACTGTACAGCTAGTAATAATAATGATGTTTGTAACCTTTTTGCAACTTTTTTTAAATCTGTATTTGAGCCAAAAACTAACAACCTAATAACGGTTCTGTCTGTGCTTAGAGAACTGGATCCTAAAAAGGGAGCCGGTTCTGACGGCATTCCGGCTATATTTGTCAAGAAATGCGCCAATGGTTTATGCCAACCACTTCTAAAATTATTTAATCAATCGCTCAATGAGGGCCATTTTCCTACTGTATGGAAAAGGGCCATTGTTTTACCCATCCATAAGTCTTGTGATAGGAGTAACATAAAACATTATAGACCGATCTGCAAACTCTGTACGTTTGCAAAGGTGTTTGAAAAGTTAGTCTATAAACATATTTTTTACCTAGTTAAAAACATAATCAATAGCCGGCAGCACGGTTTTTTTGCAAATAGATCGATTGACTCTAACCTCGTTAGTTACTCGCAATTGATCTTAAATAGTTTGGATAACCGTCTTCAGGTCGATTCAATCTACACGCACTTTAGCAAAGCATTCGATAAAATTAACCATGAAATTCTTATTAGTAAATTGTCCGATATCGGTGTAGACAGCATAATCCTCAAATGGTTCAGATCTTATTTAACCGATCGGGAGCACTCCGTTGCGGTTGCGGGATCCTCGTCTGATTCATTTATCTCGACACCTGGGGTACCCCTAGGGAGTCATCTGGGACCCTTACTCTTTATCATTTATATAAATTATATCAGTAAATGCTTTAAATTTTCAAATTATTTATTTTATGCGGATAACCTGAAAATTTATAAAGTAATACAAGATAGCGTGGATTGTCAGCAATTGCAATCAAATCTCGCTAGGATTGAACAATATTGTTCTACAAATAGTCTATATTTAAACACTGAAAAATGTTTTACAATTAGTTTTACCCCTAATCACTCAATCAAAGTGGTTTTCAATTATAGTTTGAATTCTAACCAGCTTCGTAGAGAGGGCCAAGCAAGAGACCTAGGCGTTATATTCGATGATAAGATGCTTTTTGATAAACAAATTGACAATATTGTTAATAATGCGTTTAGAATGTTGGGATACATAAACAGGCAATCGAAAGCGTTTCAAAATAATAGTACTTTACTGACCCTCTATCATGCTTATGTTTTCAGTCGACTGAATTTCGCATCCTCTGTTTGGAATGTATGATGTCTATATTCAAAAAATGGAGCGCGTACAGAACAAGTTTTTAAAATCTTTGGCATTTAGGAACAACATGGTCACAGTTTACAATTATTTACCTAAAGAATTTAAACTCTTAAGCCTGGCAGATCGCAGGCATATAAATGATATCGTTTTTCTGAAAAAAATTATTTGTTGCCAAGTCGAGTCAACTGATCTTTTATCCCAAATTCCAATAGCAGTTCCTCAAAGAAATCTAAGAAACACTCGTTCGTTTGTACCTCCTATGGCTCACACTAATAACTGTGCAAACTCTCCTATATTTAGAATGTTAAACTCTGCAAATGTTCATTGCGATAACATTGATTTGTTCTGTATGTTCTCCAAAAATATTAAAAAAGCTTTAAAGGCTTATTTTTTAAATGGGTATTAAGACATAAGTTTTTTTTTCCAGTATTGATTATATTGTACAATATGTTAAGTAATAGATTATAATATGTAGCTGTGTAGTTTTAGGTGTATGTTAACGATTAAATTAACATGTAAATAGTGGACACAATTTTGTGGTCTAGACCTGTATGTGTCCCAAAGAGAAATAAATAAATAGCGAAACAGAATGGCGGCCAAATAAAATGTTTAAATAATCAACGTAAAAAAATCTTCTTATTCAGTTGATTTTAAATTTTGGAGAAAAATTAAATATGATATAAGGATAAACTGGAACGAATTCAACATCGTGTTGTGTGTTAATGTAAAAACTACTTATTGAATACAAGTGTGGCATAGGTAGAAACTGGTAAAATATTGGTAAGGTATTGGTAGGGATCCAATTTATTGGAACGATATGGCGTCCAATAAAAGTGTTTGAAAGGTCAATATATATGTGTTTCTAAATAACTATGTACTGAACTAAATTAAGTCACACTTCACTATTCCTAATAAAAGGAAATATTCATAACGAGGGAAGTTCCGGGTAAAGGAAATTTACCGATTTTTATATTTACGAAAAACCATAAATGTCTATAGTAGATCGTTTCGGAAGTTAATGATGATGTACCTTAAAACATTTCTTCCGATATCTTATCGGAAAAAATTAACACTAGCGAAAATCAAGAGTGTGTCCCAATAATCCAATCTTCATTTTTAATAACTCTTTAATCGTTAAGTATAGTCAAGTCATGCTGCAGCTATTGTTTGGTAAGAAAGTAATTCAAACAATACCACTAAATTTAAATTAGCGTTTGTTAATTGTTTCTGAAAAGCATAGAATTTTAATCGAACAGTGTATTATATAATCATTGATAAATAAAATTGTATGCATATTGCATGCATATTGTCATCAAATTCGTCACTAAAATGGGGAGGATAGAGTCGCTGCATAATAACTGGAAAAAATAACATTTGTATATCTCAATAATTACCTACGTTGCTTAAATTGAAGCGCTCCCAACAATTAATGCACCTTTCCGAAATGTCTGAATACCTTTTGTTTATTTATTTATACACAAATTGTCATTTTACTCGTATACGCGTTCGCGATGACTTTTTACAATTTTATACTCCTCACTTATATTTTTACACATTTTTCGCAAACAGTCGCCCAGCGATTTCGGAGTTTATTTTTCGATGTTCTGCGAACAACCTTAGCAGTATTCTAAAACTATTTTTACCTCGCGAAACATGACGTAACCTTTCGGATCGCGAATTTTGAATTGTTTTAATTTTACAAAAATCTTATTGTACCCTCGAAACATCAATTAGATCTCTCCATATTATGGCCACAAAATCTGTTGTTATCGTAGAGGTCAGTGAAAAAGGTATCACCGCGTGTTTTTAGCTCTGCTTATTGCATTTGATGCTTTTATCAATTTTTGGTTTTAATTTTCAGGGAGGAGGTTATTTGAAACGGGCAAACCCGTCCCAGCTGCAAGAGATCTTTAATAAATACGCCACTGTCGAGAAGAATGGCGAGAAGTTTATGACCGCCGACGATTTTATAATCAAATATTTGGGATTGTTGAGCGAAAAAAATTATAATCCGGACACGGTTCGTCTTTTGGCTGGAATCGTCGACACAAGCAAGGATGGACTCATTTCATATCCAGAATTTCAGGCTTTCGAGGGTTTGCTGTGCTTTCCCGATGCACTTTACAAGACGGCGTTCCAGCTGTTCGATACGAATGGAAATGGCATGGTTAGCTTCCGTAAGTAACTTTTGATTTTTCAACCTTGAAAAGGTCAAATATCGTGACTTTAAATTAATACTGTGTGATTATCTACTACATACTTATGCAATTGTATTGAAAGTTTTTGAATTAATTTACAGGGTTGTTTGAAACTTTTCTGAGCTGCGTTTTCTAAATATACAGTTTTTGCTTGGCTAGTTCGCGCTTAACTTTCCTATCTTTTAGTGTATCAATATGAAACAAAAAGCGAATTAAATAATTACTTGTTATGTTTTTCACCATCAAGGGACAATTGAAATACAGTTATTTGAAAAAAAATTCTTACCTAAAGTAAATTTTTTAAATGAAGAAATGGATGGATGGAATGGATTATGAATCAAATCAGAAATCACAGTGAATACCAAAATGTTGTGTCATTCTTTTATCGAGCTATTAAATCTCAATGGGCTATTTACAAATATACAGGGAGAAAGAAAATAGCTTTTTTTATTATATTACGCAATATTTTTAAGATAGCCACTTACTATTATTTTATATATTAAATGCCGAGGGACTAAATAAGAAAATGCGCTAAATATGTATTTGGTTAAATTTTGTTGGTTGGCAAAAACAAACATACACAAAATGGCAAGCGCTTTAATAAAGTCGGAAGGCGGTTCGAATCAGTGGAGCAATCAGGATATGTTCTGTTCATACAGCCACTTAATAAAAGTGAGATTTTTTTATCAATCACAAAAGTTATGAGTCCCGCTTGACCTAAAAATCTAACAACTTATACAGTGTCATTTATTTAAATGCGAAGTGCAAAGAAAACTTGTTTTTTTTTGTATTATGATAACAAAAAAATTTTATTTTGCAAAAATATTATACACTTTTGTTAAAAACACAAGATAATTAGTTATTACTTCCCTCGTGAGATTTTTTCAGATATTTACGTTTAAGGGTCTCTAGATGCCGGAAAACATGTTTTTTCAATTCCGTCTCCCTGTTGGTATGTCTGTCCGTCAATCTGTCTGTTCGCGGCATAGCTAAAAAACTACTTATCCAATTTCTTCAATTTCAGTCTAAAATGAAGGGCCATGCATGCGCAAAAAAACAGCCTATTTATTTATATATATATATATATATATATATATATATATATATATATATATATATATATATATATATATATATATATATATATATATATATATATATATATATATATATATATATATATATATATATATATATATATATATATATATATATATATATATATATATATATATATATATATATAGCCTGTATTTTTCGTTAGCCCCGAGTTTCTGGTAAAGCGATTTTACCGATTTTTATATATCAAATTTTGTCTTATATTTAATAAAAAAATTTACTTATTTTAAACACGCTTTAAAATTGGAAAAAGTATTCTATGATTATTTATTTATTGCCTACAAAATTACAAATATATTAAAAAAGTATGGTGTCAAATCTAATAAAAAAAAATTTTAAATTAAAATTCACTGGCTAATATCCAGGAGCCAGTGGCAAAAGCTCTGGGAATCGGTATAAGGAATGTACAGAAACTTGTGCATGAAAAAAAAACATAATTTACTTCCGAAGAAGATTGAGAAATGTATACGAAAAAATCCAAAGGCAAAAGACTTAAGTTACAATGCAAAAATAGATATTCATAATGCAGTTTATGATTTATACACGTCAAAGACTAATATAATCCTTCAGAAACTTTTGAATATTATAGACTAAAAAATATTATTATCACTTAAAAAATCCTCATCTTCTCTCAAATGGCGCAATGATCATTGGTGCTATTTCGTTCTCGATTCCACCAATCCCATATTAATTTCTCTGTATGTTACACAGATTTCTTCCAATACTTCGGCGTAATATAATTTAATGAATCTTGGCAAACAATTTGCACTTTATCTGCTGTAAGACCATCGTTCACGTGTTTTTCGTAATATTTTTTTGCCCCAGCCCATATTAATTCTATTGCGTTAAACTGGCAATGATATGGCGGCAGTCGTAAAACCTCATGTCCAATTTACCGTAATATTTCATCTACGGCATATATTGTTGGTTTTTTTAATAGATTTTGCCATTAAAAAAAGTTCTAGTTTCAGCATATTGGGTAAAGGATTTTGTTTTTGTTTTATTAGCCAGTCATAAATATCACTTTTCTTCCAGGATGAAGTAGGTTGTTTATTTAAGATCCTTGAATGATAAGATGCGTTGTCCAGAATGACTAAAGATGGAACATCTAAATTTGGAATTAGTTGTTCTTTTAACCACATTTTCAAACAGTTTACAGTTCACATTATGGTAGTCCATATTTTTGGATGTTGAAGAAAACAGTAAACTTGCACCTGGGAAAAATCCTGTTGAAGACCCTGCATGCAAAATGATGAACCGTTTTCCCGTCCAACATCCCTTTTTTCTCTTGACAATTTTTACAGACTCGTCATGCCAAGATTTCGAACCACTTCCATTAGAAAATATCCAAGTCTCGTCTAAAAATACCACTTTTCTAAATTTTGAATTAACATTTTCCGTGTATTTCTTTAAAAACTGGATACGCTGACTTGCTATATGTTACAGTCCTTTTTATATCTAAAACCCAACATTTTTATTAATTTTGACAACCATTTTAGTCCAATTTCCAAAATGCCTCGATTTTTTAAAGCTTCTTTTAAAACTTGAAGGGTTATATTAGTTTTTGATGTGTATAAATCGTAAATTACATTACGAACATCCATTTTTACATTGCCACTTAAGTCTTCTGTCTTTGGCTTTTTCCATGTACATTTCTTAATCTTCTTCAGTAGTAAATTATACTTTTTTTCATGCACAGTCCTTATACCGATTCACAGAGCTTTTGCTACTGTCTCTTGGATATTGGCCGGTGAATTTCATTTTCGTAATATTTTATTAGATTTAATACCTTTTTTTGGCTTGTGGGTGCAAAAAACTCGAAAATTGTTTTCTGTTATTCATTTTGTCACTGACTTGTCGATCTGACTTTGAAGTGACATCGCTCAAAGATTTTTGCAACTGCTGGTATTTATATGTTTATCCTCTTTTTTTATATGAAAACATCATAGGTGTATCTAATTCATCTTCCAGATTTTATGCGGAGGATATGATTACACGTAATAAAAGAAAAACAAACTTAAAAAGTTTGTCGTTGATAAATCGTATGACGCACGATAACGTTGCTTTTGACTATAGAAAGCTTGCTGCAGGTTGCTTTGCCATTCGGATAATTTCAAGGGGAGCTTGGAGTGTCATCGGCAAAAAATGTATATTATGCCTTAATCGCATCGCGTATCAGGTATGGCATTGCTTTTTGGGGAATGTGTTCCCAGGGCCCTTTAAACACCATTTTCGTTTTGCAAAAAAAGGCTATTCGCTCAGTGTTTGATATTAGGTATCGGGAATCATGCAGACCAACCTTTGTTTCGCAGAGGATTCTTACTCTAACATCCCTGTTTGTCTTGAAGACTGTGAGTCTAGTTTTTCGACACAGAGATAGTTTTGTGGCTTCTGAGCATGCCTATCATACACGACTAGCACAAGGTCACAATGTTCATCATGCCTTCATCAACGTTGACAAAACGGTCTGTCATATACGAGAGCAAAAAAATGTTTAATCACTTGCCAACGGCAATTAAAGAGGACAATTGTTTTCCTAAATTTCGAAAAAACTTACTATGCTTTAAGTGAATACTACTGTGATAACTTTTAATACGTTTTTTCATTATAACTTAGTTTTAAATTATGTTTTTAATACGTAATAATGCTCTCTCACATATTTTATTTTTGTTATTTGTATATATAATAATTTTATCTTTTCATATATTCTATGATATACTTAAATTAAATGATTTTAACTTTTTTATCCACCTAAATTTACTTTCTTACTTTTTACTTTTACTAATACGTTGTTTGTCAAGCCACTGTCCATTGTCATATACTTATTTTAATTCTACTTGTGTAAGTATGTATATGTGTATATATTTTGTTTAGGTTAGACTATTGCAGGATTTTTATAGGGTAATACAGTGCAAACAAGAGTATATTTTCTATTTTCGAAAACATTACACATTTTTTTCACGCTTCTTTCTTTCTAACTTTATTGTATCTTTAATTATAATTAGGATTAAGTATAATGGCTTTGTCAATAAGATTTTATGGTCTTGGATAATGAAGCATATATTGATTGATTGTATAGTTTTTGTTAATCGAATAACTCCCTTTTACTGACTTTAGTAACACACATTACAGCAAAACACGTCAAGTTTTTTTTATTTTTTATACATAAATGCATTTTTTTTCATTATACAGGGTAGCCTATAGATATGAAGCAATTCCTAGAAAGGAAAATATTTTTGGTTTTAAAGCAGTTACTTAAAAATAATAAACAAATGGTGAAACATATCAAATTTTTTGTATCTGTATATAAATCGTTTTTTTTTTCAGTATACATGGTAGTCCTAGGCAATTCAAAATGCAAATATTAATCTTGTATATTTCCAAAATGCTTAGTTTTTATAAAACAAGAAAAAACGGAGCAAATGTATTGTCTTTTTTTTCATACATAATATTGTTTTCCTTTATATAGGGTTAACATAAGGATGTGAGACAGTTCTCTAAGAAAATTTTAAGTAATTCATTTAAAGGGTGTAAAATGCTAAATGAGAAATGTCGCAAAAAATAAATACGCATCCCAAAGTGCAGAAAATATAACACGCGTTTTTTTATGGAATTCCCTGTATATTATTATTTCAAATGAAAGATATGTTCTTTCTAATTTCAAAAATATACACATTGTTGATATTTAGATGAGCCGTTTTCGAAATATTTGAATTTAAAATTGATTTTCGGATTTAGGGCAATAGATAAAAGCTCCTTTAAGTATGAAGTTGCCGACGTTTCGACCCTAATTTTCTGTACTTTGCGATGCGCATTTATTTTTTGCATTTAACATTCCAAAAAGATAGTACGGAAAAAAGTTTTTAACTTTTGTATTGTACCCCCTAAAATAAAGTCTAACCTATTAGGTCGGCATCAGAAGTTTTTTTAGTTTAGAAGAACTTTCCAATTTTATACTCCTATGCATTTGGGTTTAGAACAGCCAAATCAAAATTGGCTACTGTTAAAGAGCACTCACTAATTATTACAGTAGAGGGTAGAAAATTAAATAAAGTTTGTTTCATATTGCAGAGGAATTTGTGGAGGTGATGAAGAAAACAGAGTTGCACCGACGCATTCCATTCAACATGGATTCCCCGTTCGTGCAGCTCTATTTTGGCAAGAGCAAACAGCGTCTGGTGAGCTACAACGAGTTCAGCCAGTTTTTGCATGACTTTCACGAGGAGTACGCGATTGAAGGTTTTAGGAGAGCTGATAAAGAGGGTTCTGGTTTTATTTCTGTTTTGGATTTTCAGGATATCATGATCAGTATCAAGAGTCACTTGCTCACTAAGGAAGTCCAGTCCCATCTTATTGAGGTATGTGGAATAAATTAATCCCCAGACTAGAACTAGTTAAATCTGGACTGCCCTTATTTTTTTTCATTCTATGCAGTTGAACGTTAAAAATAATTTTTAATGGCAAAATGGCATGTGAAACCTCGTATAAATGTGCTTTTAAGCGGATCATGCTCCCAAGTATAAGTGACATTAATTTCAGAATGGCAGGAGCTAAATATTTAAGACTGATTGATTTATAAAAAAAGAGTACCATTATCTTAATTTTAATCTCTTGGGAAAATGGTTAGTTTGTCACGTCAATTTTTACTTTAAAAATTAGCTGTACAGCAATGTTTGTTGTTTAGTTTTTTATTAATTTGTATTATGAGTGTTTAGTGTTTTTAAGTAAAACTTTATAGTAAGTGTCCAATAATGTTTTGCTTATTTAATTAAATGTTTTTAGTTACAAGATTTTTCTTGTACCTAAGTTATAGTATACACTTAAGACATTTTTTGGCAAAAATAATGCTGTCGATATTGTGTCCCTCATGGCACTGGAATTATTCAAGGTGTATTCGAAAATGTACTATCAGGCAACTGCTCAAAGATCAATATTTTCGTTCAGTTGAAATATGGTATTTTCAGAAACTTTCCTTTTGAGATAACCCTACAGGAAAGAGTCAAGTGAGGTTAAATCCGCATTTCTCGGTGACCAATTTACATCATCCTTACGGGATATAACATTCCCGTGCCATCTTACTGAAAGCAAGTCTTTGCATTATAAGTAGGAAATCCATGTACAGATCGTCGGAAAAACCTCATATTGCACAAAACTTAGCTCTGTTACCTAATAATGACCTCAGTCCCTCTATCATTTTCAAAATTGAACCTTTACTTTTAAACTTTTTTCACTCAAAAAAAAAAACGTCGCACAATAACAAACGATTAATTTGCAGTACATTGTAGTCCGCTGAACTGTATCATTGCTTATAAATTTGCCTGAAAAGCCTACTAGGAATTGTTAAGCCAGCACGCACATTACACGTGGTTTAGGAGTAAATAAATACATAAGTACTAAAGGAATGTATGGATACCGTGTATGATAATTAGATATTGTTTTCCATTTGATTCGCAAATTACTTTGATAACTTTAAGGTCAATTTAAATCACAAAAAAATAATTAGTGGATTGAGATTTTTAAAATTTTTTATTGCAATATTGAAATGTGAGTTCTTGTAGAAATAGTCATTTTGCTATATGTAACATATAGAAAAGATTATTAAATATATTATACAAATATGGATTGGGGATAATGTGCTAAATTGGTTTAAAAACTACTTGAGTAACTGATATCAAAAAACAAGAGTATCAAATGAAATTTCGGGTGCAAATGTACTGATATAGGTGTTCCTCAAGGTAGATTTTGGGACCATTACTTTTTATTTTGTATATAAATAGTGCCGAGTCTAGGGTATCTGCCGCCCGGGTGCAAGAAGTAAATTTGCCGCCCTCACTAATGTAAAAACATTAGGTTGTCGGTAGGGAAGGAATTCATAATTTATCATGCTCAATGAACAGATAAAAAATTTAATAGTAAAATAACAAAGTATTTATTAACAAATACATAAAAGAACAAAATAAAAATACATTCAGGAAAAAAAAAAACAAAAATAATTAAACTTGTTTAGATACTAAAATCTACTTTTCTCGCTTTTTTAGTAGCAAATTCCCTAATCAAGTCGCCTACATGCAAGTTGTTAGAAATATCTTCTTCAATACTTATAATTGCTAAATTTGAAAGCCTGAATTGACTCCTGTTGGATCTTAAGTAGGTCTTGATTAGTTTTAATTTCGAAAGTGATCGCTCTCCATGGGCAACAGTAACCGGCATTGTTAAAAATATTCTTAAAGCTGCAAATAAATCATTAACTACTAAATAAGTTAATACCGCTTTAGCCGACATATTATCTGTAGTAAGAATATAAATTGACGAAGTATCAATCTCATTGTAAAGGTCAATTGCATTTATGTCCATATTTTTTGTTGCCAGGTCAGTTAATTCAGTTTCCAATTTTTTACAATATTGCATTATTTCATCTTTATTAAACGCTCCTAAATTATTTAAAAAACCAAACGTTTTGTTATATTCGTTGAAATCTTGGAACCTTTCGTCTAGTTTTGAAATTGCAATGGCGAGAATGTAAAAATAAAAATTAACTTTGAAATTTCGCTCTGAAGATTGAATAGGCTCATCTTTGTGTTCATAATAAAAAAAAACCTTTTTTTTTTCTTGGTCTAACTAACTCAACAGGTGGAAAACAAATTTCGCAGTCTATTTCTTCCGCAATTTTGTGGCTTCATTACGCATTTCGGTAAAACCATTTTCAGACCTAAGGTGGATTAAAAATAATTTAATATCTTTTAACATTCGCACAGCTTCTGGCAAAACAACGGTAGATTTTTGCATTATTTTGCTTACAACATTTATTTTTGATAAAATATTGTACCAGATAACTAATGAACATATAAATTTAAAAGACTTTATTTTTTTAATTAGGGATATTGCAATATTTTTTGTGTCATTATCTTATCATATCATTATGCGTTTTGCAGCGTCATTTACGACTAAATTAAGGCTATGTGCCGCACAAGGCACAAAAAAGGCTCTAGGATTAATATCCAAGTTCTTTTTTTGCAGACCAGTATGTTTGCCTTTCGTATTGGCACCATTATCATAGCCCTGACCTCTCATATCAGCAATATTGATATCAGCTTCTTCTAAATATTTTAATAAAAAGTCACTTAAACCCAGACCAGTAGTATTAGTAACTGGACAAAATCCTAAAAAATGCTCCCTGATTTCAACACTTTTTGAATGCTCATCAATAAACACAACCCTAACAATAATAGTTATCTGTTCTTGGTGACTAGTATCAGGTGTACAATCAAGAATTATAGAAAAATATTTACATAATTTTAAGCTGTCAATAATATTTCTCTTTATTTTTTCTCCTATGAGAAAGATTAATTCATTTTGTATTTTATCACCCAAATAATTGGTCATTTGTTTGGTATTTTTTTGAACCTTATCTATGTGTTCGGCCATTACGTTATCAAATTTGGCAATTGTCTGAATAACTTTCAAAAAATGACCGTTACCTTTGTCAAAAATTTTTTGATTGCTGCCCCTAAAAGCTAAATTTTGCTGAGCTAAAAACTGAATTACATATACGGTCCTTTCTAAAATAGATGTCCACCTTCTTTTTTCTATCTGAATTAAATTTTGATTGACAGAGTCAACCGTAATACCTTTTTCAATTGATTTTTTTAACTCATCAAACCATTTTCTAACAGTTTCAAAATGTCCCTTACTTGTTTCGTGTCTTTCTAAGGTTCGAAACAAATGTCGCCAGTCACTATATCCGTTATCATCATTAAAACTATTAACAGATATCCCAAATAATTTACACTGAGTTCTTGGATTTTGAATAAACAAGCCAAGTTCTAGGAACTTTTTCATTATTACTTAAGGTTTTTTCAAAGTAGGTAGCGCTAAAAGATCTATTTGAATTATTTACAGGATATGTCATATTTTTTAACTGTACTGGTCCTATTTCAAGAATTGTTATCCTAATATTATCTGTTAATACTTGAGGCCAATAGGCTGGGTCTTTTAAGAGTTCCTCATTCACTTTACCAACAGTTTCGGTTTGTATATTTGCTGGCGTGTTCGTCGTTGCTTTATTCGCCGTGTTCTTTTCCTTTACTTCCGTGTCCGAATCCGATTTACCTTCTTCGTGCAGCTTTTCCAATGGTTCTTCTGCATCCTCACTTGAATCAAAATGTGCAGCATCTAGGTGTTTGCTACTTGAAGGTTGTGGTTCTTTGCTGGTCGTAGACGTAAAAAACTTTTTCAATGACCCAGCTAATCGTTTTTTATCTTCCTCTTTCTCCAACTTTCTTTTTCGGTATTGTGAACCAGAAAGTCTCTTTCGATCATCAGCCATCTAAATCATACAATTAAATTTCAAAATTCAAGTTAAAATTTAAAACATCGTTTTTTTTAATATCGGGAAGAACTGAATCATATTCTCCGGCATCTCACCTCGTCTTTCTATTAGTAAAGTCGAGTTAGGATTTTAATAATTATACTTAGATAAAAATAGTTCTGTGAATAAAATACCTAGATTTGAAACACAGACGAGATGCAAGACAAAAGACGCTTTATAATAATAATAATAATAATTATAAAACTTACCCTTCACTATTATTAATCACATTAATCACAATACTCAACACTATATCATAGAATAATAGAAATAAATACTAATATTCAACAGGCAACAGAGGTGACTTGATTATAGTTTATTTGTTTTTAGTTTTTAACTTAAACGCATTAAAAAAATTAAAGAAACTAACTTGCCGACCCAAATAATGTTTGCATACTATTTGTCTCACGTAAATAGAAAAACAAAAAATGGCTAATTTTCTGACGTTCAAATAGGCAGCGACAATTCCGAAGAAATTATTATTCCAAGAAAATGGTACCTACCTACTCATTCGCGCGTTCGGATTATATCTTTTTTATCTTTGCCGTCCGACCGCACGCACAATTTCGGCATTGTTTTTATATGTAGAATAAAAACAATCATTGTTTGAAACGCCGACATCAATAAAACGCAAGTGATTTTAGAAAGTTTTTTGCATTTTGCTAGGTGCCTTTTTTATTCTTGATAATATAAAATTTTTAGATGTTATTTTGCCGCCCGGGTGCCATGCACCCCTTGCACCCCCGGCACGGCTCGGCCATGTATATAAATGATATTTCATCAATTTTAAAACATTGCCATATTCAGTTATTTGCTGATGATACATTAATTTATATACAAGACAGAAACATTAGCAGCATAAGTTTTTATTAATTCAGATCTAAATGCTTTATCAAACTGGCTTAAACTAAATAAATTAAAATTAAATTCATCTAAAACCAAATGCATGGTTTTGGGTAAATACTAATAACTTGTATATTTCATTAGAAGGGTCAAATTTGGAAATAGTGAAATGCTTTAAATATTTAGGTATAATTATAGATGATAGATTAAATTTTAACTTACATTTTGAAAAGACTATTAGTAAAATTGCTGGTAACATTGGATATTTTAAAAGAATTTCTCCAAATTTAAGTTTTTTTCTCCACAAAAAATATTTATAATACATTTTTGTATTTGGCAAACGAAGAAACATTTGATGAATTACAAATTTTACAAAACAAAGTCATGCAGATTTTACTAAATTGTGATAAATATACAAAAATTACTTTAATGTTAAGAAAATTGGAATTGGTAAATATTCGTAATTTAATTTTTTATTTAATTCAAATTTTTATTTATAGAATAAAAAATAATTTATTGGCCGAGAATCTAAGAACATTTATAATTGAAAACTGTGAAGAACATAATTATCAAACAAGGCAAAACAAAGACTTACATTTAAATTATGTTTTTAAAGGGTTGTTTATAAATCAATTTTTTATAAAGGGTCAATTCAATATAATAAACTACCATTTATTATAAAGTCTGAGACATCTTATAATAAAGTTAAAAATAACTTAAGAGGTTATTTATTTAAGAATCAATTTTAAAAGCTGATAAGGAACACAAAAGTATGGTTTCTGAAGTTCAGAGTAGTCTATAATATTTAAAATTTTATGCTTTAAAAACGTAAATTGTAGCATTTATGCTAAATAAAGAAATTAGCTAACTAACTAACAATCTTGTTGGTTACAAATTTTTAAATTTGATTTTTTTAGGCAGTGCAAGGAGAAACCCAGAGTCGCCGAGTGAGCTTCCCTTTTTTTATAGCGTTTAATTCGCTGCTTAACAACATGGAACTCGTTAAGCGAATTTATCTTAATGTCACCAATGGACATCGCACCCAGGAAGTGAGCAAAGACGAGTTCATGCATTCAGCACAAGCCATGTCCCAGATGACACCCCTCGAAGTTGATATTCTCTTCCATTTAGTAGATGTGCTACATCAAACGGGGTAACTATACAAAATATTGTTGTAAAGCAATTTTTTTGTACGTTATTTAGTTTCTTGGGTTTATTTCACATGCTAATTATATAATAAACATTTCTATATTTCTTAAATCCTTGTCTGATACACTTCTTTGTTTATTTCTAAAATAAAAGCTACGGTTTGTTTTATTAAGAAATCATGGTTCTTGGGATTAGACCTGTCAAAATGGAATCGCTTTCCGACGTCTCGCCTTTGATTGCACGAGGCATCTTCAGGGATCTTTACTTCACGAGATCGGAACACGACTGTAATGTGAAGTAATGACTCCTGAAGATGCCTCTTGCGATGGAAGGAGAAACATCAGAAAGTGATTCCATTCTGACCATGATTTCTTAATTGGCCACAGCCGTGAAAGCTGTCTTTCTAGGTTTGTTTTATACTAAACTACACAAAATCTAAGGCCAAATAATAAAGTGTAATAAAAAAAAAGTGTGGTTATTTGTTTTAGAAAGATTAAATGTAAATATTTACTGTCCGGGCAAATAAGGTAATACTAAAAGTTTATAATTATTTCAAACTCATTTTTCTGTCTTTTTTTTGTTTTTATTTTAGTCACTATTCAAAGCAGCTCCAATTTATTCTTTTTGCAAATAAAACATTGGAAAACTTTTTAAATAAAAATCGTGGTGGATTTATGCCTGCAATACTACTTGTATATATATTGACTTACCATATGCCTTCGATAATTCCCTTTCTGAGCTTATTCAAAGGCTTTAGTAATTTGAGTTTAGTCTGTTGTAATTTTTAGGCTGATAACTTTGCCTTGGCACTTTGATATAACTTATCATCTGTTAAATGATTGTGATAAATTGCCGCTTTGGAATAAAATTGTTAAAAAACCGACTTGATAACATATAATTTTTTAAAACAAAAGACCATAAAATATGAAAGTTACAAATATTACGTTGTTATCTTAGATCAGAAAAATAGTGTCTGTTTTGTGTTTATTTATTTTCTAATTCAAAACGCCATGAAAACTAACGACTTAAAGGAGGATACTTAAAGCCCTAGGCCCCATAAGTCGTAAATCCGGCCCTGTTGACCCTTTTAAATTTGTATTTAAGTAACTTTCCTATTATGGGAATATTTTTTATAAAACTTTTAGGAACTGCAATTCATAATAATTTAAAACGGAGTTTATATATTAAATACCTTGTTAAAACTAACATACATTAATGTCTCATTGTGTCCCGCCAATCAAATCGTTTCAGAATTTAGAAAATAGATTTTCATAATATGAAATGAAAATCAAAATTTAAATTTATTGATAAAAGACGAAAAATGGACAAATTCCACATCGAAATAAAGTTTAAACGGTTGCATTTTAGAAGATATTTCTTTAAAGTACATACCTATTCTGTTTGCTTGCATACAATTATTGTATATTGGTGTTTGTATGTTAAGTTCAGGGTCTGTGGTATCCCTAATCTATAATTAGTGCAGCTTCTACTATTTTCAATTTTAGAGATATAAAGCCATTTTCGAAATGTTCAATATTTAGTTTATTTCATTTTTTTTTTGTTTTTCTCTATGTTTTATTGTTCTTAAAGCAAATTCCTTTAGTTTTTAATAAGATCTACAACATTTATTTAGGAAAGTTTTTTTCTATCTCTAAAATTGAAAGTAGCAGAAAGCGCACTAATTAGAGCGACTAGACTAGTACATATATTTTTTGCATTCATTCTCTGATGTAAGTAAAATTTTGGGTAAGGAAATGTATATTAATAATTATTTATATCTTCGTCGTCCATAATGTATTTATAAAATTGGTAATATACATACATAAAGTAAACAGGCTTAGGAATGAGGGAAAACAGAAAAACACTAGAGTTTGTTTATACAATTTATTTTTGAGTAATGAAAACAACGTTTATGGCCTTAGAATATATTATAAAAATTAAAGTACAGAGTAAAGATATTAAATTAGACCAAACCGCAACCAATAGAAAATCTAATAAATAAACTACTACTAAAACCTAATATAAAAGAAACCAACACAAACTACTGTAATAATTTATACAACTTATAAAAGCAATATATTTCAAACAAATAATATATTTATAAACCAAAACCCTATGACGCCAAAATATAATATAAACCTCATAGTTTAGAGGTATTATGGCAAATAATATTTAAAGCGATATATTAGATCAAACCATAACCTACTGCAAATCTAATATACCATACACCAATTCCAACCAGATAATTTATAAGTACTACCTAAATGTTATTGGCGGTTCCATTCAAAGAAAGAGATTATTTGGGTATTTCGTCAATTTCCAAATAACACAATTCAATTTTGATAATAATAGGAAAGGGGACGTAGTTTGTCGTAAAGACAAAGCAGGTGGAACCCTGAAATATACTCCTATCTAAAAACCTATAAGTAAAATAATAATAATGTATACAAGTTTCTATATTAAATTAGAGCAAACCGTAACCTATAGAAAATCTAATATTCAAAATACCAACACAAACTGCAGTGGTAATTTATATGACTAAAAAGCAATATTTCAAACATTTAATATATTTATAAACCAAAACCTTATGAGCCCAAAATATAATATAAACCTTAAAGTACAGATATATTATGGCAAATAATATTTAAATCAATATATCTTCGGGACTTTAAATGGAACAGTGCTTATAGCGGTCCTGGAAACGAGATTTCTCTAAAATCCAAAAAAATTTTTGCACCATTCCATTTAAATTCCCCACACTGTATATTACAGCAAACCACAACCTATAGCAAATCTAATATATCAAACTCCAATATCAACCATGGCGGTAGTTTATATGACTAAAAAAATACTATATTTTAATTTTATACTTATATTTTATATTTTAAACCCATTAAGAACAATATCTAAATCAAGCTATAATCTGTTTAATTATAAAAACTTATTGTAATATACATAAAATAACACAATTATTATATAAAAATAGTTATTTATAAATAGTGATTTTTGGATAATTTGTTTGCTTCTCAATTTTTCTCCTTTTACACTCTCTACTTTGATCAATACTATTTCTAAATTGTCTATAGGAACTTTGCCATGAACCTTTCAAACGAATTTTCGTCCAAACCTGAAGCAAGAAAATATCGTAATAATTTTTTTTCCAGAATTTTTTTATATGTGGAGGGGGTAGAATATTTTTTTACGACTTACCTAAATTTTGTATACTAAATCAATTCTTCTATCCTTCATAGCAGCAAATTTATTTATAAAATCCTCTTAAAATGGATGAGTTACCCTAATCTCCTCCAGAAATTCCTTTTGAATTGAAATATTGCCAAGAGAAGTAAGTCTTTTTTGAGATATTGTATTTCTTAAATTAGTTTCTACACATTTAAAGCAAGAAAAACTTCTTTCCACTGAAGCACTAGTCGACGGTATTGTCAAAATAAGAGAAAACAATTTATATGCTTCGGTAAAAATGTATTTATTTTTATTAATTTTTTTCACTTGGTCTTGCAGCGATTCTCATTAAGTCGTTAACTTTTTGAAAATATTTCCCCATATAACTGTAACAAATTTTCAAACGGACCAGTCGGAACTATATTCGGAAAATTTAGCAGAACCCGCCAAACATGAAAATGTAAGTTTTTCACAGTCTTGAAATCTTGTGTGTCATTTCCATTTAAATATTGTCCAATATTTCATGAAAAAAGGTTCTGTACTTAGCCCTTATTTCTTCAGGTGAACGCTTAGCAAGCTCACGTTTGTAATGATTTATTTCTGTAATAGAATTTGCTTTATCAAACATGGTATTAAAAAAATGTTCATTTCTTTTTTTACAGAGCGTCTCACTACAGCGTTTTATATTGGATGTGCACAAATGAATGTCGAGCGATTTTTTTTTAAGAACGTCAAATAGTATGTCCGTGATTGAGAAAATGTCATTAAACACTAATGCCAGAAACGTGAATTCAAAATCGTTCATCTGACCTAAAAATCTTTTCACAAGGGGGATTGATTTTTCGTCAGGTTTGTCACAGTTTGTAATAAATTCAAAGACGTCTTTTAATATATTCCAGTCTTGAACAATCACATTTACTAGCTTCGAATTTGAAGCTGTAACAACACCATAGATAAATATAACACAAAACAGTCAAGTTAACTGCAAAGGAGCTCAGCGGTTGCAGCGAAATCCGCGAAAATAAAAGTAAACAACCACCGCAAACTGAACGACACGTGGGTGTAGTATACTGCTCCTGCAATTCACCGAGAGCGTTGTATGGCGCTGGGCTTGACGTCATCACGTACGCGTTGTCATGGCAACATACTAGGAAAATCGTAAATTAAACATAGCAACTCCAGCAAAGTCGAAGCGGTTTGCGCCACTGTTATAGATGTTATAATATAGTTCGATTGAAAGTTTTAAAAAGACATGCCGTTAACGGTCAAGTAAAATATTTATTCGAGAAGTAGAGTTTATTTTTGACCAATTAGGTAAATAAATGAATGTGAAAACTGAAATTTTAAGAGATATATAATAAATATAGTTAGATGTTTGCTTGTTTATTTTTCCTGGTGAAGTAGCACTTCACCTACTTCACCTGAATAGCCGCCAATGCACATTTCTTGTATAAAATATTGTATCTGTTAGGACATTCATTTATTATTATCTTAATTGTGTAGTACCTCCCGTCTTTCTTCATAAGCTCTTGTTTGGTTGTTTAATAAAATATTCTAAATCATCCTGGTAACGCAATTTGTTGTTGTTGGCTTGTCAACATTAAATTATTAGTGTCAAAAGATGGAGACTGGAGAACCCAAAACCTAAATTCCCAATCAGCTGATCGAGAACCGCGAACTTCTATAAATACGATTTTGCACGAAGAATCGTTCGGGTCGTATTCGTCTGTCGGCATTCAGACGGATTATGATTGGCTGTGCATAATTGGAAATTAATGTATGCTGTTAAAACTGTTAGAAATTTGCTATTTAAATTTAAGCTTTTTAAACATTTTAGATAAAAGTCAATTAAAAATTATGTTTCATTGCTTTAATACAAACTCATTTAAATTATGGAATATAAAGTTGGGGAGGTGTTAATATTTTCTGAAAAAAACTAGAAACGGAACACAAAAATAGTTTTATTAAAAACCATATTTGACACGTAATATTGGTATAATTTTTCAAGCAAACATCATTGTAAATAAATTATGATTTAGATTTACGTAAAAAGTTGAAATGAAGTTTTGGAAAAATCTAAATACTAAAAAACTACATACCTTGAAGTTTCTGCATATTTTCAAGAATACACTTTTAATGGCATATAAATATATCACTTTTCCATTTGTGGGTATGTCAGTAAAATTGCGAAATTGCAACAGGTTTGTACAAAAACACACTTCTTTTTTAAAAAACGGTACACTGTGATTTTTTTTTAGATTTAACTATTGGGCTATACAAATCTTTGTTTTTACGACGATTTTATTAGCCTCCCTTCTCTGTATGTTTATTTGTTTGTCTGATTTAAACCGTGTAATGAATTTTATACCTCTTGCTAAGTAAATTACCTTCAAATCTGGCATGGGTGTACAGTGTGCCTGACAAAACAATATGATACCTACTTTTATATATAAAAAAATGAAGATGACTGTTCCAATATGGCAGACAAGTGTTATTCTTTGTGATCCGATTTGACTGAAAATTAGTTAACCCACAAGTCATGAGTTTTCAGTTCATTTCAAAATGACGCAGCGGACATACTGAGCGAATTTGGTCTTTGGTGCAGGTTCGACTGAAAATTACTATCTAGGGTTTTTTAAGAGTGCTAATTCTGAATTTTTAGCTCAATTATACGATAAACTTTACATCTTTTGTTTAGTTAATAGTTAAAATTATAATTTTTTGTCTATGTAATCTGTTACACATTTTCCCTTATAGTTTGAGTGGTTTCCTCTTCAACAGAAGGGTTTCTTTGTTGGTACCTCTATAAATGAAATAAATGAAAAGTACTAAGAAAGATTAAGATTTTTCAGAAGGCATGGGTGAAGCAACTATCTACATTTTACCAAACCTTTAGGCATTTACTGAGCTGTTATTAGAATTTTTAAAAAATTCATGAAAGTTCTGTTTTTTTTAAAAATAATAAAAACGCTCTTTTTTCCGATTTATTTTGGAATCATTAAGTTGTTTGATAGTAAAATAAATCTAACAATAATTAAGCTTTTATCCATTACTGTTAAGAATATAAAAATGAAGACTGAATGAAAATTGGTGAAGGACTTTGTAATATTTGTAAATTAATCCATGCCATTCTATTTAATTTATACCCACTTTTTGAACAATTTTTGGTACTTATTTTATATTTATTTTTAGACTTTAATAATTTGACGTTGGTAGTTTAGGGAATATGTGATATAGTAAATAAGGTGCAAGAAAAAAAATACTAACATTTCGAAAATATTTTTTTTGTGTTTGCTGCATCTTTGGAATTTGGTAGACACTTGCGCAACGAGGATATTGCAAATTGGGAAGGGTTTGTGTGCTATAAGCGTTCTGTACGACAAAGCATTATATACTACCTCTTTTTTAGGCGTATCGTCTACAACGATTTATACGCCATCGCTCCGGAACAGTATTTTAAGCAAATTACTAATAGGCTTGCTGAAATCCACGCCGTTTCGGTGAGTTGAATTATCTTATAACTATTAACCTCTTAGGTTATTTTTAAGAGAATAACACAATCTGAGTTCAGTATTTATGAGAAAATTGCTCTAAAAGTATTTCATGTTAAACCCAAATCAGCCGACGACGTTGCACATTAGTTCGAATTTTCAGAAAATCACGAATTCAGTGAGTATGAATGTTTTTTTGTTGTAACAAGGCACATGACCATTAGTAAAATGTAATTTAAATCTGTAGTTATTGGATAATGAAGTATGAAAAATACTGTTGAACATTTTCGTTCCACTATTTTAAAAGATTTTGGCTTTTTTACTCTGACGTTAGAGGTGTTTAATTAGAGTAAACTTGGCAGCATGGTAAATTCTCCCCGAATAGATCATTGTAGAATTACGTCATCGACTGATCTTCTGGAGGGCACCATAACCTGTCTTGTGTTAGTTTTGACATTTGATCAACATTGTCAAAATCTGTACAGGGTTATCATTTATATTTCGCCACCCATTTCAGGGTTTATTTTTGTAGATAGAAAAAAATAATAAATACAAAAGTTGTATCGAACTTCCTAGAAAAAATAATTTTGAATATACAAGGTGAGTCAGAAACTAGTACCATTCCAAATTTTGTTTTTTTTTTTAATGAAATGCCCGCCCTATATATTTTTGATTTTTTAAATACAGTTAGTATCCTAGTCAATTTAGGTGAAATCGTGTCTAAGGTGTGTTGATGATAATGTAAAAAATGATTTTAAAGTAAATAAATACTAAATTAAAATGTATAAAATGAAAGAAAAAATGACAAATAAAATTAAATAAATTAGAATTATAAATTCTAGTTATTCACATGTCCTTCTTGGTTGGCGAAGCACCTCTCGATATTTTGTAACAATTTGCCATTAATGCAGTTAAAAATAAAATCAAGAGGGATTTTCCATTACAGCTATATTTTCGGGTCTATTGTAGTAAATTTTGCTTTTTAGATAACCCCATAGAACTACGTCAAGCGGCGTCAAGTCTGGACTGTTTGCTGGCTATCTTATATGTCCATTTCGTTCAATCCACAGATCATAGTTCCGACTCAAAAATTAGCGTTCTGGCGCTGGAGCGCCATCCAGTTGCCAAATTATTATAAATCTTTGATCTAAAGGATCTAAACTGCTGTTCTATATAATTTTTCAGATATTGGAGATATCTCACACCAGTAAGACTTTCACGGAAAAAGGTTGGTCGGACAACCTTATTTTTTAGAATGTTACACCAAACCTTTAAAGTTTGTCGTCCTTGAATTTTGTGAGGATTGTTTGTCGCCCAGAAATGTTTATTGGGACGTTTAAACATACCATTAGTAGTAATGGTCGTTTATATTCTTCAGTTAGACCATAAACGGGTAGAAATTTATATGGGTGATAATTATTATACCTATGAAGAGTTTGCTGAATTTTGCCAAGTGGTTTTTGAAAATAAATCGCTGCCTCAGAAATTATTGATCGTTCAGGGTTTTCTGCAATAAAATGAAGCAGAAATAGTCCTAAATATAGAACACTAACAACAATAATTTACCTGGAAAGAATAACAACCTGCATAAGTCAAAGTTTTCTTTTGGATTTGCAGTTCTTTTTCTTCTATTTAAACTTTTGGTATCTTCAAATTTGCTTACTGTATACCTTATTGTGTTTCGTGTTGGGACGGTGCTACCGGGAAATTGATATGATGGTACTCATTTTGATTGTGGGTACGGTTTCTATTATTGACATAATATAAGCGTATTATATTTAATTTGTCTTCAATGGAATAGCTCATTTTGTTGGGCAAAACTAACAGACAAGTTAAATGATAGTGACAATCTGACAATATCAGTACCAGCAAGACACGATTTCACGTAAATTAACTAGGATAAAGGGGAATTAAGTCGAATATCTCAAAAACTGCCGATGCAAGTATAGACATATCACACATTTTTGAAAAGGAAATAATAATAAGAATCTAAAAAATCAAAAATGTACAGGGGATTTCATTTAAAAAAACCAAACATTGGTGCGCTATTAGTTTCTGATTCACTCTGTATATTCAAAGTAATTTTTTTCTAGGAAGTTCTCTGAAATACATAAAACTTTTGTATTTATTATTTTTTTGTATCTATAAAAATAAACCGTGAAAGTCGGTGGCAAAATATAAATGATGACCCTGTACGTTTTGATAATATCTCAAGTCAATTAGAAAACACTTCGAAACCTTAGAGCGCAGAAATGGCGATACAAATTAAAAAAAAAAGAAGTATAAATACATTAGAACGTAACGATAGAGGTAGGTACATTAGCAAAATGCCATTGATTTGATTGACCCCCAGAGAAATGTCAAATTCACATCTAGGAATGGTCAACTTATTGCATGTCTGTAATTTTCAGATTATTATAACCCTTAAAATATTTAACATTATACAATAGAAGTAAATATGAAAGCTTTTTCGCCTCGGAATAAATAAAATGAGCTACACTTAAAGTGCGGGACACAAAAGAAAACCGGGCGGAGTCAATCGGTTTAGGAAGGTCGGCCAAGAAATCTCTTTAAACCAGTGGTGTCCCGTCGTTCTTTAAATAATATGGCACTCCTTTTTGACTATACGCACTTCAGATAATTAAAAAATGTAACTATGCTTAATGAACCTTTATCTATATTTGTCTGTTTTCTTTCGTGTACCGCACTTTAACTGTAGCTCATTTTATTTATTCCTAGGCGAAAAAGCTTTCATGTTTACTTCTATTGTATAATGTTAAATATTTTAAGGGTTATAATGATCTGAAAATTATAGACATGCAATAAGTTGACCATTCCTAGATATGTGAATTTGACATATCTAGGAATTTAAATTTGATTTTTCTTGATCGATTTACCTATAAATATATTTTTCTTGAGTTCTGTCATTAACGGTTCCCGGACTACTGCCTACGTCTACTATTATTGGACCACTCAGTATAGTGATACACGATTTACAACTCTAGATTTTACAAGGGCAGCCAGCATCAGATCCAGTTCGACTTTGGGCTACTCGGGTATGCCAAAAGTGGCCGTCTGTCTCCGTTTGTCATATTACTTTATACAGGGGCCGTCATTGTGAAGTACTATACAGGGCGTGTCCTAATTGCGTGCTGATGTTAAAGGGGGTGTTTTTATGTCCTGAAAGTCTTAACTTTTGAGATACAGGATGGTGAAGTTGAAAAAGAAAACATTTGTTTTCATCCCAATTCTGATGTTATTGTAGATAACTGCATGAAATTTGATACACGTCTTCTATGCATTAAAGAGCATACGGATTTACCCAGGTTAATTACATATGCACGCCACTGGTAGAAATTTCAAAAATTGATTGTTAATAAAAAATGCCCTTTTATGCATATAACACACAACATGTTTAACATACGATTTCCAATTTTCAGCCGATATTGAATCAAGCGCTTCCAATGTTATTGCAAGTTCAATAGGGTTGAGGTCGCACATGTATGGAGGCAGCCTTAAAGGTGTATGACCGAGGTTACGTAAAAGACCGTCAATTTTATACTTTTTTTCTCTAGGCTTGTTGGCTGATATTACTTCATATAATTGATATTTTCTCCATTTTGGATCACATATAAGATTGTTCGATTTAAGCCACGATATCATACGAGCTTTTGTAGAGTATTTAGTTGGCACTTTATCTTCTACGTGAGAATGATAAGACGCATTATTCATTACCTTGACTGATTTGGGAGGAATGTTAGGTAGAAGCTTCTCGAGCAACCACTTTTCAAAATTATCTCTATTCATCTGTCCATGATAGTCTCCAGTTGTTAGTCCCGAGCGAAAAACTAAAGCAGCACCTGGGACAAATCCGGCTTCTGAACCAGCATGAACTATAATAAAGCGACTACTAGAGCGGATTCCCCTGACTGTAACACTTTCACTTTGCCAGCATTTGTTCACTATCATATCATTATCTACCCAGGTTTCGTCTAGGTACACAATATTGCGTCTTTCTTGCCTATATTGCCTTACAGTTGATAGACATTTCACCGGCCAGTGAAAAATATTTGGTCTCTCAATGAGCAATTTTCGTTTATTTTGGCACTTGCGCCAAACAAACCATTTGATCGTAGAAGCCGATTTAAGGTTTTATACCCGTACGGAAAATCTATTTTATTCTTTACAGCACAAAGTAGGGGTTGCTTCTTCAAGTATATATAAAAATCGTCAATTTTACCTTTGTATGATAAGGGGTCTTTTTATTCCAGCAGATTTTAAAGGTGAAGTAGAACATGAGCCATCATTATGTTCTCTTCTGAATTTTTCTTACACTACTTTCCGAAATACCCGTGTAAAATGCAGCGCGTTCTGTTCGATTTTGAATTGGAATAGTCAAACTATTATTTTCAGCTTCTCTAGTACAGGCCTGTATAACGCTCGCAATAACTTCACGTGCACCGCTTCGAATTCTTTTTCCTCTTTTGCTCCCCATCGTTACTTCGAAATAATAATTTAAATTCAAGGCAACGCATTTATATAGAAATGAAAACAAATGTATACGTGCCACTGGAAATAGCTAGGACCTTCTAGCGGCAAGTGCGTGGAGACCCTAGGCACATCCCAATTACAACTGGACCAGTGCGAAATTTACTAAATTCTCGATTAATTTTCCGTACCGCTTAGCTCGCGCACTTTATAAGTGAAGTGGCAAATTATTACAACAAATAAAATACCCAAAATTTATTTGCGTACACAAATTTTACTTTTCCGCTTGCTTAAGACTATGAACCTTTATTTTAAGGACCTCCCGGTTTTCTTTCGTGTCCCGCACTTTATCTTTATTGCGCTGTGAAAAACCCTTTGGCAGGTAATTTTCTTTTAAATTAACAGTTGCAAATTATGTGTTATTTATGAGAGGTTAGCATTACATTCTCAACCTGTGTCAGTTGCCAGGTAAACAACAAAACAATATCCACCAATATTAACAGATTTCAGAGATCATTTTTTACAAAGCTGTGACGTCCTGATGCTTCAGGTGATCAAAAACCTGTTTTTAAAAATTGAATAACAAACCGAATTCAATTTTCCAATTTCAAAGAGAGCAAAGTTGTCCTAGATCTAAGACGTTTTCATTTCCTGTAAACTATCTATATATTTAAAATATTAAAATAGCCAGATTTTTCAGCAAGTTCGTGAGAGAGTTGTACTGTACCATTTTACATGATTTTTTTTAAATGATATCTGGTAACCGAGACCTGTCAACACTATTTTTGGTATTATTGCGTTTTTTTTCTATAAAACCGATATGTTTTTCTTCAATAACATTTCTAGACAATATGGTGAATGCGTCCCATATTCTTTTAATTCCACTGGAAATTCATCGGACCAAATAACGGGCCAGACTAGTTATTATGATAAAATAATTAATATACCGTATTTGTTTATACTTTTTTTTTGGTACGGAATTTTATTTTGACCTATTTACTTCATATACTTTGAAAGACGCAGGGATATCTTATATTATATGTCTAGATTAAATGAGCTGAAGTAAGAAATATTATGTCATTCCTTGTGGTCAGCTAGAGTTAGTTCATGGCGATTTCAATGTTTTTGATATAGCTAGTTACAGCGGATAAACAAATAAAATACAAATCGCAAAAATCAGTATCTTAAGCATTTTTGAAATTATAAGAGAAAATATTTGTTCAATTTGACAGGTATCCAGGTGGCATCTGATACCTTTAGCTTCAGAGGTTGCTTCTAAAATATCGGAATATAAACAGGTTTGCTATTCGATCTTCCTATGGGTGTCCTTTTTTCATTTGATGTAAAAAAATGTAATGTAACCAAATTTATGCATCGGTACCAGGCATTCGTTGTTAAAGCCTTAACCAAAAAATGCGTATATGAAAAAAGTAAAGGAAATTATTAGAAAATAAGGTGTCATCATAAAAACTGAAACTATTATTGCTCAATTTCACCCTTGCACTTTCCAACGGTTTTTTTATAATTCTTTTTAATTTAAGGGTTACTAACAAATGTCTGTCATAAGCGGAATTGTAAAAATCGAATATTACATTAGAGCGCCAATCCCGAACCTTTAGCGTAAGACGTTCTTGGCCAAAATAAAAAACAGTTGCTCTATTTATAAGTTTAACTTTTATAACAAAATAATAAAATATTTTTCATTTGATCAGATTTTATAGCCACTGCTAAATAAATTTAGAATTTTTTTTCCTAATTAGGGTAGCATGTTTTCAAAGAAAAATTCTTATACATAAATGTTGTTTAGAGGCAATGTAATTACTGAACTCATACTGTGTTATTGTACAGCGGTAAGTTGGAACTTAAAAAAAACCTTCATTAAGATGCTTACTCTATTGAATTAAAAATATAATTATATAATTAGATTTGTACTAAACCTAGACAAATTATGAAAAAACTTTTTTGATTCTGGAATAGAGCTTAGTTTAAAGTTAAGACTCGGTTCACACAATCCTCTTTTGACTCTGAAATAAAACTGTTTCTGTTGTTTTAACTAGTGCTAAAGGTTGGTTTGCTTTTGCATCGTTTTAGAGTCCAGAGGATAGAGGTGTACTAATACAAATACTTGAGAGTACTTATCGTTTCACCTTAGGTTCCGTAGCAGGAGGTAAGTCTTATCAGTTCAGTCGTCTATGTGTCATTGTTAGTGTTTTTCTTAATTAACACTTGCATCTTTAGCTTATTAAATTGCACGCTTGGGTCGGGTAAGTATGTTTCAGTTGTACATAATCCGTATCATATTAGTATTTAAGTTCAACAATTCTAACCTGGTAAGATACACGCAGTATGCCTTATAAAAAGTTGGCAGACGAAATTATGCTTGCAGATTTTTAGACAAAACTTATTTTCAATAAAGAAAAAAGAAAAGAAATTGAGCTGTGATTTTCGGCATTATCTAGTACCAGGTATAAGGTTATGTGAATACAGAGTTCCACAATAAACTTGTTACACAGAGTGTTATGTAAGATGACATTTTCGCAATATTTTGTACAACGAAACCAGTTACAAAATTATATATTTTAATGCTCTTTTCTGGACAAGCCAATCTACGGTTAAATACCGTTAAAAACACCTAGTTTCCGAGTGTTTTCATTAAATTATAAGTTTTTCTGAACATGCTGTTTTCGTCTACTTATGTATGCCTTAAACAATTGTTTCTTATCTGAGTTATAATTATGAACAATTTCACGGCCGACTTCAGAACAGGTCATGAAGAACAATCTGGCAATAGCGCGTCGGGGTTATTGCGGGGGTCTCTGGTCTGTTTCGCCCGAACTTGTTATTACTTCCTTTTTATGGGCAAAATATATTTAATGGTCTTCGTAGGCAGTGATATTAATATATAAATAGTTTTTAATTGTTTCTATTTTTCTGCACATTACATAAATGTAACTAGTAACTGGAACACGTATATTTATGGAATATGAAAAGCGTAATTTATTCTTAACAAATAACCGCGATACCGCCATTTCAGAACGTGAAAGCATCGTTGCCGGATTTACTAATTCGTGGCCTGTTTTGAAGTCGGCCGTGCAATGTCTTAAACTGCTTTAACATAACTGATCTACACAGAGACAGAGGCTGTTTTGCATATTTTATTTTAAACTAACTTTCAAAAGGATAAGGATAAAATTTCCACATACATACGTATTTATACTGGTATGGAATTAAAATATGGCTTACTTATTAGATACTAGCATATTTTTTAAATTACCCCTGTGATTTTAATCATAAATGGCTTTATTTGAAAGCCAGCGACTTTTTACGTTCGTAATACAATTCTATTAGGCACTATAATATTTTAGAAGATAAAATATGCGAACTTGGAAAGGCTTAAAAGTTTGAAAAAATAATTTTGGTCTAGCGAAATTGAGAAATGTTTATTATGTTTATGATGTAGTTTTGTTTTACCAAATAAAATATATGCAGCCTGTATCACGTATTATGACTTACTTAGCATTAAAATTAAAAAAAAGTACCTTAAACATTTTTAATTTAATATTGGCACTCAACTTGGATATGTGTCTATGCACATAAAGGTCATGTTAAAGCATTTAGAGACATCGTTATCGATCATAATTGGGATAAAAAACATTTTTTTAAGGTGTACATATGCAGAAAAACTAGTGATGCCTCGAGACGAGACTAAGGCATTATCTCGTCTCGTCTCGACTTTAGATATATTATCCTATCCGCGTAATATTTAGCTATAAACACTAGAAAATCTTGATACATCTATCGTACCTGCTTGGATGTTAGTTCCTTGAAAATATCTTCTATCTTTTTGTTTGATCATTAAGTACACAAAATGTCTGCTTTAATAAAATCATTTTTTGGCATTTATTTTTGTCTTCATTTCTAAATAAGAAGAAAATAGGAATATTTCAATATTTAAAAAAAAATGCATTCATAAATTAAATTGCCTTTAATTTTTCTCCCAGGATATAGGTAATCTAGAGAAATTCTGCCACAAGATTAGTTTATCGATTTGTATGGGAATGCCTTCAATTGCCTGACAAAAATAATAAAGCAGAGGTTCTCAAACTGTGGTCCACATAACACTAGTCGTACGCAGAGGGTTTGAAAGCAGGGACGTGGACAAAGAAGGACCAAGGGAGGCCGCGGCTCCCCCTATGGAGTTTCTAATTAATCAAAATACCAGGAATACCTGACAAAAAATATCCTTGAGCTGCAAATTGGTATAGCTGCTCTGAAATGTTTGAACAACATATCAGAAGTCCTCTAACCTCACTTGTGCGCGTCATGATTTTTTTGACCCTGTTCTGTTTTTCCGTAACTGGTAAACTATTTAAATTGTTTACATACAATGTTTACCGTTCGCGTTTGACGTTTATTGGAGCGATTTTATAATAGTTTTGGGCTCCGTTAACGGGAATAAAAAATAATATTTTATGACCTATCAACACAAGACGCACCGTTGTTTGAGATATTGTCTAACAAAGTTTTTTTTTGTGAATGTTGTTCAAAAAAACACGAAAGGCAGAAAATTCGAACTAATTTCACCATAAGTTCTGAAAAAATTAAGATAATTGGTTAAGATAATTTCTTTTTTCTTGAATGCCTATTCTAGTATCTATTATCTATCTAATTACAAGGAAATTAAACAATAAAAACAAAAATAGGAGGAAATTAAAGTTTTTTTCATAAAATGAAATTCTTGATTTGTAACTTTGAAGTGGCCCCAAAAATTACATAAATGCACGAAATTATTTAACATACTACTTGTACTCTTAAGTATGTAAATCTATACACGCAAGGTTGCGATATATAGTGCAATTGGCAAATTACGTCAGGGCAAATATGCCATCTGACCAAATGCAGAATTTTGGAAGAAAAAAATTGCCCCTCTGATTATCTATAGCTACACCCTTCACCTTCAAAACGCTTTTTTTAAATTCAGATATCTTAATTTTTACGGAAGTTACTTAAAAATTATATTCTAAAGATTCAAATTTTCTGCTTACGTTTTTTTGAAAGAAATTAAAGAAAATTTTATTACCCAATATCTATAAAACGGTACCTTGAGTGTTAAGACCCTCCAAAATTTTGAAGCAATTTAGCAGTTTTTTTTTTGATAGAACAGGGTCAAGTGAGATTAGTGGACTTTTGATTTGTTGGGCTTTTTAGAGCATTTTTACTTTTTCTAATTTTCAGCCTAACGATATGTTTGGCCGGATAGATATTTAAATCCACTGTCTCAAATATGATATGGCAAGAGTGTTTTTTTTTGTAAAATATGTAAATAAGTAATACAACTGTTTTTTTATTATTATTAAAATCGATGTGACCCCCCTAGAATCATTCGTGCCCCAAATATCCCCCAAAATCTATTTTTGTCTACATCCCATTTTCAAAGTAGTATGTAAAGATTCTCAAAGTGGTATGTAAGCAGATATGTTTTCTGAGAAATTATTAGTATTTTGGATATACTCGATAAAAATTCACAAACTACATTTTTTTTTTGTAAAACAACAACATAAAATGTTTCATGTACATTATGCATTCAGATTTATTATTAAAAATTTGCAGAAATATTTTTAATATTTTAAATAGGTAGGTAAGTACATAAATTTCTAAAAACAAAAACAAAATCTCATTTAAGCAAACGATCCTTGCTTATTTTTAAACTTCTACTGTCTGGTTCAAGAGAAGAGAATTATAAACAAATCCTTTTAGGATTTATCAAGACAATTTTAGACTATTAAGTAAGTATTCAAAATGGTTGTCAAAAAGTTAAAACCGAAAGAAATCATAAAAGTCGCAGAAAATTGTTTCTTGGTATACATAACACTCTGAAAAATATTTTTGTAGGACTCTGTATTTACGGCCTGTTGCTAGGAATTATTTGCCTAGTGCTAGACAATGCCGAAAACTGCAACGTTAATATCTTAATTTTTACTAAAAATATTAAAACTAGAATTTGCATAAAAATCTACATGTATAAGATCGTCTGTCCAGGGGTTTAGTTACAAATAATATATCATCTAAATCGACGTCGTTCTTTCATGCCCTTTGCCACTCGATGGCTACATTCAACCAATCGTACACGTTTGCTGAGTTGCGTTGGATGATGAACACAAAAACAGTCAAACACCACATTTTAAGCATATTTTATATACTAAGTATATTTTAAAAATTGTG
The DNA here is from genome assembly GCA_030620095.1 of Kuschelorhynchus macadamiae. Classification (NCBI taxonomy): domain Eukaryota; kingdom Metazoa; phylum Arthropoda; class Insecta; order Coleoptera; family Curculionidae; genus Kuschelorhynchus; species Kuschelorhynchus macadamiae. Next base: position 583,152 of record JAUTXW010004862.1, on the reverse strand, counting down.
TATATAGTAAATTGACCACCATGTTATTTTATTATTTGCTATGTTGTATATAGATACATAAATTTACCATTATACTGCGTCCCAGATAGTTGTAAGGACAAAACAAGGTTCTAAAGAAGAGGTAAAACTTTGGTTGGTAATATTTAGCGTAAATTAATATAATCTGATTGTAACTTTCAGTTTTATCCTCGGTGTTGAAGAATCTAGATTTTATTTCCATTTATTTGTTTGTTAGAGTTCACATTGTTATTGGTAATTACTTCGTTATCTTACAAGAAAGTTTTGAAAATACCATTTTTGAAATTTAAAACCATACAAGTTTATTATGGCAGAAATTTTTTACAATAGTGTAATTATTAAGTTGTTACTACAATCAAAACTACATTAATGCAATAACGTCACTAAAAGTGGTTACTTATTTTGCTATGTTTTTAATAATTATTTCGGTATTATTAAATTGTATTTTTTGCCAATGATTTTAACTTAGCTTTAAATATAATCAAAGGTAGTTTCTCAAAAGTATTGTTACAACATATCGTTTGTATACTCGAAATATTTCAATACCTAATGACATTAATTACCATTCACACTGTTTATTCTTTCACTAATGCTTTCATACTGTCGTGTATCTGAATTTACACATTTCACATTTTAAACTTCCTGGTAGTTTTCATGCCCAAAACAATTTCTTTTTGTTTCTAGCTGTCGGGGCGACCGCAGTATATCCTATTGATTTGGTGAAAACCCGTATGCAAAATCAAAGAACTGGTTCCTTCATCGGTGAATTGATGTACAGGAACAGCTTCGATTGCTTTAAGAAAGTGATAAGACACGAGGGTATATTTGGTTTGTATCGTGGATTGGTGCCTCAGTTGTTAGGTGTTGCACCTGAAAAAGCTATTAAGCTAACGGTAAGTGGTAAAAACCTTATCACTTTTATCAGTTGTCTATAATATATCAAGAGTGGTTCCAGGCGGAGGTGATAAAACCCCCTCCCCCTCCCAAGCCAATAAAATAATGCATATTAATAATCTGGATCCACCTTTGTAATGAAGGTTTTACAAATATGTGTTAACTAGCCCTGTATGTTATCCATATGGGACTGATACATAAGTCAGCAAGCTATTGCGAACATAGGAAGTAGCCGGACGAGTTTGGATAAGCCTAGATTTCATTGAACAGCCTCAGACGCTTTATATATATTGCATTATGTTGTTTTTTTTTGACAATTATTAATTTTGCGTTGACACTTTAGGAAAATATCTCGTAAGAGGGAGCTGTTTGTCATTTTATTAATCATATATTTACTAAAAAAGAGATAAAAAACAATTCTTGAATATAAGAAAAACACTAAATTCCCTTTAGCCGAAACTTCCCTCGTTATGAATGTTTCCTTTTATTAGGAATAGTTAAGTATGACCCTGTTTAGTTCTGCAGATAGTCATTTAGTATAACACTTATATAAATTGTCTTCTTCACTTTTATAGCCAAACGAAAGAATTTAGGAGAATATTTCCGGTTAAGTTCCCTTACAGATTAGTTACCTTAAAGTTCATTTATAAGGAATCCGTCCTTTTGTCTGGCGAAAGATAACACAATTTATATGTAACTACTAAATGACTATATGCGAAATTAATAATAAAATAAGAAAAATTAATAACGAAGGAAGTTCTGGGTAAAACAATCTGTGTAAAGTTGAACTAAACATTGATGGAATCTGTCATAAAAACTACTCCGTCATCGTCTGGCTTCGAGTTATAATTTCAAAATAATTTAGGATTCTTAATCTCAATTTTTGCAGATCATTGCATTGCATCATTGATTGTCCAGAAAATCAATAAGCATTTTATTCGTTAATCCACATAAATAAATAAAACAATAAGTGTTTCTGGAGATGTTTATTTTCGTAGGTGCATGTAAAAACAAATGGATAAAAATCAGTAGTAAAAGACACAAGATAACATAAAATTAAAAATAAATATACAGTATGTCCCTGGATAGGTTTTACAAGGGGACAAATGGGGACGTATTGTATAAAAAAATATATGTTAACTTACGCCTTTCAATTCCTTAGAGATTGTTTATTTAATTAAGTTGACAGAATGATCTGTCAGATAATGTAAAGGATTTATGCTATAACATATTAACTGTACCGATTCATTCATTTATAAGGAATGCTTTCTTTTGTCCGGAAAAGCGAAAGATAACACAATTTATATATGTAACAAAGGTAAAGACAATTTACCGAAATTTCGAATAAATTACTTTATCATACATCTTATTCTTACCAGTATTTTAGGAGGTTTTACACTGTTTTTACAACATTAAAACATTTAGAAACACGCCATTTTGTTCCAACATGTTGAATTCGTACCTAAATTGTACAGTTTATCCCTATATCACATCTAATTTTTGTGCAAAATTTGAAGCCGTTTGAATTAGAAGTTTTTCCCTGATTTTTTAAACATTTTATTGGGTTGCTATTTGTTTCGCCATCTTGGATTCGTACTATAATTTTACCAGTTTATTCCTATGTTGCTCTTGATTTTTGTACGAAATTTGAGTAAGTAGTTTTTTAGTAATAATTTTCTTAACAATTTATGTCATCATGGCCCCCCCCTCTCAGTGTCTTAAAGCCTGCCCTCTTATTTGGCTAAATTGTGGTGAGTTGGGAATATTGTGTAATATACCAATGAGCTAGCAAATTACGAGACACATTTACGAACAAGCAGAATCAGCATCTATACTGAAGTTTCTGTATTATAACTTTTTGAATCAAATGGTTTTACTTTTGCATTCCCCCTCTCAATCAGAAGGATCTAGGGACGCCCCTGGCTCTCATTTTGTTCCGTCAAATTGGATTTTTATCAATGTTACCATTTCTAATATCTGCGTAAACTTAAACTAAACATTGATGGAATCTGTCATAAAAACCTACTCCGTCATCGTCTAGCTTTTTCGAGTTATATTTTCAAAATATTTTAGGATTGTTAATCTCAATTTTTTCAGATCATTGGCTTGATTGTCCAGAAAATTAATAAGCATTTTATTCGTTAATCCACATAAATAAATAAAACTAATAAGTGTTTCTGGAGATGTTTATTTTCGTAGGTCCATGTAAAAACAAATGGATAAAAATCAGTAGTAAAAGACACAAGATAACATAAAATTAAAAATAAATATACAGTATGTCCCTGGATAGGTTTTACAAGGGGACAAATGGGGACATATTGTATAAAAAAATATATGTTAACTTACGCCTTTGAATTCCTTAGAGATTGTTTATTTAATTAAGTTGACAGAATGAAGTGATCTGTCAGATAATGTAAAGGATCTATGCTATAACATATTAACTGTACCGATTCGTTATTAACGTTCCATCGCCGTCCTATATACCATCGTATCTAAAAAAGGAATTCATAATTATATTCCTTTAACTCTCAATGTCCTTTGCGGGTTCATACGAATTTACGTTGCGGATCCCATTATTGCTTAGATCTCAAAAATTATGCTAAATTTTGTCTAATTTGAGGAAAAGGCATTGCCCTTTGAATGGAGATGTGACTTGCATTTAGTTGCCTAAATTTTAATACTGTTTATCGTATACGATGTAATAATCTATTTTATGTGGAGCACCAAAGAAACGATGTCTTGCTGGTAAAAATGCAAGATAGTTAAAATAAATTTGATCCACCCATACTGCCGTACTAAGCGCAGAAGCGGCAACTAACGTGATGGCGGCCGCGAGATATTGGTAGTTTTATGTTAATAAGATGTGCCAACTCAGTTTGATGACATTAATACCAAAATTTGTACAGTAACTTAATTGAAAATTACTAGTGTAATTTCTATGAAATCTATATGACTTTAAACGTTTTAATTTTTTAGAATGCAGATACTTTATTTAGAATGCAGATGCTGTTTTTTCAAAAATTTTTTTCATAGTATTTTACTAAGGCATTTTGAGGTATCTACTAACACAGTAAAAGTATAGATCAGTATTATTGATTACAAATTAAAAACATTTTATTTAAATAATAAAAAATGCATACTTATAACTGGTTTTATTAAATGTATGTATTTTATAGAAAATACTTATAAACCTAAACTACTTATTATTCTAAAAACAAAAATCATCTTCGTCCTCGGCAGGCTCACCGTTCTCTAATGGAATATTGTCCCAAAACCGAATTCTGTTACTTGGTATTATGCTAGTAGCACCTTTAATAAGATTAATAATCCCATTACGCCTTTCATAGGAAATACCCCTATATGTTGACTGTTGATTGGGATTTGGAATACCAAATTTTAATATTTTTGAATTTAAAAAATTGAGCGGTAAAAGTTGCCCCTCATAATCATGTTTATAAAATAAATTCATTTTACCTCTCTCAGCAACAATTTGAACTATATTTTGTAAATAAACCTTTTCCTGTTTCAGTTTAAATTTGGAACTAAAATCTTTCCAGTCAAAAAAGTCTTTAAGATACATCTCTAGGACATTTACTTTAGAAAAATTTGCATTCGAAACTGCCTTTTTAAAATCGTTAAAATCATAAATTTTATTAAATCTTTTCAGGGATTGTTCCACCTAATGGTGGAATGAATCCGCCGACATGAACGTATGTCCAGGCTCAAAGTAATTTACAACAATTTCTGTGGCAGCAATATTAGACGAATTTACAACATAAATTAGGAAGGTGAGGAATGCCCAATTTTTGTTTTGAGCTGTGATGTTATCTAACCAGAGCACTATTCTGGCAGGTTCTGTCTCCCTGCTCCAAAAAAAACTTATAAAAGGTGCTAATTATATCCTCTTTTTTACGTCCTCTTATAGCTTCATGCCAAATTATGGCCGTCAGTCTCAAATTTTTATTCTGTGACCCCACTGACACAAAACTTTCATTGTAAGCAACCTGTAAATATAACAATCTTGAACATCTCACACCTGGGCAACATTATGACCTTTTGTAAGTCAACTGAGAAAATTGCGCTTCATTTTCTGAGGCAGGCTTCTCAGCAGCACTTCTATAATTCATCCTAGCTAACTCGGCTTTCTTAATATGAATCCTCCAATTCTCACAGGTATTACAGTCTGCAACAAGATAATTTTTCTTATGGTCATGTAAATTAAAATGTTGGCAAAGTTCGCATTCTTCATTTTACAAACGATATGTTGTTTTTACGCAGAACCGATCGATAGAAATCGTAAGAGCAAAAATTCGGATTTTTTGAAATAAAGTCGTTATATAAAATTTGACCGGACATATCACTGGGTAAGTATTTGCGAAGAGGAGCGTGTTCGCGTCTATAATGTGATATTCTTGGCTTGAATGATTCAATGTGTTGAATAACCAAGTCTAAATTTTTTTTATTTGGTGGACTTTTTCCACGACTCTTGTCCTTCCTAGGGATAACTATACTTTTGTTTTTCTCCATCATGCTTTCTATAATTTTATCGTTGCTTCTTTTATAAACCCAATGTTGTTAAAAAAAATGTTTTGCATATGCAAATAGACCGTTCTTCTTCGTTTTTCAGATAGTACTTGTTCGTTGACGATCTACGCGACTCATTTTCATTTTATTCCACTAGTTACAATGCAACTTATCACAAAACTTTTTTGGTCATGTCGGTTCAAATTCTAAAACTGCTTGTTTATGTCAATTCTTCTTTCATTTGTGTTATTCTTTTCACATTTTTTTTACAAGTTTGTCCACATCCTTCAAGAACCTTGTATTTTTTTTATCTTCTTCAGCTTCTTTGCTTTTCTTTCAGTTAATGAATATTTAAATTTTTTTCTTTTTCTTAAAGCTCCCTTTTTCGTATATTCTGTTTCAGTAATTTCAATATTGCTGTCACTGTCCTCGTTCTTTACTTCTTCAACAATAAGAGGAAAATCTTCATTACTGTCACCGGCCGGCGTGGGAATATCATGAATTTCAGGTTGACAATCAGGGTCGTGATCATGGTCGCTGCTCTCTCTTATTTCAGAATTACCAGGTTTAGGCTCATTTAAATTTTCTTCAAACCTTGGTACTGTTTGAAAATCTCCCACTTCCTTTCTTTGATTTGACAAGTCTCCTATTTTAGCATTGGATTGAATTCCAGTAATATTCTCTACCACTAAACTATTTATAGCAACTGTGCAACTGTTATCCGGGATAACATTGGCAAGTACCGAAAATATTTTTTCATAAGTATTTTCTTGATCTACTTCCATATCTGAAACAACATAATTTTTCATGAACAAGTTTTTAATTAGCATTCAAAAGAATTTAAAATTCAAAAAGTCAGCTGCTTCTGCTGGGATTCGACTCAGGCCCCGGGTTCGAATCCCAGCGAACCCATGACCCAGGTTTTTGGTTCGATTCTCAGCAGACCCATCCAATTCAGGCCCTAAGTTCGAATCCCAGAGGAGGCAGTTGACTTTTTCTATTTTAAATTTGTATTTATGGCTGATACAAAATTGTTTATGATATTATAAAGACGCAAAAAACTAAGATATAATTAATAAACAAATGATATAGCAAAAATTTAAATTTTTGTATATAATGTCGTTCGTGTTTTAAAATTTGTTGATTAAAACAAAGATCAAATCCGCAATATTTTTGGCACACCCTGTACCTAATCTTTTTAACTGAAGTGATATAAAAAAGTAATACTGACTTACCCAATGTTAATTCATTTGATGCTGCAGTCACACCAGTATTATTGTTGCAATGAGGAAATGTAACTGGAGATATCAGTAAGACGATCCATATCAAGTGGCACTGGATTTTCAAGTAAAATTGCCTGATAGAATAACACGCCTGCAGATGTTTCATTATTAGAGAGACCTTCAGGCACTTTTGCACAGGTTTTTTTATCCTCCTTGGCAATATCTACTTCAACATTACTTTGAAAAACAGCCCCGGCATTTTTCATTATCAGTTTTGTTCGTTTTGAACCCATTCTACAGAAAAAGTGAGGATAGAAATAACTACTAAAAATATTATCATCCCTTCAGACTTACCCTAATTTTATTAACACATGAAATTGTTTTACGCCACAATACCACAAACATGCAATTTTTTGTATAAATTAAATGTTAATTCACTTTTTATTGATTACTTATTTAAATAAAACTTCAAACAGCTCTGGAAAGTTGTCAAACAGCTCTGGAAAGTTGTCAACAAAACACTCTAAGCATACTAGGCGTTTTCGCGGTAAAAATGCATATCCTAAGGCTTTCTAGGGGCAACTACAATTTACTAAGGCATTTCGGCGGTAACTGCTGTAAATACGGCCACAATACCTTAGTATGTGTTGCTTACCGCCTAAATACCATAGAATTTTAGTAAGTAATGTTCAAATTTGTAGATAACGCTAAAAATAATCTGTATTTTTTAATCATAAACTTTAAAGATACCGCTTTAATACCTTGGGAAAAGATAGAAATTTTAACCGAGTTTCATATAACGCGCAAATGTCAATTTCCCTTAAACATGGAGTTACCGCTTCTGCGCTTAGTACGGAAGCATAGATGTGATATGTTCTGATTGTAAGGTTAAATTTACCTTATTTGATAAATTACTTATAATGTTTTATGTATTTTAATTCTAAAATCTGCTGGTAAATGTTCAACAAACTTAGTATGTCAAATTTTAAAAAATATATCAGTATGAAACAAGTTTGAATACTAATTACTCGGAAAAGACTGATGTAGTAAAACATAGTACCTTTTTATATTTTATTTAAACGACGAGTAGTTGTCATTTAAAATGATAGTATTTTTTTGCCAATTTACTTGATAGAACCAACCTTCTCAACTCGTTATGTCGAAATTGCCTTGTCTGTATTGTTTTATTTCACAATGTTTCGATTTAGTGTTCTTTTGCCCGTTAGTTTTGTCTAATTTGCCAAATCATTAGATACATTTGTTTTATTAAAGTTATTTATAACATATTCACAATATGAATTTTATCGTGCATGTTTTTTAGGTAAACGACTTTGTGAGAGATAAATTTACTGATAAAAATGGAGCAATTCCTGCTTATGGTGAAGTAATATCTGGCGCTTGTGTAAGTTTCTTAGATTTTATAAATATTCTTTAATACGTTACTGTAGCTAATAGGACACTTTTCTAAAACACGGTTCTAAAACCAAAAATTGTCAAAAAACTTTATTATAATTAAACACTTAAGATATTTATTGCATAAGTGACGTACCATTTTAACGTATTAAAAAATCTAGTAATACCGCCAATATGGATAGCTAGTGGTGACTTTCGCATATGCATTATGACGTCACGGCTATTCTCGCCCTTATGAGTTTTAATTTATTCTTGAACGCGTGAAATTTTACTTAGTTTTCTTACTTTACTGAACTTTCTTATGCAAGAAATAAGCATCAGGTTGTATAAACAAATGTTTAAATTGTAACTGAAAGTGTGAAATTCAATTCGTTAAAATAAAGCGTAAAATGTAAATTGTATTTTTGTATATTTTAGGCTGGTGGTTCTCAAGTAATATTTACTAATCCTTTAGAAATTGTGAAAATTCGTCTACAAGTAGCTGGAGAAATTGCCGGAGGAGCGAAAGTGCGTGCCTGGGCTGTGGTCAAAGAATTAGGACTTTTTGGTTTATATAAGGGTGCCCGTGCATGTTTGCTTAGAGACGTACCTTTCAGTGCTATTTATTTCCCAGCATATGCACATACGAAAGCCAGGTTAGTTTTTTCTTTTTTCATTTTCAAATTTTATTTTTTAATTATCGCAGGGATTGATATATCATTAAGTTTTTTTTTTATCAAAAGGTAGATGTCACCAGTTTACTGAGCTCCCCGAAATCAAAGAACGGCTTCATAACGATGGGGATGTGAACATGAATTTTATTACAGACAATAATTGCCTTACCAATAACTTGAAAATAATAATTAGTAAGTAAGGTTTCTTTCGAGGCATGGTCTATTTAAGAGGATGTTCCAATCTAACAGAAACTGCATCGGAGTGTTCATCATCTTTTTCGTCTAACCTCTCGTATGTTAAGTAGCATTATTGTCTGTGATTTCATCTGTTTTTATTGTTAGTTTTTAAATGTTTCGTTACTTTTATAGTTTTAGTGCATTTTTAGTTGCAAGAAAGTATTTTAATATATTAAAAAACAAATACTAGATATTTAACTAATTATTCAAAACCTTTTTTTTTTAATTAGGTCAATGCCGCTATAATTATTGACATGTTAATATTGTCTATCTCTTTTGAGTTTAAGTTTAAGCATGTAACGAGAGCGTTACAAGCAAGGGTAGAGTATAAACGTTTGTACTAGATCTGAGATCGCAATTCACAAATTTTAACAAATATTAGAACATAAAACTGGCATCACTGGAAAGTTAGTATAAATACTGTTATGTTACGTCCATTAGCCCGTGCTCTGAAGAAACGTTTCCTTTTTTGTAAATATCAAACAATATTTTAATTAATGGTCGGAGAGTTTCTACAACAGGATTTTGCAATTATCTATAAAAGTACTATTAAAATATCCAGAACACAAATAAACTTTTTTTTTAAGTATTCGTTAAGTGTCAAAACAGAGCTGCAGTAATAATAAGATGAAATTTTGTCGATAGAATAGAATATATATTATTTCACTGTTTGACTATGGGGATGTTGTATATGGCGATTCTTTAACAGTACATATGAAAAAAATAATTCAAAAAATACAAAATTCTTGTGTGAGGTTTTCATATCATGTTCCTTATAGAAATCATATAACTCTTTATCTAAATCAAGCTGTTATACTTAACATGAAAAATTGTAGGAAACAGCATATGTACAAATTTGTATACAGTGATAAAAAAAATCAACCAGAATATTTAAGCAAAAATTTTTCCAACTTGTCTCACCCATGGAACTAGAAATATTCAAAACTTTGTGATCCCTTTACATAGAACAATGGCCTTTCAAAGATCTTTTACATTCGTTGCTATCAAAATGTGGAATGACCTACCTACTAATATAAAAAATCTTTCTTTAGAAAATGTTTCTCAAAAGACAAAAAATAAATTACTAGGCATCATTAACTCTTTAGGTCAATATAATTGTGTGTATAGATTACTAATTTAAAAAATATGTTAAAATAAAATAAAAATAGAAACATTATTGAGTTGTCCGACAGAACACGCCTGGTATGATATCCCCCCTTTTCCCTGCCCTCTTCGTCGGTTTTCTTTGCGCCTTCCTATAACCCCCGCTGCTTTACATAATTCTTGTATACTTTTTAAATCTCTTACCTACCTTCCTCCTTACTTACAATATTTGAGATACATACAGTTTTTAAAAATTTTTACTATTAGCAATCAAAATATTGAAATACCAATTTTAATGTTATTAAATTTACTTGGGCCGCCTCACAATTGCACTAGGACCACTGGGTGTAATTGCTAACGGTTTTTTATAATCTAGAGGGTGACACTTTTTGTCATGTAGGTTTACTTTAATTAAAAAATAATTATATTGAACATTGTAAACATTGTGACAAACTATTTTTGAATTTGAATTTTGAATATTACCCGATAGGATTTCTCTCCTTTTTTGTTATCTCTCATAAATCACAATCATAATGTTTACATTTTATTAAAAGAGGCTTTTTCTTAATTATTGTTAATATTCTTTACTGCCCAAACGAAGGTTGTCCGTTGAATTTTGGGCAATCTGTCTGCTCTTCTAAAGGTCTATTGTATTCGCAACTTTTCAAAATTCGATTTCGAAAAATATTTAGCTTGCCTTCCGCGCCATTCCCCACAGATCTTGTGATTATTTTATAGCTTTTTAATGCTGATAATGCTTGTCTAAGGGCTATGATTGGCTGATTACCCTTTCGCAACTCTAACTATGTTATCCAGTTCAACTTTGCCAATTCGAAATAAAATTCTTCTACTAGCCAGTTCAACTTCAACAATTCTTAATAAAGTTCTCTACTGTTTTTGTAGATTCTGATAATAATATTTGTAATTATGTATTGGCGACTGGCCACTCACATAAAATTTTGCATCGGTTTCATGTTCCTCATTCAAATTATGTGCTTTACGGGTTCTCACGAATTGGACTATTCTGTGTTCGCTGTAGCGTGCCACTTTCAATTTATCCGACATCGGGCAGTTAAAAAAAATGATTGACTTGTGCGTTTTCGTTGCGGTTCCCATTACTGCTTAGCTCTCACAGATTATGCTAAATTTTGTCTAACTTGAGGAAAAGGCATTTGCCAATTTATTTTTTTAGTAAACACCTATGAATGGAGATGTAACTTGCACTTAGTTGCTTAAATTTAAACACTGTTTTTCTTATACTATGTATTAATCTGTTTTATGTGGAGCACCAAAGAATAAACAATGTCTTGCTGCTAAAAATGCAAGATAGTTCAAATAAATTTGATCCACCCATAGATGTGATATGTTCTGATTGCAAAGTTAAAATTATTTTATTTGCTAAATTATTTATAATTGTTTACATATTTTCATTCTAAAATCTGCTGATAGATGTTCAACAAATTTAGTACTTCTAATTTTAAAAAATATATCAGTGTGGCACAAGAAATAGTAATAACTCGGAAAAGGCTGATTAGTTACAAATAGTAACTTTTTATATTTTATTTAAGCGACGAGATAGAATCAACTTCTATAAAATAAAATTTGTTTGAGAATAGTAGAGAACGTAGAATGTTCACTCAACTCGTTATTTCGAAATTGCCTTGTCTTTATTGTTTTATTTCAATAAAGTGTCTCTACTACTGTCCACTCACATAAAATTTTGCATCGGTTTCATTTTCACCAATGTTTTGTAAAATTGCTTAGACATAAAAGTCATCTTTTAGGAGAAAAGTTGTACAAATTTCCTCTTTCTTTAGCAACAAATTTAAAGCATGTCGTAGTTGCCAGGACTTGCAATCTATCTTTATATCATGGGACTTGTTACCAGCATAGTTCCGTCCTTTTTCTTGCGAGATATACAGGATTTTCCTTCTTTTAAAGGAACATGGTACTTAGTAGATAAACAAATATTGACAGATCTTTGAAATTGATAATAATATTTTAGTCTGGCAGACGAAAGCGGCTATAACCATCCACTGACCCTATTGCTTGCCGGTGCCATAGCCGGCATACCAGCGGCTTCCCTGGTCACACCTGCAGATGTCATAAAAACAAGGTTACAAGTAGTAGCACGAGCGGGACAGACAACATACACTGGAGTTCTAGATGCCACTAGAAAAATATATGCCGAAGAAGGATTCAGAGCGTTTTGGAAAGGAGCTATAGGTAGGGCAGGTTTAGCATCTGCATAATAACTATTAGTATTTTTCTCGTGCACTAAAAACGTTATTTTTTATAATGGTTATATAATATAAAGCTTTGATAAATGTACATTGAAGGTAATGTCACAGTCTTCAGATGAATAAAAAGTGGTCGGCAATGCTCTCTATATGTCGCATTCCCAATAATATGGTTGGTTTTCTTTTGCATTAGAAAGGCTTTACAGACTGACCACTATTACCCCATAAAATGACACCATAGTCTATATGAGTACAAAAGAGAGCATAGTATGCTCACAATAAGCTATCATCAAGGAAATGTCTTAATCTCTTTAAGAGATAAATTCTTAGAAAATAATTTTCGACATAGATTATCAATATGTTTCTTCCAGGAAAGACCATCGTCCACAGTCACTACAAGCAGATTCATGCTGAAACTATTGCCAGCGAACCAATGTTTGGCTTGTAGCTTGTAGCTTGTAGTAGAGTAATGTAATTTAATTATTTAGGTCTTGTCGGTCAACAGCAGAAGTTATAAGGATTGTGTCGTCGGCATAAAGAATACATTTTTCAGGAAGGAGAAAGTAATAGAGATCATTTATGTAGAACGTGACATTTACCTGGCAACATTAGCTGGGGTCATAAGATATACAAAAACCATATAAGTAGCACCATTTTAAGAACATACACTACACTACATCGAAATATTAAATTCCCCTTGCCAGCCAAGATAGATTTAAAAACAGTGTCATCAAATAATAAACAAGAGTTACACGGGTATCTGTTTTTAAGGTTAAATTTTGGTTTGAATACCTAGATTTATAAAACCATTATAAAAAGTATCTCCAAGAATAACAGCTTTGTTCTGAAATCAGACACATTTTTCTGTTTTTTTTTACAGAAAATTTTCTATTTCTACTGAATCTTATGGAAGCAATATATATATATATTAGGCAAGATTTTTGTCTGTGCATGTAGAAATCAAGCATTATTTTTTTTACAGCTCGTGTATTCAGATCATCACCCCAATTTGGAGTTACTTTACTAACATATGAACTTCTTCAGCGACTACTCTATGTAGATTTTGGAGGAAGGTACGTTTAGAAACCTTAACAATTTTTTCTATTCATTCTTGTATTTAGTGTTTTATTTTAAAAATTGTAAATGTTTTGTTCTCTGGCTTGTATACCATTTGAAGCTAGGGAAATACAGATTCATCAAAGGAAATTTAATACCAAATAATAATTCTAGTATAGCAATAGGCATTAATAATTTTCATTTGCCGCCCGAAAAGAAGCGCCCTGATTAAATTTTCCTGAATGGCATACATGTACCACGAATTACCGTATATTGCTAGAGATTTTTAAATCACATTTGGTACATTGTTGATGTCAATAGTGAGGCTCAGAAAACTCTACAGGGCATTTTTTCGGGTGGCAAACATTCTAATACTCCGGAATTTTGTACTATGACGTCAACGACCCTTGAACAAAGTATATAATCACTTGACATTATTCATATTATACCAAATAAAAAATTAATTCCCTGCATCTCGTATATATTTATATGACCTTTTTTTCTTAATATCGACGCAACTTAATTTATACCCTGTAGATGGGGTGACCTATTTAAAAATTAAAAGGTAGTATCGAGAGCTATGTTATTTGAATATCCAAATTTTCATTTCTTTCTTAAAACGGTTAGTCACGATTTTGTGGCACAAGATATACAAGACCACCTATAACTCTTATAGGTTTAAAATGACATAAGACAAAAATTGAACAAATAATTTTTCTAGATGTTACAATTACAAAATCATACTGGCAAGCAAGTATAACTAGTGACTTAACGGTTTTAATTGCCATGGCAACTAGATCGTGTCTCACTTCAACAAGTGACAATTAAATGTACTTAAAACCTTAAAAAAACAATTTTGCATTTTTATGTGAGTTTAAATTAATGATTATGTAGCCCAAATATTAATAGTCAATCAAAAATAATGTTGAAGATAATGATCTTATTGACAAAGCTGAATGCCTTAATTCTGTTAATTATATAGAGTATCTAAAGTTGTTTCTTTATATTACAATTACTCTAATAAACTTTAATAAAACACAACACATTTTAACGGTCAACAGATGTGACTAGCAAAACTAACAAGACACAAAATATAAATGAAAATAATAACAAGGTTAAAGAAGTCAACATGACAGCGAACTGCTGGGAGCAAAACTGTGCATGCTAAAAAATTCTTGCAAGCTGTAGTATTCTTTACCTATTATTACATCACTAATAGATTTTCCAAATATTTCGAAAATATGGAAAATGGTTGTATATTTTTGATGCTTTCATAAAAATGAATTTTTAGTTTGTTTGGTTCTGTTGGGTAGTGCAATATGAGCACTCACACACTCATTCGATCATTTCGTTTTAAAATCACATGAATGTCTCAATTCTTTTTAGTTTTTTAGTGTCTTAATTTTTATCCTATATAAATGTATTCACTTTATCATACATCAAATTTTTTTTTCAAACTGTTCAAAGACCCGTTTTTCTAAAAATGTTTTTTTATAAATAATTAAAACTCATTTGTTTAGTTGTGCATCAATAAAGAATAAACAGAATCTCAAAAATAAAATTTGTTTTTCAATAATACATTAAAGTAGTTTCAAACTAGAAAATTTCTGCAGTGAATAAAATCTTTTTCTTTATTAATTTATATCTGAAGCTAAAATTAGAATGTGAAAAGCTTATTTTAAATTTCCTGATTTTTGTATTTCAGCCGACCTGCAGGATCCGAACTAAAGGTACCATCAATAGGAGGAGATAAGGCCATATCAAATTTAGACCACTTAGGAGGCTATTCAGTATCCTTACCAATCTTCTCAGGAATTGAAACCAAGTTCGGCTTGTGTTTGCCAAAGTTTGGGGTTCCCACAGCGGCATCGTAATAATGTAAACACATTTAGTGAATGATTTAGGTTTTAATGCTTTTTTAAAGGAGAAAAATATGGGTTGTAGGAAGAGATGTAACTACTACTGTAAATATAACGCTCTACGTAATTCTATGAACAAAAATATTTTTCAGGCAAACGAGAACATGATAGATGTACAGCACTGTGATATATTTTACAAGGACAGCATTTTATTTACTTTTTGCTCATTTTATTGAGATCTGTATGATTTTAAAAGTGCGTATATATCGCCTATTGATTTATCTGATTCCCCGAATTAAAGTTGTTAAGAAATTATTTCTGTTAATATAATAATTATGTTATGACAATTTGGTTTTACTTATGTCACACACGTCTGGACATATTTCAAATTTCCCTTGTGATTATTTATCTAATTAGTTTTTTAGATTATTTATCTAAATTAATTTAAAAAGGAAGAATAGCTTCATTTTTTAACTGCTGAAGTTTGAGATACATAACGTCCAAAAAATGAATTTTGAAAAATATTCCATAATATTTGTAATAAAAGAATTTGACAATTTGCCTTCCGGAGTAACCCAAAAGGACACCTAAAGCTAAATTTTAGTACATAATCATAAGGGAAAGAAATCAACTGGCCTGCTCTTGTGAGAGACCCTGTACAACAGTCAAGAACAGTTTTACTTATATACATATTTCAATCTAAATGAAAAAAACAATTGTTTTTATCGCCTAATTACGACCTAGTTTTTAAATACAACTATTTTTGTTAACCTAATTTAATTTTACGTCAATTAGCGTCTACATCCTGAATCAAGACATTTGTTACGTACCAATCAAAGTGAATCGTCACGTTCGTGTTCAGAAAGACATATATTTATTACGAGTGAGATCCTGTACAAAATTCGAGAGCTACAGATTTAAATTCGCGACTTGCCATCACTACACGGTCGCGCGTCGATTGTAGTGGAATAGTAGAATATCGCGCGCATTCACCATCTGTCCAGAAATGTTATTGAAGAAATATGTATATTGGTTTTATAGAAAACATATGGAATAACACAATACAAAAAATAGTGTTTAAAGATCCTGGTTACCAGACGATCATTTCAAAAAAAATCATGTTAATATATAGATGTTTAGTCATCACTTCTGAATATTCATGGAAAAAAAATTTTACAATGATACCGATACGTAAATTAAGCTGGATACGCTTTTTATATCGAAACGCGATTACATATAAAATTATGGGTTTTGATTAAAGATTTTTTTTTAAATAGCTATAGTCTAAGTAAGTCTATGCCTCTGAAACTCACGTTGATATTTGAGCTTAACTGAGACAATGGTTCACCAAGACTTAAATATATACCACCAATGGTTGTTACCTAAATATTAAAAAACAATATAGTTTTTGAACAAAAAATACAACTTTCATTAAAAATAAATAAGAAAGTAAAGTACTATAAATCAGATACTTGAGACTTTTCATTGACAAGTTAATATGGACTAACCATATTGAAAATCTCAGATGTGTTGATTACCTCAGTGATAGAAATCGATTATTAATCTATAACATCCCAGCTAGCACTAAAGTAGCTACAACTGTTTCCACTACTACTCTTTTAAGAGTATTGACGTATCTATTTCTAATAATCCTGCTATATATCAACAATCACTTTAGGTTACACGTTTTTAAGTATTATATATGTATTTGTTACTGGGAATAATACTTTATAGTAATTTTCCATGTAAAGTAATTATATAATAACTACTGCCAAGCAACTACTTAAGGAATTGACAACAAGGTCGTCATTTCTTTTCCGTGAGATAATAGTAATTATTCAAAGTTACTGTTTCTATTCTGTTTACTAAATTACAACTTCCAATGTACTCCTATAATTTATTACTATAAAGTAAAACTAGTTGCAGAGTAGAAAAAGTTATCGTCTACTGCTACTTTAAACTGGCTATTACCAGTTGTTATTCTGCTGTTGCAACTTAGAAGTAAGAATTACAGTAATTATTTACTACAAGTCAACTATTACCTCTTGTACTTGAGGTTCCGGAGATAGGGGGCGCTGGTGCGAGATTCGGTCGGTGACTTTAAAGGACAGTGGCAACCATAGAGTAACCAATTTTGATTGGTTCGGCCATATTGCTGCTAAAATCGTTTTGTTTACCTTTCGCCTAGGTGGGTTTTTTTATGAGGTTTGTTGTTTTAGTGTCTCATTTTATTAGTTTTTGTAATTATTAAAATGAATATTGATTCAAACAAGAAGTTCTCAGCCATTGGCCATATGAAGAAGCCTGGTTCACCTGTTTTTTGCTTGTAATTATAAAGTGTTTGTGATGAATCAGTAAATGACTATGACCGTAAATGTCCCAAGTTTAAGTTTACTCCAAGAACAGTTATTAAATATTGCACATTATTGTATTTTGGTTTTATTTTGCTGTAAAAGACAATATTATTACAAGTCTTAGTGTATGTTTTACTTCATTCAGCACGTCAATTTGAGGTAGAAGCTCTCTAAGATTAGCATAAAAGAAACTTTATTGTGTAGACCTTCTTCAGCACATATTACATTACTAAATTCACTTGGCAGACAACTTTCATTAATCGCTTGCACAAACATTGTTATTTGTTAAAAATCTAAATGAAAAAGTAAGGTTGTACTAGATAGTTCGATATATTATTAAAGTAAAACATTAACATAACCCTACATTTACAACTGACGCTGACAGAAGTTGTCAATATGAACTAATTTCGTCATATTTTGCGAAAAACTAACGATAATGTGTGCCCCCATTTAAACCTCTAAAAATTTTTCATCAATTTGGCGGGTGGGCTTTTATCGCCACTGTCCTCATAAAGTCATTAATTAGTTGTGTATGTGTTGTGTTATCATCTATGAGTAACAAGTTAAAATGTTTCACAATGGCTTCACATACTATAAGAAAAAAAAGTAGCTTTCGTCACTCAGCCACATTTTATAGAAAATTACAAATATCACAACTTGGTTTGAAAATGTTCTAATTTGTCGGTTTCATGCACCTGTTTACTATATTTATCTCTAAGCTGAAAAAACTTATTTTCTAATGTTTCTACGTTGCTAATTAATTTGTTTACCCTATCTAAAGATTATGCTCTAAGGACTCCTTTTTTATATTTACGATAAATAATGAAATAATGTTATTCAACTTATCCAAATCGCTTAAATCTACTTCACTCATTAAATAAAATAACTATCAATAAATAGTAACCAATAAAATAATTAGTGCTAAAACTATGACTTACTATTTATGTTAATACTAAATATGTTCATTCAATCCATAGTCGCCTAAAATAAGTTCATACTGTCCATATTCACCAATACTAGGGCTCTATCAATCCCAACGTTGCGCACTAGCGGCCGGTTGCCACACTAGCACGTGCCCTCGTTGCTGACCACCGGTTTGGTTCGGCTAGTGTCTTGTTTTTTTTTCTCGACTTTATAAGTCTTGGCTTCTATTTTCTCTCTAACTCCTTTTTACTGTGGCGGAAACACCATAAAACAATTAAGGTAACTGCTATCATTATAGTTACAACTCCGCAAACTTGCCAAAGAGACTAATTACTGTTGCTACCCTCTGTAGTCATACCCCCACTGTCGCCTGCCTGGGCAATTATAACTTCTTCTTTTGACTGTGTTTTTTCCATGTTTTTGTTTTCTTTTAAGGCACCATAACGATATTTTTGCACCGTTAACTTAAGCACGTAGGTTGCACGGTCCCAAGGTAATATCTTAATATCTTCTTGTTCAGGTTCGAGCTACATGCTTAAGAAAATTAATTAAAGGGTTGCACTCATTACTGTATAACACTTTATTCTCTCCTCGTTACAATTGTGTAAAACTACTTAACCTAACCTGATTAATAATATAAATAATTTGATGATTCTATAAACTATTACTCCATATTTACAACAATCGAAAAGCTGTGTTGGACATTGTTGCAATAAGTTATTGCCTTAATTATAGTTCAATGATATGGCCTACTTTTGCAACTTGGATTTCATCACAATATTATTTTCTTAATCTAAGTAACTCGGAGAATTATAAAAATATATTTAAATGATGAAGGTCCAAAATTTTAAATGACTATTCACTGGATGGTATATATGTGGCTTTTAAAGTTTAGACGGGTAGTCCTCCTCGAATTCTTTAGATCCAACATATATTTAGATAAAAATTGAGATGGATGATTATAAATATCTATTTTCTATTTCGCTTCCGGACGTAAAATTGAGTTCATAATATCTTGACAGCAGAATTTCATTTATAAAACAGACTCAGTAAACATTTCTAACGCAATTTATAATAAAAATCAAACAAAAAACGGTTTTGTTTTTAAAATAATATGTTGAAAACATTTTTGCTTACATTTCTTCAATCACTGGCAATTCCATAACAATAATTTATCAAGAACTGCAAATGTCATTTCTGTTCTAGAGCCTTTGTAGTTGGAAAGTTTCCTCTTTTTATTTTCATACAGGCTCTAAGACAAACAAGCTATATCCCTTCAGACTACGTGTTTCCATCAATTTCATTTGTTGATGTCCAACGGCTTGTTTCAGATTGTAGGGGATAAAAAAACTTTATAAAATCCCTACATTGTTTCAGTTGTGTGTCTTAAATTCTAACTTAATTATTAAAACCACTTTCTTAAATGGGAAAACATTGTTATAAAACTGCCTTCAACACACCAAATGCAAAGAAGCCTACTTTTATATTATTTTTTTATTCTTAAAATATCTAGCACATAGTTTCAGGAATAAATATGCTAATAAGTGAACACTTTTTTGAACTTAAGTAATGTGACTTTCTGATAAGATCACCAGCCATTTCTGCAAGCACCAAAATGGGAGCATTAACGTTTCCACTGGGCAAAGAAGGTAAAACTGAGCCATCAACAACAAATAATTTATTAGTCCCCTTCACCTAAAAATGCATGATATGGTCCAATTCTAAATCTAAAAAGATTTAACAAAAACTGATAAATAGAGATAGGACAAGTTTTTAAATTGATCTCACCAATAAATTTAAAAAATTATCCATACTTTAATTTTCAATCACTTTAAAAAAATAAATCTATATCCATACTACACTTTACAAACCTGAAAATTGAAATCTACAACTGTTGTTTTGTCCTCATACTTGCCCATTTTACATGTTCCCACTGGATGATAGGCAGTCATTGTAAGATAGCGTATATAACATTCCCAATATTCTTTGGAATCGAATATATAGCTTGCACAGCCTAAAAATATTAATTCCAGTAGAAAAAGAATTAGGTTACTTGAGTGAATTAAAACTCGATTCTACTACTACAAATAAATCACATGACATTTGCAGTGTAACAGGTCGATTGTTTATCACCGTCAGAAACCTCATTGGTC